>VDFB02373365.1:307149249-307488721 GCA_007258455.2 Sequoia sempervirens | reverse complement strand
GAATGAATAATAATTTTTTATCTAAAAAATCAATGATGATATACCCAAACAAAAACGTCAAAAAATAATAATTTTTTTAATTCAATTTATTTATTTTAGATTAATTAATTTTAACAACACATCACTTTGACTTAAAACATATTTATATAGTTAAGAACAACAATATGATTTAGAGTTAAAACTAGCATACATATATTAAATATTAATATATATATAAAATACGCCGAGAGTTATCCTTCTCGAAGTGCCTATTTTCATCATTTTTTCTTAGTGCAATAGGCACCTCGACAATGATAACTCTCGGTGTATTTTATATATATTAATATTTAATATATGTATGATAGTAAATATTTTTATGGGAGAAGTACAATCAAGTCCGTCATGTCCATGTCAAACAACCAAATTTCATAGCAAAAGAGGAAAAAATATTATCGTCAAAAAAAAAAAAAAAAAAACTTGTTTCATTTCAAAGAAATTCTAGATAACACTCCAATATGAATGTATAAGAGATAAATATATTAAGAACATGAAGTTATCTTATGAAGCCCTACATGAGACAAATGATAATGTGGTTTATCTAGCTTTCTCAACATGTGAAGAATGGTATAATCCCCTACCACCACACATAAAGAAGAGAGAGGTTCTCTCCTCATAACCTCCTTTGGTCACTCGAGAGGGAAAATTTTATCATTAAGATTATAAATGCCTACTAAGAAAGGTGGATAGGTATGAAATCTAGGCTTCCCACTTCTCTCACTACTGATCCCTATCAACATAGTCTCAAAATAGTTAAATTGAGAATTCTAAAACTGGGAGACAAAAGTAAAAAGAAATAAGGGCTTCATGGATGACGATAAAGAGGATGGATCAATATGGTATAAAATTTATGATTGTATCACCAAATGGGAGGGATACAATAGAAAATGAGATGAAAATAGAAGGAATACCCCCTCCTCTTCATTACTTCTAGGAGGACCTATAAGATCTTATGTGTGATGGAGTGATTATGCTAAATGCACCATCCTTAATTGCCTAGCTAATGTACCTTATTTTCTTTGGGTATCCCATGAATTGTACTAAATTACTATTTGTTTCAAAAATTATTAATTATTTAAAGTTACATAATTACATAATTCTATTTAATAATTATTGATTAAAAGAAAAATATTGACAATTTGTTATGAAAGAAACATGTTTTGAAGTAGGGTGTGGTGGTAAATTATTCAAATATTTTCAAACTCTACAAAATCTAGAGAAGATAACACCAATCAATCCTCATCGAGTCTTGAATAAAATGTTCACTTAACAATTTCTAGTAAGGACATTGAGCTTCATCCACCCTTCAGTCCATTAATTTGAAAGATAACCCTTTTTTATGAAGTTCTCCTAATGACTAAATGCATTCTCCTTATTGCATGCTTTAAATAATTTATATTGTAATTATTTCTATAATAAATGTACTTATATTTAATTAAGAACTCTAGTTAAACTCAAGTAGCAAGTGCATGCCTTAGTGTTCCACTAAATTTTAGGATCTAGAAGTAGTTAGATATTAAAATTAGCCAATTTATACACAATGATAATAAATACAATGTTCTTGTAGGCAATGTCGCATGAACAACATTATGTATCTAATCATGCAATAAATAGATAATAACTATATGTTTAGTCCTATTGGTAATATTTGTTACTCCTATAGATACAGAACATCAAATTTATATTTTCTATTATGTTATTCTATAGGAAGTCTTCATTTTTTATTAAGGGAAAAATAGGTTTTGATGGGACCTGAAACCCATTACAACTCAATTTTGAAGGGACCCAAAACCCTATCCAAGTTAATCATGTTGCACCAAAGATAATCCACATACCATCAGCAGCCTAACAACATCAACACTAAAAATAAAGCAAGACAACACAGGTTGCACAGAGGATTTGCAGGGGCCTATAGCCCTTTAACCTATTACAACAAGGTTTTTACTAGGACCTTAAACCCAAAGGTTTTGAAGGGACCTTAAAATATTAACCAGGTTTTGAAGGGACCTTGAACCCAACTACAAACCATTTGAATCAACTAGGCAACCATCAGCCTGTAACAACCAAGCTACATCATAGTTCATCTACTCAGTGTGAGCAGGATTGAGTGAAAACAACGAGGGATGTAAGAGCTACAAATCCACCTTTTGAACTAGGATGCCAACTCCAACTGCACCTCAAAAGTAGGGAGCACCCCTCTATTGGAGAGAATTTCATAACCAAAAATTCCACTACCGCTTGAAAACTCCAACACCCTCAACCTCCACCTCCATAGGAGAAGCATCCACCTCGAAAGGATCAACAACTAAGGAAACCAGAAACATTCACATCCCAACTCCACCTCAATAGGAGTTGAATCCACCTCTATAAGATCTGAGGAGAAAGCCAATGTAGTAGTAGAAAAAACAACCATACCACCCTTTGGAAAAACCTAGTTAAAGACCAACACCCTCAAGCAATTAGCCCTTAACTGAAAAAAAACCCATACAAAAAATGAACTTCAACACCTAGAAGGGGTTCACCCATAGAGCATACAAGATAGACAAACCCCCTTCCAAAAACAAATACTTCGAGGGCTATGAGGGGGTCAAACAAAAAATGATAAAAACCAGAGCTTCTAGGGACACAACCCAGAAAAGCAAGAAGGCACAAAGGCACAACAAAAGGCTGGACGATGCTTGCAGAAACATAGTAGCACCTCCCTCCTACAAAATGAATGAGACAGCCCAAGAGGGGGATCAAAATTACCCAAAATAAGCCAACACAAACCATAAAAAATCCAACCCCAGCAACAAAAAAAATTCCAAAATCCAGAAGGGGCCCAACACCAAACAAAAGATAGCTCCCTTAACGAGTAGAGAAAGGACCTTCCTAAGACAAAAGAACATCTGAAGCATCTGGGTTTTAAAGATAGCCTTTAGGTTCAGCCCATACTTAAGAAGAAACCCAAAACCTACAGTTTCTAAAGCTCCCAAAGCCATCTTCAGAGAGGAGCACAAAACATTGGCATCCACCAGAATGAAAATAAACCCCTTACAAAAGAAAAAAAGTTTCAAAATAGTAGGGGAGCCAAACCGCAAACCTAAGGAACAAAAGGTAGAATACCCACCAATTCACAGCCTCAGAAAACCAAACATTAAGCTAGGGAATCAAGGCTGCCAAAGCCAAAACAGTCACGTGCCACAGACTCAGGAACAAGTCATCCTAAACAAACCCAACCGACCAAAGCCACCACACCACACGAGACAAGAGGGAATCAACAGAGAAGCCGGACCACGGATCCACAAAACTCCCATCCTCTAGAGCTCTCAAAAATGCATCCAAAAAGGCCACTGAGGCCACAAGAAAAGAAGGTAGAAGCTCCACGAATAAAGGTAGAGAAGCCCCAAGAGCCATGCCAAACACTAGCCACACAACTTCAGAAGGATTGATTGGAGATGCCATAGCAATAAGAGACTGCAACACCTCCAAAACCCACAAATCTGCACCAAGTTCATCCTCAACATCATCACCATCATCAGAGGAGTTCAAATTTCCTCCCCCCTACTCTTCCCACTTGCTCCCACTTTCGCTCCCACTCTCACCATTCTCACTTGATGAAATATTAAATATTGTTATAGGAAGTCTTTGTTACTTGGTGTTGTCATAATAGTGGTTTACAATTCCTGAGAGGAACGAATTTTAGCTAAAATCACATATTTTAGAAAATATAATGATTTAAGCCTTAAAAAGTTCCATTTTATGGATTCCAATTGAAGATGGTTTGATCAAATCACCTTAGATCAAACCCCCTTGGATAGAACCTCGCTAGTTTTAAACCATACCTATAAATGCGTCTCCTTTACACCTATCAAAATGCCGATAAAAAATAACTTTTGATTTAGATTTTGGGGGATCAAATGAATTCATTTAAAATTTATTTCAAATGATTATGGTATTCCTCAGAACAAGCTATCCAATGAATATAATTTTAATATGCTTTGGTTTTGTTATGTATTTGTTTTTTAAGTTTTATTAAACATAGGTTTTTCATCGAAAATAAATTTCTCTTTTCTTCACATGTGGAAAAAATAGAAGATTATCAAACAAAAAATTAAAAAAATATGAGTGCAATTCAGATATTGAAGTTCTTGGATCCAACAAAAATAAATAAATTTTTTGACATATACAAAAAGTTACTGTGGTTATAATGGTCGCTATTGTGTCTCACAATTCGTAATTAGTTTGACTTTGAAACTTGATTAAAGGAAAAATATTCAATAAAACTATCTAACCAAGTGTAAGCACTAGATATCAGAGTTACAAATCTAAATTTGAAAGAATTAGAATTTTATCCTTCATGGAAAAAAATTTATGTGTTATACGGTGTGCGTCACTTTTTAAAAATGTTGTTTTCTGAAAAAAATCAATTTTCGCGGGAGATGGAAAAAGAAGTGAAATTTGATTCCAAAAATTTTGAAAAAAATATTTTTAGAATCTACAGAAAAAATTTGATGAGATCCTGAAGTTTGCACCATCTTCAAATTCTCATGGTTTAGCCAATTATAGGTGCCCATCGTGAAGATTTGCTAAAAAATAATAATTTTAGTGTCCAAATGCAATAAAAATTGTAAACCACTATTATGGGATCACCCACTTAGCATAAGAAATCTCATTTTGGAGATAGTTTTTCTTATTTAGTGTAAGCAATTTCATTCCATAGATAGTCTCTTATTTAGGATAAGTATTTTATATTCCATAGTTAACCTATTTAATACAACATAAGAATTTTTTCAGATTAACTCTTTTAACTTAGTTGATTAGGTTAGCTTTTGAGCATATTTTCCTTTTAATTAGAGTAGAACAAATGCTAACAATGAACCCTAAACTAACCTCTCACATATAACCTTTGAACAATACCAAATTGACAAGATAACTGTCTATTAAAGTATATGGGTCAATGACTCTTGTGACTAACACTGATGAAAATTGGATTATCAAGGATTAGGGAGCTATATAGTGTATACCTAAAGTTAGTAGAAGAGAATCAAAATAGTGGAGAGAAATTTATTGCATCATCATCCTACGAGCATACCACATGCTTGCATTTTATTTTCAACCTTAGTTCATTGCTTTTGAATCAATCCATCTAGGGGTCTAACTAAAGAGAAATTGAACCTCATAATTTTAGAGATTCCCTAAATATGTTTATAAACACTACTTGTCTTTCACCAAATTTAGATATCAAATACAAACATGAATAAGTTTCAAAGTAAAAAAATATACCAAATAATCTCTACAAGTTATATGCTCGCATCCATACATCAAGTTTAGTTCCATACTCATGGGGGTCACTTTCACAAGCCATGTATAGCTAGATTTATAGGGCACCAACATAGTGTAAAATCTAAATACCTTAGAAAATAGGTTCCAAACGCTTGGACAAAGATTTTTACATTAAAATTAGAACTAAATACCTAAATAATTAATTTATTTTATTTCCACATTTACTTTTTTTATTTTTTTACAATGTCAATTCATTTATCTAGGATAATTATTTGCTAATTGATTACATTGATTAGTTCCTGTCATGGAACTATAGTGGCGAGGTTGTCTTTAATGCAAAATTAGACTTAGTTGTTTCTACCAATGAGGATTTATTATTTTTATTTTATTAAATTACAAAAGAAAATTTCAAACACATATATGCTAGATTTTTAATTGAAAAATATGAAAAGGAGATTTAAACGACTGTAACTTGGATGGAATATTTGGAAACTCATATTTCATTGTAAGAGAAGGCACAAAAATCATGTTTTAACATTTTTAATAAGAAGGAAAATACCATGATTACCATTTGATGATATGATGGATGTTAAGACAATTTTTAGACATCTAGTGGGTTGGTGGATAGGCTCAACAACACTTGTCTTATACTTGTCTCACAAAATACATGTCACTTGTTCATTTCCTTTGCCAACTTTTATTATGTATAATATAGATTTCAATATTTTTTAAATGTTATGTAAATATGCTTGTGCAGTATAATCAAGTTGCTAACGTAGCCTATATGCATAGAGTGATCCCACAAAAGTGTGTCCCACTTTTGGCCAAAGTGGGACAATGAAATCAACATTTTAAACCATATTTTCACTTTTGCACACCTATATTTAAACCAAACCATTAAGAATTTGAAGATGATATGAACTAGTGATTTTTGAGATTTCATGTGTAAATTATATATATATAATCATAATTTAAGTTTCAAGAAATAATTTGTGAATTTTTCTTACATAAATTTTAACAACTCATTTTTTATAGTTAACAATATTTTTTAAAAGTGATATTTATACCATACAACGTGATTTTTTTATAAAAAAATAAAATTTTACGTATAGATTTGTAACACCAATATTTATTGTGTATATATTTTTTCATAATTTTTATTATTAATTTTTAAGTGAGATTAATTATAAATAGGTTTATCCCATACACCATAACTTTATCTATGTGAATTCAAATTATTATTATTTTGTTGAAACAAGGACATTAATACATAATGCGTAGATTTTTTTTTTATAAAATTTTAAAACCTATTTACTATTTTTCCATGTGTGTGGAATAGAGACCTTGATAATCTGTGAAAAATCTATGTTCACTAAAAAATATAAAATAAATATAATAATTAGATTAAATATATTTAAAATTATACTTTTTATAAAGCTTATTTTAAGAGCTACAATCTTGCAAATTATCTTTTCATTTTCATTCCATTTGTTGGTCCAACCCAAGGTTAGAAACAAAAAGTTTTTAGAAAAAATTAAGGACTAAGGTGGAAAGGCCATTTCTTGGATCTTCATTTGAAGGTATCCAAGGACCTTTGAATGAAGGTAGGTCCTTACCATGAGAAAAAATAAAAAATAGGACCTTCGAATGAGGAAACTTCCATTATAGGAAAAAATAACTTTCGGTCAAAGGTCTCTTTCTATTCCCTTTAAGGTAATTTCCATAAAAGGAATAGAAAGTACCTTTGAATGAAGGTCCCTTCTTTCCTTTTATGGAAAGTACCTTCATTTGAAGGTCCTTTTTTTAAATCTTTGAATGAAGATTCATTTTCAATCAAAGGTGATTTTTGACTCACCTTCAAATATAGGCATTTTCTACTTTTTATCCCCATCCGAATTGAAAAATCTAATGTCCTAAGTTTGAGACTCACTATTGTGGGTTAACCCCATATCAACTAATGATATGCTATAAATAATTTTAATATTTCTTTTGATTTACATTAGTTGAAATGCATTATCTTATAGATATGCTATTTTTTTGTAGTTGTTCTACAAACTCATTTGAAGCTATGAAAATACCATTACTAGGAATTATAGAGATAGTTGTGTATCAATATATGCCTTAAGATCCAAGTGATTGTATTACGATATCTTTGTGATTTAATTTACATGGAATTTTGCACTTTGGAGTGGTGCATTTAAGTAAAATTGGGTTTGAGGGTTATGATATTATTTAATTCAATGAAACTTTAGATAAGACTAATTATGCAAGGTGGTTGATGCTTAAGTAGTAGATTAATGATAACAATATTCCAAAATTTATGAATATTTAAACTTATATTTTTACAATACTATAGCAAATTGATGTAATTGCTATGTAGACACCTGAAATTGTCTGAACATGTCACACATTCCTAATTTACTATTTTACATCATTTTCCTCTTTATCTCCTAATTTATCAAATTTAATTAAATATTTTCTAATTATTTGATTATTCATCGATTTCCTTTATTAATTAAATAATTAATATTATCTGATTAATTCATCAAAATTCATCATTTTTATTCTTTCCCATTAATTAAATATTTTTAAATAAAAAGAGGGTAAATTTTTTATTGATCCAAGAAAACAATACAAAGCAAAAGAGTGCAACCAACCCACCAGCCTGGGTCAAAAATATACAACAGATCCCTCAAATAACTCCCAAGAAACATCTCATATCCTCTATAACTAGATCCTCCAGCTCTTGAGAAAGATCCCCAAGAAGACATCCCCAATCTTCCACATTCCAAGTCCCCATCCACTCAGAAGCCCATTTAGCCAAACCATCAGCCACCTTATTCCATTCCTATGGGATATGGCAGAAGGTGATTGAATCTAGGACCTCACCCAAAGAAATGATTTGCTTTTCCACCACAACCAGCTACCAATTCACATCCTCAATCACAATCTGAGAATCAAACTCACAAATTAACCTTCTCCAACCCAGGGTAAAAGCCCATTTCAAAGCCGAGAGAATATATAAAGCCTCCATGAAATTGTTAGAGTGTTGACCTCTATACACTGAAAAGAAGAACTCAACCACTCCTGAACTATCCCTACCGATGCCACCGACCTTGAAATGACCAGGATTTCCTCTAGAGGACCCATCAACATTAATATTCAACACCCCAAGAGGAGGTTTCTAATGACCACCTCTCAGAACCTTCCCTCTAGCACTCTAACCCAAACCAAGCCTGGGCCCACCCTTGTCACAAACCAAAAGCCCCAAAGTCTGAGCCATTCCCATATCTCCAGGATCCACGAGGACCGAAAGATCACACTTAGCAACTAAATTCTTTTGAAGGACCCCCAATATTCTCATCCAAATCTGATGCACCTAAAGCTTCTTATCCAGAAAGATCCTATGGTTGCACTCCAACCAGATATGACAAATTTATCAAGCTAGGACCAATTTTCCAAGCTATGTGGAGGAAATAATTCTTAGCTGGAGAGTTTCCTATCCCAATCAAAATCTTCCAAAGAAGAGGCATGCCTGCATGGTTGGTTCCAGACTTCCCACCAGAAATGTCAAATCATCCTAGCAAAAGAACACTGAAAAAAGATATGAGAGGTGCTCTCATCACTTCTAGAGCATGAGATGCACATAGAGGGGCCTTGAAAACCATGCTTCCAAAGATTCTCTTAGGTCAGGCATCTATTATAAACCACCAACCAAGAGAAAAAATTACACTTAGGCTAGGAGAATTTATTCCAAATTTGTTTCCACCAGGGGACCCTTGTACACTCAAAAATCTATTTGTCTAGCACCTGATAAGCAAAGGCAAAAAAAGAATTTGCCTTTCTATTCATGATCCCAGGCTAGAACATCCCTCTCTAGAAGAGAGTTACAAATCCTGCCAACCAAAATGTGGGTCAACTCTTGACAATCCTCCATCAATCCCCTAAGAGGCTACTCATGCGGATCCTTCCATCTGTAAATAGTAGTTTGAACTAGAACATGAGGGATTTTGAAATCCACCACTCTACTCCATCAAACCTCAAGAAAATTTCTACATAAATCCTACAAGTGAGGGTGTTTTGACATGATAAGAGGGTGACCATCCCAAGAATCAAACTAGAAGAGAGATTTTGACCCTTACTTGACCAGCTTGGCTCCCCTTTTGAGGGTACCCAAATCATATAACCTTTACCCATAAGGCCAAATATAGGCACATCAACATTCTCCACACCCCCAAGATATTTTGAGGTGAGGATCTTAGCCCAAATCTGATGCTATTGAGAGCACCATCTCCAATAAAGTTTAGCCGCCAAAGCTTACCCATATAAATCAGCTCGATGTAGCCCAAGCTCACCTTCCTACTTTTTCCGACAAACATCATCTGACTTAACCAAGATCCACTTCCTCGAGAGGAGGTTACTAGACTAGAGAAACTCATAACAAAGGCTCTCAAAGAATTTGATAAATCTGGTAGGGGTAGATAGCACAAAGCACCTGTACAACGGGAGATCCTGAACCACATAATTCAAAAGATTCACTCTACCAATAATAGAGAGCCACCTGTAAATCTAGTGACTAATCTTTTTATGAAACTTCTCAATAATATCCTACCAAAAACAACCTCAGAAGTGTGCGAACGATAAGAGGAATACCAAGATAGGCAAAGGGAAGTGAGCCAATCTGAAACTTGGGAATCCTAGTAATTCTTCGCTGAATAAGCATAAGAGTGTTAAAGAAATAAATAAAGGTCTTACTCTCATTGGTGCTTTATCCCGAAGCAGCCAAATAACAATCTAGAACCTTCCTCAAGTTGATTACTTCATCCACTCTGGCCAAGCCCATTAGTGTCATGTCATCCATAAATTGAAGATGGGATTGGGGGTAAATTATTTCCCCAATGCCAACCTTCAATGAGACCAAGCTCCACACGAGATTTAATAAATTTGTCAAGCCCCTCAACCATCAAAATAAATAAGGGGGTAAGGTATCCCCTTGCTAAAGGCCCTTGAATGCACCAAATAGCTCAGAAGGCTCCCCATTGACCATCACAAAGGGGGAAGTGGCACAATGCATAAACCGCTCAATCTAGGCACTACCAAACCCAAAAGCCCTTAGGTTCTTGGATAGAAAAGCCCATTTAACTCGATCATAAGCTTTGGCCATGTCCAACTTAATAAACATATCCTTCTCTCTAGAAGAGGCCATGGAATGAATAGTTTCAACCACAATAACAACACCATCAAGAATCTACCTACCAACAACAAAACCACCCTACTCCTCAGAAATCAACCTGTTTAACCACGACTTCAAACGTTTTGCAATCAGCTTAGTAATTATTTTGTACGCCACATTACAAAGGGAAATTGGTTTAAAATGATCCAAAAAATTAGCTCCCTCCTACTCAGGGATAAGAGAAAGAAAAGTGGCATTCATGGCTCTTAGCATTTTCTTATTCTTTTGAGGCTCTTGTACAACCTCGAGAAGGTCAAGCTTAATGACCTCCCAAAACTCCTGAAAGAACTCAATCAGAAATCCATCAGGTCCTAGAGCTTTTCCTTTCTTCATCTGAAACACTATATCCTCCAACTCCATCATGAAGATTAGTTTGAGAAGATAATCATTCAATTCAATGGCAACCAAAGGAGGAATACATGCTAAGATTGAAGCTTCATCCTCATTGGTAGGAGGGGAATCTTTAGAAAATAGAGCAGAAAAAATCGGATAGACTCTTTCAAAATTTTAGTAGAGGAATTAAAATGACCCCCCTTTGGGGACCTAAGAGAAGAGATGATATTACCTTGCTTTCTGTCCTTAACCGAATTGTGAAATAATGAAGTATTCTTGTCACCTTCTTGGAGCCAATCAATGCAAGACTTTTGCTTCTAGAAATTTCCTCATGAAGCTCCCATTCCTCCACATCCTTCATAGCTGTAGCTTCCAACATACTCAAATCCTCATAAGCCCCTGGTCCTAGATTTTTTGAATAATGAAATCCAAGTGCTCCTAAGCAACCCTTTTAGCCTGGAAAACATTGTTGAAATGGTGTCTATTCCACCGTTTCAACCTATATTGATATATTGCACCCTCTTGGAAAAGGAGTACATAGAAATGCCATAGGCCGACTTCCCAGAATGCCACCAACCAGGAACAAGATCATGAAGTGACGCATCCTGAAGCCACATGAGTTGAAATATAAAAAAATGCTTTGTAGGATATCTAGACAAGCAAGTAGAGAATTTGATCAGTAGAGCCCTTCCAATCCAAAATCTCAGAGCTAGTCATACATCTGTTACCAACCCAAAAAATGGACATTAGGAACTTGTCTAACCTTTCTGAGATGGAAACATTTCTAGTCCTCCTATTGTTATAGGTAAACATCCCATTCAAGGGTTTGATATCCACCAAGTTGAAAAGGGCCACATTTTCACTTAGGAGATCTGAAGAGGCGTCTAGACGGGCACTACCATCCCTTTTATCCTCTAGAGAGGAGATAGCATTGAAGTCTCTTGCTAGAATCCAAGGAAGAAAAGGATCCAAAGAATGTAGGTATCTAACATGTGACCACAAATGCATCTTACCAAGGATATCAATAGGAGCATAGATGTTAGAGAAAAGGATTTTCACACCCGACTCCATACTATAAGAAACAAGAGAAATAGAATACCTGCAGGAGAGCCACCCAATAGGAATAAATCTATGCGGATCCCATAAACAAGCAAGTCCATCAAATCTTCCTTGTGCTCCCACACACTGAAACTGACCTTTTCCCTAGATCTTAGAAGCCAAATTCAACATACTTTCAATAGATAACTTAGTCTCCTAGAGAAAAACCATATCAGGAGAGTGAACACAAATCAACTCACGAATAGCCTTTTGTCTAGGGATGCTATTCATACCCTTAACAATGCAAGATATCAAAATCATTGTCGAGGTTGGAAAAAATGAGAATCAATAGTTCTCACCGAACTAGACTCCACCGATATCTCACTAATTAACTTTACCTTTTCCTGATCCTTCTTTCTATCAGCCTTAAGAGGCTTCTCAAGAGCTCCCTTTTAGAGGGTTTTTGCTACAAGCCCAAAATAGGAGAAGATGATTTACTTTTACCCAGTTCCTCAACACATTTCCCAACTATGAGTCCAAAACCAGAAACAACATAATCCATAGTACCCTCTAGAAACATACTAATCTCCCGAAGCATAAGAGCTGAGGGAGGGAGATTCATGTCTATCTAAGCTGCTTGACCCCCCGCTAGAGCTGGGATAACATTTGGTTGATTCCCAAGGTGCTTCTTAGCTAAGGATCCATCAACCACTTGCATGTCAAGGGGAACACCTTCCTCCTAAACCAAGTCCTCTAAGGCATCAAACCTATTAAAAGTTTCCTCTTCTTGCCTATCTTTGAGGGTTCTCTTTTGACCTCTACCTCTATTCTGAGGCTTAATTGACACAAAACCTTCCTTATCCACCACCACCCCCTATATGGGAGCCTTACCTTTGTCCAATTTTAGAGAAAATTGGGAAAGATCATTACTCAAACCAACATCATTAGCATCTTTGGGACACTTCCTCTGAAGGTGGCCATATTCATGGTATAAGCGACCACAAAAAGGTAGTGCCTCATAATCCAACTGCTAGGTCCAAGAAGCTGCCCCAATTCTCATTTCAACTAAATCTAGAAATGAATTATTCAAATCAATTTCAACATACACATGAGCAAAGGAAAGTACTTTTTTAGTCAATTTGTTGAGAAGGCCCAATAGGATTACCAAGTAAAAGAGCAACCATCTACAATTTATCACTTTTCTAGTATTCCAAAGGCAGATGAGGAAGACACACCCAAATCGTAATCCTAGAAGGGAGCTCCTCCATAGAGTTGAAACCCACATGCCAAGGTTTGATGAAAATTACGACCTGGTTGTAGAAGTAAGGCCCTCCTTCAAAAGCCCGATTCCTATCAGCCACACAGGAAAATCCACCATGAAGAAATTATTGGCGGTCAACATAATATCAAAATCACCTTCAAGGTCTTGCAAACCCACAAATTTAGAAATGGAAGCACCACCCACATCCCCATAAACTTGTAAATTGACACATGATTGCTATAATACTCCACATCCTCATCCATGGATTCAGGTTGTATTACCAAATTAGATGCTCTTGCAACCTTTCCAAACACCCATTCACCTTTTGCAAATGAAAAATTCCAATCCTTGACGAACCCTCACCAGAGTTAGCCATGTTTGAAGAAAACGGTCTACCATGAGGTAGAGAAGAAGCAAGGTCTAACTTGCTAATAGATGCATGCAACACCATCCACGAGAAGACAAGTGCTCACACTCAAGCAACCAAATCAACAAAGAAGCAACCAAGAGTTTGCAATAAAAAGCAACCAATAAAAAATAAGCATGGAAAAATAATTGAGAAACACCCCCCCCCGCAAACGCACCAACACCCCCCATGCAAAAGACTAAACCCCCAATGTCGATCTACAAGAAAGAAAGCCCAAGAAAAAAGGAATAATGGCATGCAACCATGACCTACAATAGGCCATAGGCTACCATGCCCGCACAAGGTATTCTCTTGTGCCTCCCATTCTCGCCCAACAATAAAATTCTCCTTCTCACTAAAGGATTTCCATTAATTAAATATTTTTTATTATTTAATTAAATTTAAATTTCACTCCTTCCATTTTAATTAAATAATTTTTAATTATTTAATTAAATCCTAATTTCCTCTCACCTCACAATTAAATAATTTCTTAATTATTTAATTACTAATTTTCCTGCAACTTGCACATGGCATATTCCATTTTCAAAAAGGAAGTATCCTCTTTTCAAAATATCTTCCCTCCATAAAATATCCCAAACTAATTCCTCTTAAATGAGGAGATATTTTCAATTAACTAAAGGTCACATTTAATCTCATCCATTGATCTCTTGATCTAATCTCCACCCTTGATATTTTTTCTCCAATCTCCACCTTGATCAAACCTTCATTAATTCTATAAAATAAGCCTTCTCCTCCATTAAAATTCATTCACAATCTTCATAAGCTTGAGCATTCATCATTTCTTCATCATTTTTTAGCATTTGAGCTATCATTGCGAGTCAAGATCTTCATCAACAAGCTTTTGCAACATGGATTATGCATAAATGAGCAATCCACATATCGAATTCTCATAATTCAACAATAGAGTACTAGGTTGGCATGTTTCTTTGAGTAATTTGATCTTAATTAGAATTGTGTTCTTGATTTATGTTTTATTCATTTGATTCAATGCATTCAACTTCATTGGTTAATGGGTTTAATTGATCTCTTAATTCGAGGTGTTTGATGATTTTTAACCCTAATTGCTATAATCTATTTTTTAATCATTTCCTATTATTCCTATTACACACTATGTAATGTAACATGTTAGATTTTGTATTTTCTTAAACCTTAGCCAACCTATGGAATTTTTTGGTTTCCTTTTATCCTAGCCATACTCACCCATCTATTCACTCTAGAGATTCAAAGAATTTATATCAAGGCTCAAAATATAGATTTCATGGCAATTTATACTAAATTGGAGGATTTATTTAAAGAAGTTCATATTTCAAGGGATGATTTGATGGCGAATACCAGAGACTTTGTAATACATAGCATGCATGTCAAAAGTGTGTTTATGTTAGCAATGTTGTCCCTTTCACAATAAGCATGAGCCTTATGTTGTCTACCGTGGTTTCAATTCCCTACATTGGCATTTTATTTTTTGGTCTTAGTATATGGTATTTTTTATAACTAGTGTAACTAAGGCAAAAAGTTAGGTTTAGTATGAAATCAAATGCATAATCAAAACCCTAGCTAAACAATGAAGTACAATGGAGTAAAAATGCATAAAACAAAGAATAATCTCACTAGAAGTCTTCAAGCCCTCCATGATTGACCTTCATTGCCCCTCTCCATTTGCTGCAAAATTATGTTTTCCCTTAGATTTTGATGAGCAACTATGACTATGACTAAGACCTAAGCAAATATTGAAGGATTCTACTATTGCCACAATTTGCAAGTATGCAAGTATGAAGCAAGCCTAAAGTCTGAAGCATAAAATGGTCAAGGATGAAGTGTCTCAAATGAAGTAAAAATTGCCTTTTTATAGAAAATCCAATTTTGAATGAATGGCCATGATTGTCAGATGAGAGATGCCCTAAGATCAAGGGTTGAAATTAAATGTGACAACTAGAATGCATGTGACAAGGAGATATTGGGCACAAAGAAAGAGGTTGCTGGAAAATCAAATAATAATTTGAAATTATTTGATTTAAAAGGCTGAGTTGACCTTTTGAATTAAAAAATAATTTAATTCAAAAGTGGGGGGGTCATGTGACAGTAAATAATGATTTTAAATTATTTACTTGGTGGGAAAATAGAAAGTGGACAATTTTAAATAATTTTTTTTTTAAATTAGAAAAAACCAATGTGGATAATAATTAAATAAATTATAAAAAAATATTTAATTATAAGAAGACATAAGAAATTAATGACGTATTTAAATAAATAAATAAAGTTTATTTATTTAAATAATTAGGAAGACATAGTGGACAAATAATAATTAAATAAATTTAGGAATTTATTTAATTATAGAGGGACATAAGAAATTGGTGACGTACTTAAATAAAATAAATATAATTTATTTATTTAAATAGTCAGGAGGAATAGAAGATGTGAATTAATGAGAATTATTTAATTAATACTTGAATTTGGACTATAGGACATAATTAAATATTATAATTATGTTGAGCAGACATATGGAGAAAATCAAGTTTGCAGGCCTAGGTCAATTTTATGTGTGTATATTTTGCCTCTCTTTGTCATAATACAGTTTATCGCATTGTGACAAAGAAAATTTAGTTTAGAATATGCCCTAGCAGAGGTACAAAGTATCTATACCTCGTCGAGAAAATTTGAAAATTTTGGCCTAGTGCTGGAAAAATTTAGAAAGTGTCCTGATAAGTCAATTTGATGACCAGAAAAATAATGGTGCGATCAGTTTTGAGTTTTGATGAGTTTAAGGCAGTCAAAAGGGTAGTTAAACATGGTCAAATGTGTGTCTAGTAATAACCCCTTCAAGAAAACCCTAATTTTCACCCTATAAATAGGCTTGATTTGGGTAAAAAGGTAATTCATTTTCACATTTTCCTTTTGGAGATTCAGAGTTCAGAGCTAGAGGACATTACACAAAGATGGTGATTCCAGAGGCAGATCATCATGGACTTCAAGTACGAACCTATCGAAGGCCAGAGGGCGTGGAGCCACCAGTATGTACCCTATACCCACTTTGTACTTTTATCATTTTTTGTGCTTTTTTATGGCACAAAGTTGGGGTATCAGATGCGTCGCGACACATCTATGTTCGCGAAAGATGAAAATGTCTTTGCAGTGCACACATTTGATGTGTCACAATGCAAGTGCGAAGGGTAGGCTAGGTCAAGGTTTAAAATGATGCATTCATGATATGGTGCAACACAAGTGCCAAAATGCGTTGCAAGTGCCAAGTCGTGCAACACAATCGCCAGATCGCAACGCAAACACAGGATGATGCAACACAACTGCAGTAAAGTGACACAATTGAGGAATGAAACAACACAATTGTTGTAAAGTGACGCATCTGCAAAGTCAAACGACACAATTGCTGGATGGAACGATGCATGTGGTTTTTCACGACGCAAGTGAAGGGAAAACTGATGCAAATGACTTTGGCCAATGTTGACTCAGTTTAGGCTCAGTTTCTTTGTGTACTTTTGATTAGATAGACGATAAGGATGATTTGCAATGATGTTCTAACTTTCATTTCTGTGTATGTAGAAGTGATTACCACCCATCTACACACAAGAGTTTAGATCGACAACTTACGCATTCAAAGATTAGCTAAGGGAGGGTGAGCAAAGGCGACTGATGCGGTTGGGACTATTCCATGTTACCTATATGCCCATTGTCCGGGAAAATAGGGGTCTATTGACAACGCTCACAGAGAGATGGCACTCTGAGACCTGCTTGTTTCACTTACCGACAAGAGAGGCCACAGTGACTCTCAAGGATGTGTATAGGATCCTATGGATTCCTATTAGAGGAGAGTGTGTTGTCTACGACCTGCGACGGGGATTATAAGCCATGACCGAGTACTAAGAGCATGATGATGTCGCACAACTAGGAATTGATGGATATGAATTCAGGTGGGAGTTCATGGTCGAGCATTACATCTAATGGGATGCTATGTTGTGTACTTTTATTGTCGGTGTGTTGATTCCAAATCACCGCGGTCACGGTTTCCCTATTGGATGGGGAAATGTACTTGTCCGGATGAGGCGAGACAGGACAATATTCGCTTGGGGGTCGTGCTTGCTAGGCATGTTATATCATCAGTTACATGATGTTGCATATAGGCAATCAAGCAGTATCAGTTGTGGTACTACACTTCTGACAATCTAGGCATTGGAGCATATTCTCGTATTTTGACCCCCAGTGTAGAGACAACTAGCCAAGGGGATGCCCTATGTCTACTTATATGGGGGTGTCGTGACACAGACTCATGTGGGTGATACTAGATATGAGTGCCATGCGATTGATACTTTGATGGGATTTGTGTGGAGACCATACAAGGACTGTGGCTAGTGGCCAAGAGAGGAGGACCACCTTTCATTTTGTAAATAGTTTAGATATTTGATTAGATGGATAATGCAGTCCCAATTGATTATAGAGATGTACCTACCCCAACGGGTACTGAGATAGTTTGGGGAGTAGCAGGATGTTCCCGTAGGCAATATTGAGTACACACGATCATCACGGGAGATAGTGTGGGGTCCACCTATATTGGTTCCATTGGAAGAGCAACAAATTGATAGTTTGGTGGTGCAACAGTGGGCATGGAGCAGGGGTCCAAAAGATTTAGGGACCATCCCAAACTATGATGCATGGTGGCAGACACAGGCCACTTCCTTTGACAGATCTTGAGTAGCTGGTGCTAGTGGATTGACAGGCAGTGGTACCACGGGTTTTCTGAGGAGGGCGAGGAGGTAGAGATGGTGGCAGGGGGAGAGGGAGAGATGAAGGCAGAGGAAACGAGGGTGGAGGTGATGATGGAGGGGACGAAGGAGATGTTGCTGATGGTGGTAGGAGGAGGAGAGGGGGAGATGACGGGAGGGGGCAGTGACAGAGACAAAGGAGGAGGAGAGAGAGGAGGGCCGACAAGAGGAGGTTAGGGAAGAGGCAGAGCAGCCAGAGGGACCTCATCTGATGGAGATAAAGGTGCTGAGGGAGGATGATGTGTTTATATGAGAGGTGGCACTAGATGTCGATGGAGAGGAGGAGATAGGGGGAGATGAGGAGATAGATATCGGTGGGGATGATGATATAGATATGCAGAGAGATAGCTCAAAGATTAGATGGTGGATGGTGAGGAGGATATAGCTAGGAGGCCACCATTGCCTTGGGATGGGACAGTTGATCAAAAAATGACTGATATGCAGAGTAGGTTGGACAAGGCCCTTGCATGGATTAGGACGTTGGAGGCAGAGCTAGAGGTGAAGAGAGTGGAGAGGGATCAGGCAGTGATCAGGCACCAGGAGGCACAAAGTTGGTGCGTGAATTTTGTATAGTCATGTGTTGGGCCAGTGGGGGAGGTGGCCAAAGAGCTAGCGAGGGTGACTAATAGCCGGGCGTGGTACATGATGCTCTATGAGCGAGCAGTGGGATCCTAGCCTTACACGATCTCGGATTGGGATAGGTAGTGGTAGCAGTAGGAGTGATAGTAGTCACAATCAGAGTAGTGTGGGGGAATCCACTTCATCTGGGCAGTCTTTAGGGCATAGATCCCATCATAGTCATAGGAACTCCTTAGGGCATAGGTCCAGCCATAGCCACACATCCTCGGGACACAGATCACATCATAGCTAGCCACTTGTCACAGTGCTAGGGTCATTGTCGAGCTATCCTGCCGGGTCCTCGCAGATACCATCAGTGCTAGTGAGAGAGCATTGAAGTTACCCCATTCCTCACCTCGAGGGGATGAGGAGAGTACCATTTAGGGAATTTGATATTGTCATTATGTTGAGATATTTTATATATTGACCATCAAGCCTGCGAGCTCTATTTTTGGGATTCCTCGATACTCTATCCTGTGACATTATTTTGATATATATATGATGTAGTTTTGGCACGGATTATATTCTATGTGTTATGTTATGATGCATTACGATTTATTATGTTCATGTGATGTGATTTATGTGATGATTCCTATGATGATGCATTTATATGTTATGTGATGTATGCATTTATGATTATTATTTATGATGAGATGCAATGATGATACTACTTTATGTATGATAGTTATTTTATGATGATAATGATGATTATGTTCTATATGTGCCTAATAGATGCCATGTTTATGATGATGGATGCATTGATGTATGATCATGTATGTATGGATTATGCAGTATGTGACGCTTTATGTTATGATCGTAAATGTGTATGCATTAATGATATGCATGATGTTTAATGCGCTTATACGTTATGTTAATGCAAATGGATGAATGTGAATGATGTATTTAAGTTAATGATGTAAATGCAAATATGTGAATGGATTTATGCAAATGTGTAATGTACTAATGTAATTTCTATATATGATCATGTATGCAATTATATTTTTGTATGTCACAGGATATCATCAAGAGGCGGAAGAAGAGAAATGACCAGACAGAAGGAGATGAACGTTAGTGCGGAGAAAGAATCCTTCAATATATTGCCAAAGTACTAATAGTTTTTGCTCTAATCATCATTGGGCGGATTATTGTAAAGGCCAAAAAACACCATGATATGACATAGATCAATGGTGTGCAAGGTCGTACCATCACATAAAGCAAGCAGTCATAGACAAGGATGATCATGACTCATATGAAGAGCTCAGTTGCCCCTGTCTTTTTGTCACAACCAATCACAAACAAGAAAGACATGCCATGAAATTTCGTTGCTCCTCTAAATCCTATGCAGGACATCCTTGAGAAACTAGTAGCATGACAGTCTGAAAAGACAAGACAATCATCATGATATGTCGTTGCTCCTCTAAAACCTGATGCTAGGACATCCTCGAAGAACTAGTAGCATGATGACAAATCAAATTACCAATGCCAATATTAAAGATAGTGTTTTCCAAAGTGTTTTCCAAGTGCGTTCATATGTCAAGTGTTTTGAGGTCAAGATGTCAGATTTGACGAATTCTAGGTTTATGTGTGACAGATGCCAGGTAATGCCAAATTCAGGAAGGACACATATTGAATGATGTCGATGTTGAGAGGGTCGATCTTCAAATGTCATGAGAATCCCTCAAAATTCCAGATGATAGTGTTAATGCTTCAGAAAGACATCCAAAAGCATAAATAAATGACAAGAGTTGTTCTTCGAAAAGATGTATCTGAAGAACAACCAAGAGTTTGACAGGTTGACTTCTTATGACAGTTTGACCAAAGTTGACTAGATGACTAAATTGACTGCATGCCAGTGTTGACATGCCAATTTAGTTGAAATGTCGATTAAATGATTGTCGCAGTTTATTTAAGAGTTTTCAGATTTAGGAATGGAAAAGACTTCTTTTGATTTGAAGATATCTAACATGTATGATAGTGAATGCAATGAACCCTAAAGGACTAACCTAGTTCAGCCTCAGGGGCTCATCAATTGATGGCCTTGCCTACATCGTACACTCAGAGACCTCATAGTTTGACACAACCAATGACTTTGTATTGTTGATCAAAGATCGAGTCATGATTTTATTTGGACAACCTAAAATGACTGACCTAATATCTTGGGGGCTCAAAGATGAGCCTTTCCTACGTAGCAAATGCATAGAGACAACGTAGTTCGACAATGACAAAGATTGACATGACTGACATGGCAAAATTTGAGCCTATTTTTGGAGTTTTTTTAGCATTATTTGGATGTTTTTGTGTTTTTGACATGTTTTTATTTTTTTTTGAATTTTTGGGATTTTATGATTTTTTTGGAGTTTTTTCATGACATTTTCTGATTTTTATGGTTTTTTTGAAGACATTTTACGATTGTCGGGACCATGTGCAAGACCCACTATAGTCACATGATAAGGGGATTTCCCCCAGTCAGGTCGAGGACTAGCCAAGTTAAATGAGATAGAAAAGGATGTGCTTGAGATGAAAAGTGGAGGATATGCTAGACCTGATGTCAACCATTGTCAGTTATGGAAAGAAACGATAGGACTTTATGACAAGTGTCGTGAGGGTGTCGGGAGATTAGGTATTTATTATGGACAAAGGTAGATGGAGTGAAAGTAGGTGGCGAAGCAAAGACTAACTACACATGGCGCCTGTGGTTTTCACTATTGGATGAATTATTTCTCTTTACTATTTTTTTTTATATTTTCTTATTTTTTGGTGTCACCAAGACGCCTGTTTGCCAGATTTTCATTAGGGTGACGATTTTTTTGTATTTTTCAATTTTTTTGTATTTTTATGGTTTTCAACCAAGCTCTCTAATGCTATGTGTAGAATTTGCGGAGGTGCAAACTGTTGATAGGTTCTGTCAATTGTTCCCCATTTGGAGTAGCTAACTAGTAAGCACTAGAGCCAAATGCAACAATGATGATGTAAGGACCCAACCAATTAGGCTTGAACTTGTAAGGTTTCTCACAGTCAGATTGATTCTTTAGATTTTGCATTAAGACCAAGTCGCCAATGTCAAACTTTTGAACCATAACTCTCTTGTTATAACTACGACAAAGGTATGCCTATGAGTGATTCAAGGCATTTTGTTTGCGTTCTTCTAACAATTCCAGCTCATGCAGTCGAGACTATCGGTATTCTTCATCATCAATCAATCCCTTCATGGAGACTCTAAGAGATGGGATTTTGACCTCAATGGGCATGATAGCCTCAGCTCCAAAGACCAAGGTGAATGGGGTGGCTCCAGTAGGCGTGCAGATGCTGGTGCGATAGGCCCACAAAGCAGGGTTAAGTTGCAGATGCCAATCATGTCCAGCATCATTGACAATCTTCTTAAGAATCTTGCTAATGGTCTTGTTGGATGCCTCAACTTGATCGTTAACTTGCGGGTAATAGGGTGTGGAGAAATGGTGTTGAATGTGAAAGTGTTCACAAAGCTCATTAGAGTCCTGATTTTTGAAAGGACGACCGTTGTTTGTGATGATGGATTGTGGAACACAATACATGTAGATGATGTAATTAAGGATGAATTTGGAAATCTACTTACCGGTTATGTAAGTGAGGGGAATGGCTTCGATCCATTTGGTGAAATACTCAGTGGCGGTGATAATGAACTTATGGCGATTGGATGAGGTGGGATGGATTTTACCCATGAGGTCGAGTCCCCATTATGCGAAGGGCCAAGGAGAAGTGATTGGACGAAGTTCTTGCATGGGCGCATGAATTAGATCACTATGCACTTGACATTTCGACATGTTCTCACAAATTGAAGGGCATCTTTTTCCATTGTCGGCCAATAATACCCAAGTCTCATAAATTTCTTAGCTAAGGTTGGGCCACTCGAATGAGATCCACATATACCCTCATGTACCTCACGTACGGTTGTTCGTGCTTCATCAGTGTCGAGACATCAAAGAAGGGTATTTTCAAAGCTATGTCAGTATAAGGTGTCACTGATGATCTAGTGTAACAGGTGGCTTTGCAAATAAAGGATTTACGTTGGTTATTAGAAAGGTTCAATGGAAGTGTCTGGGATTGGAGGTAGTCGTATATGTCTTGATACCAAGGTGAATTGGGACCAACAAGCTCACAAACCATTTCTGACTCAGGAATATCATAAGCAGGAACCAACAGCTATTCCACCGAGAATTCAAATTGTGGTATGTTGTTGGGAATGTCTAAGAGAGATCCAATTGTAGCCATTGTGTCTGCTACCTTATTTTGTGCCCTGGGAATTTTCTCAAAAGCGAGCATGTGGAAATATGACTAAAAGCTATCAACCATGCATTTGTAGGGAATCAAATTTTTATCCTTGGTGTCATATTCATCATTGACCTGGTTGATAACCAATTGAGAATCACCAAAGACTAGGAGTGTTTTAATTTTCCATTTCATGGCCATTCCGAGTCCTGTGACGAGCGCTTCATATTCAACAACATTGTTAGTGCAAGGGAAGGCGATTCATAATGACTTAGGAATAGAGTCCCCTTGTGGTGTGATGAATAGTATACTTGCTCCCGAGCCACGACCTATATGGGACCCATCAAAATAGAGCTTCCACTGTGATTTAGTGTCCACATGAAAGATAGATTCATTGGGGAAGTCAGCTACCAAAGGATGATCACCTTGTACGGGGGAATTTGCGAGTTGATCGGCTATCACCTATCCTTTTATAGCCTTGCATTCCATGTACTGTATGTCATACTCACTTAGTATCATAACCCATTTTTTCCAACCGACTTGTTAATGCTGCCCGACTGAGGAGGTACTTCAATGGATCAATCTTTGCCACTAGTTGTGTTTTATGGTTCAACAGGTAATGTCTCAACTTTTGAGTGGCGAAGACAATTGCGAGACAGGCACGTTCAATGGGTGTGTAGTTGAGTTCACATCCGACCAATGTGTGACTAATGTAATATATAGCTCTTTCTTTCTCATTATGGTCATTTTGTGCTAGCAATGCCCCCAGTGCTGAAGTAGTTGCAAAAATATATAGAATTAGAGGTTTTCCCTCAATAGGTGGCATTAGGATAGGTGGTGTCAGTAGATAGTCTTTGATCTATTGGAAGGCCGCTTGACACTTGTTAATCCATACAAAGGGGATGCCTTTGCACAATAGATATTGGAAAGGTTGGCACTTTTCTGCTAGTTGTTCAATGAAGCGTCAAATGGATTGTAGTCTGCCTTGCAATGTTCTTAGCTCACTGATTCCTTTCGGCAAAGGCATGTCCAATATTGCTTTAACTTTAGTGGGATCAACTTCAATGGCTTAGTGAGAAACTATATACCCCAAAAGTTTTCCTGAAGTCACACCAAAGACACACTTCTTAGGGTTAAAACATACCTTGTACTCTTCCAACCTTTTAAGGATTTTATCCAACACCTTTAGATGATTGTTGTGTGTCAAAGACTTTTCCAGGAGGTCATCAACATAATCTTCCATTAGCATGTGCATAAGGTCATGAAATATTATGGTCATGGCTTGTTGATATGTAGCACCTGCGTTCTTCAGGCCAAAAGGCATAACATTCCAACAATATGTACCCCAGGGACAAGCGAATGCTATTTTGTGCTGATCTTCTAGGGCGATGTGAATCTGATTGTATCCCGAGAAACCATCCATGAGGGACAACATCTTGTATCCTGCTGTAAGATCCACAATGATGTTTATGTTTGGAAGTGGAAAATCATCTTTTGGACATTCCTTGTTCATATCACAGAAGTCTGTACAAATGTGTATTTGACCATTTGGCTTAGTGGTAGGCACGAGGTTTGAAATCCAATCGACATAGTCTATTGATCTTATGAACCTCGCATCTAGTAACTTTTTGAGCTCAGCTTTGATTAGCAAGGAAATTTGGGGATGCATCTTTCGTAATTTCTGTTTGACCGGTTTGGCGTTTGGAAGCAAAGGTAGATGATGCAAAACTAATGCTAGATCCAATCCTGGCATATCGACATAGGACCATGCTAAGTTGATCTTACGTTTCGAGAATAATTTTTGAAATTCAGGCTTTTCTTCTTCTGTCAAAGAAGCTGCAAAGAAAACAGTTTTGGGATCCTTTGATGTGGCTATATTAACTTCTATGGTGTATTCAATGAGAATTGCCGATTTTTCTTGTGTAACGGGAATAAAGTCCAATCCTCCATCCTTGGGTGCCTCAGAGAGGTTTTCACCCTCAGATACGTCCTTTCTTTTTACTTTCGTACTGTCAGAAGGTGCCTTGCGGTTTTCACCTAAAGACGTGTCTTTTTTTGTTTTATTTTTATTATTTTTGCCACTAGAGGATTGCACAGTCTCCCTGAAGTATGCTATAGAATCAAGATCTATAGTGTATCCAGCTTTATGGTCCCCACTCAGTATTCCTTCAGGAGTCCCATGAATTCTACAATAGCTTCCTCATTCTAAAAAATGTCCATAGTGGGCGGGCCTTGTTAATCCCAGTCAATGAGCTGTGGGTAGATAAGGGAGATACCATCATCAGTGTTGGCGAAGGGTGGGGAGGATGTGGAAAGCATGCAAATAGATGCTGAAAGGGTGAAGATAGAATTTTCCTCAAAGTCCCAGTTGGATTCCATTGAGTCATCATCTTCATTAGATTCAGGCAAATTGGACTCATTAGAAAAATAGGGGATGAATGGATTGGAATCATGGTCAATATTGTCATGTGGCCAAACAAACAAGTCATAATGATGGTTAATAGGGTCAAGTGGCCAGACAATCAAGTCAGAATGATGGTCAATAGGGTCAAATGACAATTTAGGTTTGTCATCATCATGAGGCCAAAAGACTCTTACCCATTCTTCTCTTTTCTTTGGGATTTTAGGATTGTCATTAGAAAGATTCTGTGGTGGACCAATATTAAACATTTGTCAGAATATTTTGTCAAAGGAAGACTCACCAGGTTCAAGAAACATTTCGGTCAGGTCATAATCACTTAGGGATCTTTGAGAACCAAATTACCACTCGTGTGAGTCAGTTTCGGTAAGGGAATCTTCGATTGTCTCGACACATTTAGAAACATTCATGCTCACCTGAAAATACATGGGTACTTGAATCGTTAGTTTCGATTAGCTCAAACCCTAACCCTAGATACTTTGGTCTTCTAGAAGGTATTATGGGTTCTCTTCTTCCCATCTTGTCTTTACCAAGGCCACTAGTTCCATCATAGCCTTTGCCATATTGTTGTACTGGTAGCAAAGGTAGGTCTTCCATCTCTTTGTAGATCCAACCTGATATATCCTCAATATCTTATTTATTCAGTTCTCCCCATTTTGTGAAAGTCATTGTCAGAGGAACCTTAAAAATATCTTTGGTCTCCAGTATGAAACAAGGCCTACCATAAGCTTTTGGAGACTTGGGTATTTTAGTGATACAATAGGCAATGTTCAACTTGTACTCTTCGCAACCTTGGTCCTGGATCTTGATGTTAGGGTCAAAAATTGGGATGATGGTAGAAGATGGTATGGTGGAGGTCAAAGAAGTGGATGTGGATGGTTTGGAAAGTGTGGACAGATCGATGTATTTGGAAGAAGTGGATGTCAAAGCTTCACAATTAATTGGCACTTGGTGTTCTGAAATACCTCTCAAATTGGTGCAATACTAGAAAGGATCAGGATCTCTAGGTATGGTAATTTCGGTTCCATCAAAAGGAAACTTCAAACATTGGTGGTAAGTGGAGAGTATGGCCTTTAAGGCATGGATCGAAGGTCGACCAAGTAATATGTTGTATGGTAGCTCAAGATCCAGGACTTGACATGTTGTATCTACAATTACTAGCCCCACCCAAATAGGAAGTGTGATAATGCCCCTAGAAGAGTGTTCCTCATCATCATATGCCTTTATGACAATGCTTTTGGTAGCATCCACACACACATCAGAGAAGCCTAGTGCTTTGACCAGTTTTAGGGAGCATATATTCAATCTTGCTCCACCATCTACCAAGACTCGTCTAGCTTTGTGTTTATGGATGAAGACTTCAATATGCAGTGCATCATTGTGAGATGGTTTAGGTGAGGAATAGTCTAGGTCTGAAAAGGTGATGTTATGGGGAGTAGTCAAGTATCCAACCATGGCTTCAAAGTGGTTGAAATCAATGTTAGTTGGTACGGAAGACTCCTGTAAGACCTTATCAAGTATGGCTTTGTGTGCTGGCGAGATGCATAGTAGCTCGAGTATGGAGATTGGTGTTTTACCCAATTGGTCAATAAGATTAAATTGTCCTTTGGGTTGTGATTGTTTGGGAGAGGGACTAGGTATTGTGATCTTTGGATGTCTAGTAGGAGGACCATCTATTGTGACTTTGCCTCAACGAGTGGTAACATTACACTCCAGAGTCTTCTTAATGGTGATAGTATTGACATGTTCGGCAGTAGCTCAGAGGTGGTTAATTATGGGTCCACTGGAATAGTCAAAGGCCATGCAGGTGTAATTGGCTCGATTGTTATTCTATGGATCTAATGTAGAGGGGTTACAAGAACCATGATCCTGCAGTGGGTTTTTATGAATTGTATGCTCCGAATTTGAAGGAAATTGTTGACCATCTAGTTCAATGGTACAATTTTCAATAAGATCTTGTATAAGATTTCATAATTTTCTACAGGAGGAAGTTTTGTGCCCTTTTGCTTAATGGTAATTGCAGAATGCATTGTCATCCCACCACGATGGCTTGAACTACCCCGGGTCATATGGTTTAGGGTCCTGCAATGTGATAACGTTGTTTTGGAGGAGTTTCTTAAGGAGAACTTCAATTGGTTCACCCAAGGGGGTGTATGTGCATCTCTTTGGAAATTGTTGGGTTTGACATGGTTTCCCTTAGTCTTGATTGATTTGGATGGAATTTTCTATAGGCGCTAGTGTGGTTAATGGTGTGTTTTGCGGTTGAGTTCCTCTAAGTGTGATTGCAGGGCCTGCCACGTTTACTACTTTGGCGTCAACAACGCCATCATTGGTGATATGTTTGTTTTGACCCAATATTTTTTTTTGTCATTAGGTGGGTTTGGGTTTGTGTTCTTGTTGCCATATTTAAGTTCTCATTTTTCAATTAGATCCTTTTCAATTTGAACTCCTTTTTTGACAAGGTTTGTGAAAGTGGTGCAACAATGAACTTGTAAATTGTATCTCAATGGGCCAACAAGCTTTTGAACAAACATGTTTACTTTTTCCTTTTCTGGTATCTCGACAGGACATCAACTTGCCATACCCCGCCATCTTTGGAAAAATGGAATGAATTTTTTTCCAGTGTCTTCTTGGGTCATCTTACATAAATTGGAAATGGTAATGTCGGTGTCGATGTTATAGGCATAATTTTCTACAAATTTATCAGCAAGTTCATCCCATGACTTTATTCCTTTAGGAAAGAGAGCAAAGCAATCAAATGCGGGACCCACGAGACTTCTAGGGAAGAGTCTCATTAGATAGGTATGTTCGTATGCAACGTCCACACAATTGGTTGTAAATTCTCTTATGTGCTCAAGGGGATTAGTCTTTCCTTTGTATTTGGAGAAGTTGGGTAACACATATCTTGGAGGGAATGGTGGCATGTATAAAATTGTTTCAAATGGGTATGGACATAAGTCATATGATGTGCAAGTCTTTTTGTTGGACAATTGCATGTTTTCCAGTTGTTTTTGCAAGGCAATGAGTTGAGCCGTGAGTGCATCTACTATGGGGTTGTTTGTGGTGTCACACATGCTGGTAATGGGTATTCCATGAGTTCCCATTTGCTATGATGGTACGTTCTGATTTGGGATGTATTGTTGTGGAATGTATGATGCATTTTGGGTTGGAATTTGTTGGTATTGAGAATTTTGAATAGGAAGTGTTGTTGTGTATGGATATGTGATGTGTATGTGGGAATGTGCATTCCAACAGTGTTAGCTTGTATTTGTGGAATATGTTCCCCTTGAATGTTTTGATGTCCCAATGGAGTCATGTGTTGTGTTATTTGGTTTCCTTGTCTTAATTGGTAAATGTGGCCATGTGGGATATTTGTATTTTTCCTTTAGGGGATATTAGTGTTGGTATTAATTTGTGACAAAGTATTAACATTGTGTTGAGGTCCTTGAATGGTAATTCATCTTTTATTTCTCCCAAAGGGGTTCAATGAGTTTGTTCCCATGGAATTAGTTGAGGACCCAATTAAAAGATGTGATGATGTCATTCCCATAGCACTAGATGAAGATCCAAATAAAAGGTTTGATGAATTTGTCCCCATTGTATTGGTTGAAGACCCAAAGGTAGCCCCAACAGTTTGTGACGAAGTTGTTGATATTTGTGGGATAGATTGTGATATGGCATGTGCTATGGTTGATGTTCCCACAATAGATGTTGTGTTGACTGTGTTAGATGTGTTTTGAGTAGTGGTGCTAATGGAATTAGCATTGATGGTGTTTTTTGCATTTTGTGTGGTCGCACCAATGGAGGTATTGTTTGCATTATGTTGTGGTGTTGATTGGGGTTGACTAGTTTGTTTAGTATGATCAAGAGATGTTGCTCTTAAGGTGTTAATATCAAACCCTCATGGAAATTTAGCCCCTTGGTGTAGGAGAATGGCTAGATACCACTTTGAATCTTGAAAGAGTAATTCTTCTACAAAAGAAGCCACCTCGGGGTTTTAGGCGACAACTTCTAATTCTTCCATGAATACTTGTTTGTTTTTGTCTCTACGTATAAATGGTTCAAAGGGATTGCATGATGAGGATGACATGTTCATGTCATTGAAAGGGTTGATGAAAGATGTCCTCATGTCTGTGTTTAAGTTTATGTCATTAGAAAAGTTGTAGGGGTTGTTGCCTTGTCCAAAGGGGTCCATTTGTCTTCTCTTTCTTTGGAGCCTAGTCTCAACCATGATATAAGATTTTCTCAAATGAGGGAGGATGAAAGATAACTAAATCTAGGAATGGGAATGATATGACACTATGTTTTTTAGATTTTTGATGTAAGGGATGCAATCAAATTCAAAGTGATAATGTGGACTAAAATGAATGAAATGACACTAGGTTTTTTGGATTTTTGAAATAAGGGATGCAATCAAATGCAAAGTGATAATGTGGACTAAAATGAATGGTGGAAGACTAAAGTGTTTTGAGGTATGTTAATGCAAATGAAAAGGTATAAGGAAAATCTAAGGTGCAATCAATTTTGGTAGACTTTTAGGTAAGGTTTACTAACGATTCAAAGTTTGGTCAATGTCTCAATTTGGATTGTCAAAGGACTGTTTGTGGGACTAAAGGAAATGACAAGGTGACAAAGTGAGGTTTCCTAACTAGACTTATGAGTTGGAAATACCTCATAAAAGGAAAAAGACTAAAGGATTGATTTTGACTTTGTCCAAATGACAATCTACTTTTGAAGGCAAAGGTTTCACAAAGTATGGAAAGTTTTCCTATTCTAAATTCTACAAAAATGAGGACCTAAGAGAAATGATGATGGATCCTAAGATGCTTAGCAACAGATTGAAAATGGTCTTGGGTTTGGACAGTGACAATGATTTTTCTAAATGACAGGAAAATGCGTTGTTTTAGGTAGCAAATGCGTTTAAGAGTCCCAAATGCATTTCTGTGTTGTCAAATGCGTTGTTTTAGACTTCAGATACAGTTCAAGAGGTTAGTTGCATTGTTTAGGGAAGCAAATGTGTTACAGAATAGTCAGATGCATGGTTTTAGATTATAGATGCGGTTTAGAAATTTAATTGCATTGTTCTGTGTAGCAAATGAGTTTCAGTACATGCATATGCGTTTTTCTATTGGTCAAATGTGGTTTAGATGGTCAAATGCTGTTTAGAAGGTCAAATGTGTTGCATAGAGTCTCAGATGCATTCTAGGGTGGATAAAAGTCTGGTTTCTTTGTAATTTTGGCAGATTTTGAAATTGTTTCAGTTTTGAATGTGGTTTTTCCAGATTTGTGAAGGATGTTTGTGTTCATTGCTTCAGAAAACACTTGGAAAACAAATGGTTGTCTTTGTTGGAATCAAGCACAAAACCTAGGGTTGGAAAGGACTATATTCACTAGATCCCACTTGGATTTCTCCAGCCACACTTATTCTTAGTGGGTGACTTAGAAGCTTGGCCACACTAGCTCCCCCTTACATGAAACTCACTTCTTGGGTCAACCAAGCTTCGAGCCCTCATGAATCTCCCATGATGGACTCTTCACCTCTACTAAGAACTACGAGAATGTGGGATGGCTTGGCAATGACCGTTGTTGCACTAGCAAATAGAAGGGATTTTGACAAACTACACAAATGGGTTTTAGTGAATACTTGGGGACATGGCACCTCACAAGCATCCAACAAGCCACTTAAGGCTTTAATCACTCTACTAGGGGATCTTATACCTTTAAAAGAAAAGATAGGTACTCATTTTTGAATGAAACTGCATGGCTAAGGCCTACATACCATGAGGACTTGATGGTTTAGTCTTATCCTTTTATATACCAGCTCGAGCGAAAAACCGGTTGGAGTCATTCCCCCTTTTGAGGCAGGCCCCTCTAAGGTTAAACAAAAGCGAATTGAAAACTTTGTTTTTGTTCATCCAAGATCGCACTAAGGCACGGGGATATTGCATACACAAGGCTTTCAACCCACACTCACAAGTTTGTTCATTTTAAAGCCCAAATCAAAATATGTGGGTGGCCAAGTAATAACCCCTAAGTGTTTTTGTATCTCAGGATCACAACAGGGCGCAAGAGAATAGCATACACACCAAGGAATTATCACTAAACCACAAGACACTTCAAACACATTCATTTTAACCCAAGCTTATTATGAGACAAGCAAAAGTTCATTTTAAGCCAATGTTGTGAGAATGCATGCAAATTTTAGCCTTGATGAATTTCAATGCAATTTGTGTTCATTTTAAACCCATGAGTGAATATGCATGTTCATTTTAAACCATGAAATGTGAATGCAAGTTGTAGTTTGTTTGTTTGTTTTCTTTAGGATTGAAAAAGAATTATAAAATCATCAACAAACAATGGTTAGCATCTCCTTCTAGCTTGCCACATTTTGCCAACAACAGATTAGTAACCCCAAAAATCCATAATCTACTAAATTGAAAAGAGAAATTTGGAAAATACTATAAAAAACTAAAAGAAAAATTTTACCAAGCAAATGCGTTGTTCTATCTATCAGATGCATCGGTTGGGCCTTCAGATGCGTTGCGACAGGTCGAATGCATCATTCAGGCTGTCAAATGTGGCTCGAGACTATGGATGCATTGTTCACAAATGCAAATGCGTCGCGACACATCAAATGTGGCTCAAAAAGTTTTAGTTGTGGCGCTTCGTACCTGTACTTGCAAAAATGACAAAAAATAGTACAAAAATCTGCAAAAAAGTGTTTTGGCATCGAGTTCACCAATGTAACTAAGGCAAAAAGTTAGGTTTAGTATGAAATCAAATGCATAATCAAAACGCTAGTTAAATAATGAAGTAAAAATGCATAAAACAAAGAACAATCTCACCAAAAGTCTTCATGCCCTCCATGATTGACCTTCATTGTCTCTCTCCATTTGCTGCAAAATGGTGTTTGCCCTCATATTTTGATGAGCAACTGTGACTATGACTAAGACCTAAGCAAATATTAAAGGATTCTACTATTGCTGCAATTTGCAAGTATGCAAGTATGAAGCAAGCCTAAAGTTTGAAGCATAAAATGGTCAAGCATGAAGTGTCTCAAATGAGGTAAAAATCGCCTTTTTATAGAAAAGCCAATTTTGAATGAATGGCCAAGATTGTCAGATGAGAGTTGCCCTAAGATCAAGGGTTGAAATTAAATGTGACAACCAACAATTAGGGTTAGGAAAACACTATGGTAAAATTTGAAATGAAGGGCTAAGATTTGATTTTAAGAATGCATGTGACAAGGAGATATTGGGCACGAAAAAAAAGGTTGCTGGAAAATCAAATAATGATTTGAAATTATTTGATTTAAAACGCTGAGTTGACCTTTTGAATTTAAAAATTAATTTAATTTAAAAGTGGTGGGATCATGTGATAGTAAATAATTATTTTAAATTATTTACTTGGTGGGAAAATAGAAAGTGGACAATTTTAAATAAAAGATTTTATTTAAAATTAGAAAAAGCCAATGTGGATAATAATTAAATGAATTATAAAAAAATATTTAATTAAAAGAAGACATAAGAAATTAATGACGTATTTAAATAAATAAATAAATTTTATTTATTTAAATAATTAGGAAGACATAGTGGACAAATAATAATTAAATAAATTTAGGAATTTATTTAATTATAGAGGGACATAAGAAATTAGCGATGTATTTAAATAAAATAAATATAATTTATTTATTTAAATAGTCAGGAGGAATAGAAGATGCAGATTAATTAAATAATTGAGAATTATTTAATTAATAGTTGAATTTGGACTATAGGACACAATTAAATATTATAATTATGTTGAGCAGACATATGGAGAAAATAAAGTTTGCAGGCCTAGGTCAATTTTATGTGTCTACAAACTACCTTAAAACTTATATAAGGTTTGTTCTTGTAATTCATCTAGGTGAATAGCCTTTGTGATTGAATTTGTATGGGAATTTATGTTTTTGAGCGGTACATTTATTTGGAGGTGATATGTTTCGTCATAACCTTGAAAATTCAATTTCTTAGAGATGTGTAATATTTTAACCTACTATTAATTTCGTTTTTTTCAACCATTTTTCTTGTATGACTATAGGAATTCCTTATGCTTGGATAAATCAAATGCCACTTGGTGTAGATGTCAATATTTCTTAGTATTAAAATTAATTGGATGCCAAATTTGGCTTTATTAGACATCTTGTTATCTTGAATTATGTGTTTTTATATGCCAATTTAAGTGGATATTTTTTAGTTAGCCTCTAAATATGATAAAATGCCAAGAAAAATGTCATTTTGTGTTACTTTAATTTATGAGGAAGGTAGGGATGAAGATGATGCATGAATTAGTCATAATCTAATGATAATGGTACATTGTTAGCTCTAACCATGCTTTATCACAATTATGTCTTCTATGGTATCACTTTAGTGTCTATTTTGGGAGCTATACCTAAAGGTGTTAAAATTATAAAATATGTAAAAGGTAAATGCAAGAAACACACAATTACCTTTACCTTTTACCTTTTTCACATCATGATAAAGTTGAAGTAGAGGCACCCATCTCCACTTGATTTAATCTTTAGATATGTAGAACATGGAATTCTCTCTAATATAACAAAACCTTCATGAAAATATGATTATTATAGAAATTTAACAACATAAGTTTAGCTTCAATTGATGCATGAAGATTGAGGGACAAGGCTCCAATTTATAGGTTTTTGGTGACTAAAAATGGATGGCTAAGATGTATTATGAGATGAAGTGATGAGATTGAATAAGAGGACAAAGGTATTAGCCTTGTGACAAGTGTCACAAGAGGGTGGATTGATACAATGGCATGTGGTATGGGAAAGAGGGATTGGAGCACACATTGGGAAGGATAGGAGTTGAAAAATGGGATAGTAGTAAATGTAAGAGGGTGGTAATCAACATGAATGCCATATGGATGGAAGAGGAAAGTGTAGGGTAGCTCCTTTATGACGTGTAAGAGGTAGGGTGGCTCCACATTTAAGAGAGGATCTCACACATATGTGAGCAACCAATAGGGGATTTGGTCAAGGATGAGGTGGAAAGTGATGGTGACTTGTGTGTGCTCACACATGTGTGATTATGAAGAGGGATATGCACACTTGTCACATGATGTCAATTTTAGATCTTGATCCATGTAGATGGATTTAATGAATAGGATTAAATATTCAAGGATTGAGAATGAGGTGGAGTATTTAATTAAAGGAAAATGTTAAAGATGATTAGGATGGAATTAGTTAATTAATTAATTTGGGTTTAGAAGAATTTATGAGTGGGGGATAAGGTTGGATTAGTTAAATTAATCAACCTTTATAAGAAAGGAGATAATATAATAAATTTATTAAATTTAATTAATTGTGTGATGTGGTAGAATTTAGTGTGTATATTTCCCCCTCTTTGATATGACAATCACAAATAATGAAAGTGGCATCATATCAAAGAGAAAAATAATTTGGAAAAAAATGATAAAAGAAGGGTGGAATGATGCCCCCTCAAGAGGTCACATGGAAACAAGTTTTGGGGTGAAATATCAAAAAGAAGAAATGGATGTTAGGATGTGTAGAGAAGGAAAAATAGAGGTGATTGGAGTAGTAATAGGTTACAATTCTTGGGGTGGTGTATGTATCAAATTGTCGTTCTATTAACATGGTAGAATTTTCTTAACAAACTAATGTGCATCTTATTCTATAGTTGGCCAATAGAATCCCATTCTTAGTCGATTCTTAGCAAGGGTGAGACCACTAGAATGTGCACCAAATATACCTTCTTACACCTCATGTAATTCATTATGGGCTTCTTCTATGTCTAAGAACCTTAAGAGGGTACCATCAAAGCTTCTTCAATAAAGTTTATCATCAAAGATGGTAAAGTAAGATGAATGCTAGATAAAGTTTTTGTGTTGGGTGTTAGATAAGTTAGGTGGAAGGGTATTATCATGAAGGTATGTATATATTTCATGATACCAAGGAGATTTGGGACTAACAAATTCACATACCGATTTTGTCTAAGGAATATCATACGTTGGGATAAAAAGTTTCTCATCTAGGAATTCATATTTTTTACTATTATGTGGCATGTCTAACAATGATCTAATGGTATCCATCACATCTGTTGCTTTATTTATTAGTTGGAGTACTTTCTCAAATTGAATTTGGAAAAATTATTGCTTGAACTGTCAACCATTCTTATATATGAGAGGAGTTTATTATCCTTTGTTTGATATTCATCATTTACTTGTTTGATGACAAGTTGAGAGTCTCCAAAAACCTACAAGACTATGGTTTTCCATTGAATAACCATCTTAAGTATTGTGATTAAAGCCCCATACTTGGCTATATCATGTGTGTATTGAAATACTAGTTTATATTCTTTAGGTATGCAATCACCTTATGGTGTGACAAACAAGACCCCTGCTCCTAAACCATTTTGGGTGTGAGAGCCATCAAAATATAATTTCCATTGTGTTTGATTATTGATAGAAATTATTGATTCATTTGTGTCACACCCCATGTGTTATTACCAATTTACTATTACCTTATTTGGTGAATTACTTCAATAAATGTGAATGTTTTTATTTATGAATTCTAATGGAAATATGTTGAATGAATGTTTGATTCAATTAAATGATATATGATTTAGTATATGAAATATATAATGTGAATATGAAATGTATGAGAAGTATATGAATGCATTGATTCGGCTAACTACTACTCTGGTGAACTAAGTTGAAATGCAGGAATAGGTTCAAGCCTCTGGAAGAGAGGGGAAGTATCACTCAGGAGAAGAACTTGGTCTGGTAACCTCTAATTCAGCCTTACTGAGCATTCAAACACTCACATCCTAGATGGTCTTAGTTGAGTCAAGCCAGTTGGGTAGATGGTAAGTGATCTTTAGTTTAGTTGTGTATGTTTATATTGATTTGTAATCTTATTTATGAATATTTGAAATGAGGTATGTGATGAGTCTTGATGATAAGTGGAATTCATCTTTGTGTGTTTATTTGTATAGCAATCAGATATATGTATTTAATGTATATATATGTATATATGTACATGTCTTTGGTAAAATCATATATGTGAGTAAATACATACACGAGTATATGTAGGTAAACATACCTACACATGCTCATGGATGGATTACCCATATGCATGGGAAGACCGTTTAGACTAGTGACATATATACATGTATATATGTCGGTCGATGGGATTGCATGTATGAGTGTTTCATAAAGATATTGAAATGGAATTACGTATATATATATATACGTAGTACTATTATTTATGTTTATATATAATATAAATGTGTTTATTAATAAAATGTATTTGATAAGATTATGGAATGAATATATATACACTAATGTGTATATACATATATAATATATATGAATAAGCAATTGATATAATTCCCAAGGGCATAAATAAGAATTATAAAGCAAAGCGCATATGGTAACATATGGTGTATAAAGCATATATATATATAGCGTATAAAGTATGGGGCAACATTTTGTGAAAGGAAGCCAACACATAAAGTCTTTTAAAGACTAAGTCAAAGCATAAAACGAAGCATGTATAGTGTTACTGTGTAAACAATTTGGAATATGGTTAATGTTGTTTAAACTTGAAGACTATGTCAAACCCACACACTTATGAAGGTAGCGCCAAGATTTAAGAGGTGGGGCCATATTTTCTTGAAGTTGGAATGTAATAGAATTCTTTGAATTTTTTAAGCCTGCAAATAAGTGTTTAGAATTAGTCAAGTACAAACTTGATAGCATTTTGAAATGGAATTCAAATTAGGAAACCTTTTTTGAGCTTGTTGTCCCAAATATCAAGTCGACTAAGCCATAAGACTGTAATGTGTTGCAAACCTGTGAGTAAGTCACTGCATGAGGAAGAAAGGTGGCATAAACACTTGTTTGTAACCTTTGGTTGCTCACAAATTAGTATAAATAGAGATGCACATTCTTGCAAATGGATCACTTTTCATTTTGATTTCTTGAGAGTTCTTTTGCTGCAAATTCAGTGCAAAGTGAGTTGTGAGTTCGTGAGATTGAGAGTTGTATTGTTGTTTTATATTTGATTTGTTGAGAGAATTGGAGTGAAGCTAATAGAGGTGTTTGATTAGTTCATAGTAGAAGTTGCAAGCGAACTTGAGGAGAAGATTATTCAATTGGAAGATTTCTAACAGGCATGCTGATTTCTACCTCTTTATTCTTATGTTGGAAGGATTATTATTTCATTGTCATGTTGAAAGATTGTATTTTACTTGTGTGAAATGTTTGGATATGCTTGCATATCACTTGGTTGTTTCTCATTTTGTGAAACCTTATTTTTGATATTTACTCATATAGAGATGTATATAATAATTATATAATTATATAGATATAAATACTATTTATACTTGAAAAAAAGGGAAATAAGGTGTTCCACCTTTTGGGAGATGGAACTTTAGGGACCTATTTCACTCTCAAGTTCATTAGGAAACCGAGATCCCTCAACCAAGTGACTCAATTGAGGGAAGGAGAACTACAAGGGGGTTTCCTTAGGTGTGACTAAATGGGGGTTCACCATAAAAATGAAGCTTCAAAAAGAGAAATGCGAACACTAATGCACTAAACCTTACAAAATTAAAACATGAAATAAAACTACTAAACAAAGAGAAAAAAAGTATCCAGAGAGTAGGAGATGTATAAACAAGATATGAAAACCTTGAAAATTGTTGTTTATGAAGTGTAGGGACTCATACGCCAAGCTAGGAAATTTAGTCTTGCTACAAGAATCTAGGCATAATCTAGAATCCTCTGTTGGTGAATCAGGATCTACATAAAATTGGAAAAAAGAGGTATACTGAGACTCATACGCCCAGAGGGGTGATTTAGTTCCAGTATTATGGTTTGACTGTAACTTTTGTAGCCTCTAGTGATCTTCTATAGCTTTCATCTTGTCTGATCTTCAAGTATGAAAGTCTGAATTCTGGCATGTAGGTGAGTTTCCGTGAAGATGACAACTTTGGCAACTTTTTTTCGATCTTGCAATTTTTTCGTCAAAGGATCTTCAAGCTTACAATTCACCTAAATTTGCAATCACACATGAAGAGGGAAAAAATGTTGTTGTGTTAGGGAATAGGGGTTTGCCTTGGTCAAACCCTATTTTAGTGATTAAACCTTGAAATGAAATGAAATAGCATGAAGGAATGATGAATGAACAAATGTAATGTTGCAACTCGCCAAACCCTTAAAAAAAGGTTGCAAACTTGTGTGAAATGGCTCAAATGGATGTGAATCTTGACTCTTGATTGTGTTGGTGTCTTTTCCAGTAGTACTTTGAATTCCTCTAAAGGGTAGCCAACCCTTATGCTTAAGAAACCACAAAGCAAGTGGCCAACGAACAAGTAAAGGATTTTGAAACCTTCACTCCTGCACTTCAGGCTTTGTGTGACCTAGGAGGGTGTTCCTTACTGTGTTCAAATGATATTCATCTAATTGAGAACATATTTTATACACAGATCGGTTCCTACTAATTGCAAATAAACGTAATTCAAAGAAGATTTGGCAGACCTATGCGTAAATAATTATCTATTTGCTAGGAATCCTAGAATACTCAAACTCATACTTCATAATTGAAATATTTTCAAATGAATGCTATTCTCATTTCAAATCCATAGCTAGGCATGCCAATAGCTCATTTACTTGTAAGATTTATTTAACAAATAGACCAGTGCTTCATCAATTGAAATAATAGATTCAAATAAACAATAACCAGTAATATATAAGCTATTTAATTTAGAAATTGGTGGACTATTTCCATAGTGCTTTGCAGTATGAAAACTCATAATGCTTGAAACATAACTCCTTACTAAATCCTATGCAATTCCTTACAAATCTATGACCCTCTTCAAGAATTTAATCAACTCCTTGAGTTAAAGCAAAAATAGAGCCACACATTCAATCGAACAACTAAAGATAAACGAGAACGCCATTGATATTTTCATTTATAACTTGCAAAAAAGATACATGGGAGAGTATTTGTTTCATAACTAAGATTTTTTTCGATATTTGTAGCTTCTATAAAACTAATTTAAAACTATTACATACATGACTCATATGTAAGACAATATACTGTTCTATTCATTCATATTCTCTATAGTATGCTCCTTCATGAGCTTAGGTTCTACCTAAACTATTACCAGACTTAAAATTCAAACCCCTTGTAATGAGCCCTGAAATCCCTTTTATAGATCAAGGGAGCAACAAGCACCCGACTCAAATGCAATTACATTTCAAAATGCATTTCATTTAAAAAGAAAATTTAGCTGCATCTTAGATATTCCCCAAATGGTTTCTTGTAATCATTTGCCAAATAGGGGAAACAAAATTTACACCATTTGCTTTAGAAGAGAAATTTGATGCCACCAAAAGCACTATTAGCTGTCAACGAACCTTTACATTCCATACCCATGTCAAACCAAAAATATCTTCATGATACCAGCTCGAAGGCATCCTTAGTTAGCACAAAAGACAAAAAACCACATGCAGAGAGTGCAAGAACAACCACCATAGCAAGATTAATACCAACACAAAAATTAGAACCCAGAATGAGCACTGGAACTAGAACACAAGTACACATGCCCACTTCACATCCTTGCAAAGGCTGGTGGAGCCACCACTTCTTCTTCAGCAGTGTCCTTACGAACAACAAAATTCATATGCCCACTTGGTGTCTTCACTGAAATTGGAGTAGCCACTATCACCTCCTCATCTGAGTTTGCGAATTCATTTAGAACCATGAGGTGCTGACGATAACCTAAATCCATCTCAGTTTCACTGTATGAGGGGATATCTAATTTTTTTGGAGAATTGTGCTGTCCTAGAGTGCCTCACCATACCTAATCTTTTTGCTTATTCCTCTCACAAACTTTGCAAGCTCCTTCTCCCTAGCCTCTACCTTTTCTCCAATTACAACCTAGTTCCTTAACTAGTAATTGCTCATTACAACAACTTGTATAGGCCTCTTTCTATGGGCCTCTTTCTTATCTCCTTTTGGAGTTGCAACAACTTTGGGCGTGCTCTATTCACCCTCTGGAAAATCATTGTGTGGTCCCTATAAGTTGAGTTGTGGAGACCTCTGCACTGGTGATGCAATAGAAACTGACTTGCTCATTTTTCCAAGCAAACGACTTCACAAAATGCAGAATACTCTTCTCATAAACTTAGAAATTTTATCTTCTAATTGCAATGGTGAAAATAAATGTAATCAAATTCTCATTTATCAAGCAAATCACTCAAGTTGATCATCAATGCTTGATGAAAACCACATGAGTGAGTAGACGATCAACTGCTGGCATTCACATCACAGCTGTTAATTACCCAAGTAGAGTGCATGCAAATTTACGTACCAACCTTAATGATTATAGGAGAGTAATCCTGTAAATACCTCCTACAATTAATGCCCATTCGCACGAAGAAAAAATGACTATCGTGCTTATGTTTTTGGTTTTAAACATAGATCGTTGATATCTTGATGAAGTGGTCTTTTGGACGACTCAGATTGAGTCAATCAGGTTTGAATTCTTGATACCATCACTTGCCAATTCCTGGCCAATGGTATTCATCAAGTTAGGTGCCACACATCCACCCACAGGCTTCACCATTCTCTTTTCCAAGTGGCCAAGGAATCCACGTGTCACAAACCTACTGACCCCACAACTTCAAATTAGCTATTGTTTAAGTCCCGTGGGGTTAGTGGGGTATGACTGAGATTTAATCTCACTGTTGCATCTTACCTGTTAGATCAAAACCTTGAAGTGCTGGGTTCACCATCGAAGACCGAGCCCCATAGCAACAGAGGGACATGTGTTGAAAGCCCGCGAACCCCACAACTTTTGTTAAGCCATTATTTTAATCGCGCGCGGTTGGCAGGGAACGGCTAGGATTTGATCTGGTGATTGGACGGTGGTCCATTATGCACATGAAAATAACATTAGTTTTAAAATGGGGCCATGACTAGGCCGACGAGAACCGACCCTCAAAAATGAAGGCTTAGGACTTAAGTCTTTTAACAAAATATTTTGGTCCAACTTAGGCAATATTTAAATCGATAGAGAGCATGATGTGACTGACAGACCTAGACAAAGGGGCCGGTAAAGACAAGATTTTTAATGGCTCAAGTCATGAATTGAATGATCGATGATCGACTCCAACAAGTCAACACAAAAATAGAATTCCCAAGGGCTTATGATGGAGAATTTGAAAAATGAGGGTTTCTAGGCCAAAACCCTAACCTACCCTTGGACAAAACGCTGAAAAATCATGATCAGAACATGGAAATGTTGAATATTTTGCAAAATTTTTGGAAGCTCTATCAGTGGATCATGCTTGAGGATGTATATCCCTGGTGGGTATGGTGAGAATTCAAATCTCAGGTTGAAGCAGACCGACAAAGAAGCACAAAAAACCCAGGAGTATGCCTGGACAAGGTAAGCAAACACAACAGAAAGGAAACACACCAAACCTATTTAAAGAATTTACAGAACTATATAGTATATCTTCTTTCAAAACTTGGAAGCCTCTTCAATTCCATAGGCTTCAATTCCCAAATTGGAGGCCCCATGCCCCCAAAAATTAAAGGCAATTCTTACCTCTATCAAAGACTTTATCTTTAGATAGCTGTAATGGATCAACACTTTTGTCGACCAATCTTACATCCTCAGCTCCATTGTGATTAGCACAATTGACCATACATACTACAAAATTGTCTTTCCCATCACCTTGTTCCAATATACGCCTATTTGATTGAAATGGAAAGGTGAAACATTCACATTCCATTTGATCATGAACCTTGACATCATATTAAGTTTGTACATCAAACTTGAATCCTTCATAGACATTATGTTGTATACTAGGCCAAAAATCATCCCCAATTATATAAAAAACAAAAGGTGCATATTCAGGAGCATCTTCATTCTACTTCACATAAGTGTTCTCCTCACTGGATGAAAACATGTTCATAATCATGCTAAGAAGATGAGGAGCATCAACAAAAAATTCAACTGCACATTCATATTGATCAACATCACACCCCATATCATTTGTATCACCTGAATGCTCTTCATGCAACTAATTTTTTTTTTGTAATGTCAACAATATCTGACAATTCATCAAATAATTTCTCATTATCAATGGACAACATTGCTAATCCATGATCCATATATGTATCATGATGCATAATCTGGTCATTCAATACTGAACCCTTCCTTTCATCAATGTGCACATCATTCTCTCCTTGTGTAGTTAATTTTTCCAATTCTTCCGCACACAAACATTCACAGATAGTTGAGGTACCAGCACGGTCATCAACATCTTCACCATTTCTAGCACTGTATTCAGGATAAACACCTGGAACAACAACAATATTTCCTTCATATTCTTCCCGATTCATTCCAGTAGCATTCTCCATTGATTGCAAAATCAAATCACATTCCAAGTATTTTTTAAATGCAGTTTGTCCATCCATTTGCAAGCAAATAGTACTATGGATGCTTGAATCATTGCATCCATCAAGTAGTTGAACTATCTCTAGATCATCCCCATAGAAGCAATCATATTCTTGAGGGAAAAATTTAGAAAATTCCACCTCATTATGATCTTTAATCCCACCTACAACATTAGTCCCAAATGTGAAAGACTCATAAGCACTGTTTTCAAAAAAATTATCTGCGTACCGCTTTGTTTTCTCATGGCCATATCCTGACCAGGCATCAAATGCTTCATCAAAATCCGTAAAGAGTGGATTATTTGTACACCAATAAGGATCACCATTTCTATTAGCTGGTGGGGATGGAGGCTCATCAAATAAAGGACTATCCATTATCTTCATTGTTGTCATGGAAGCTTCTGCCTCAGCTTGAAAATCTATATCTTGCAATCATTACAGTCAAAATCATTGTAATCACTTGAAGAGCATATAAAATCATCTTCAAATTTTTCCACCTCATTTTTAGTTGAAATCATTGACTCACATTCTGAGATCTCTTCACATGAATAAAATTGTTCACTCCCAAGCAAACAAACACTCTCATTGTTATCAACATAATTTCTTGAAGTAAAAGATCCAATTCCTACTCCATGAGGAGAGTCATGATCAACAAAGGAATGATATGACTCAATGTCGTCACAACTACCACAACATGAAAACTCACCAATACTAAGATTGCATTCAAGTTCCTCAGACTGGATGTGTAAAATTTCATTTTCAATACCTTGATTATTGGTTTGTGACAAGGCATCATCAACATTAGCACCATTACTATTGATCAAATCATGGTATGGGGTAACCTCTTGTATTTCTTCCATTTCTTCACCATCCAAGACATCCCAAGGATGCAAGTCAGGCACACCCCCTCTGTTATCATTTTGTACATCTTGATCTCCATCACTACTGTAATGATATGCAGATATGTCATTTGTGAATTGATTACAATCATTATATTCTCCCATACAACAGAATGGATGTTCATGTTCTGATGTACTATCTTCATTTATTTGCATTTTTTCCTGATCATTCTCAATAGGAAAACAACCATTAACATCTAGGGGCGTCACATGTTGTGCATAATCATTATTATTTCCCTCTATAATATTTATCCAATCAATTACTTGGCCCAAATTGTGAGGCTTTAATTCCCTTGGCAGGGTACTCAGTCCTGATTGATACGTTTCACATAACATATCAATGCATATTGAATCTTCTGGTCTAACCCATTTGGGTACCTCGAACAAGGCATCTACAAATCTAGAGAATAAATCATAAGGTGATTCTCCTTTGTGCCTTTTCATTTCACACAATCTTTTAATAGAAGACACTTGATCAACTTTACTTTGATCTTGTGGACATTCAACTTGGAACTCACTATGATCTTCATGTTGTGGTGATGGAGAAATGGGAACATTAGGGAAGTTATCATCTTGACAAAAATCTCTGTTAGTCGATCCACCAATTTTATTTGCATGAAATGTGTTAGGATGACCAATACTAGTGGCTGAATATCCTTTCATCATTGAATATTTCAAGCTATTCTCAATATCTATAGCAATTTGATATGCTTGATGCAATGTTGTAGATTATTTATCTCTTAATAAATAACCCATCCTTTTATCAAATGCACCTGAATACATGACCAAACACTCTGCATCATTTGGTCTAATTCTTTTAGGGATCTCTCTTATTATCTTTGAAAATCTAAGATTAAAAAAGGGGACTAACTCATCCTCTTCTTTCTCCATGCTCATGATTTTTTTTTTTAATTAGGATTGGATCAATCCTTCCACAAAATTTCTCCATGAAAATTACTTTAAACTCATCCCATGAATGTATAGAAGATGCTGGTAGATACGGGAACCAATCTCTTGCATTTCCTTTTAAGGACTGAACAAACAATTTCATGACAACATCCTCAAAATCTATTTCATAATTGCCCATCGCATCAATAAATCTTGCAAGTGTTTGCTTGCTGATTCTGACTTTCCACCACTAAAATTGGGTACCTTTTCTCTGATCTTAGGCGGGACAACATTTGGATAACCACAAATGTTACTAAAATCTATAGCCTTGTACCTTTTAGTACTGAAATTTCTTTGATATGACAGAGGTTGCCCATTATACATTGCTATATTTTGTTCCCTACTAGGATGCATGGATTGACAATGCATTTTCTCAAACCTTACAAACCTTACCACATCTATCTTATAATTGCAAAAGGAAATTCAAATTCCTTTCACAATTATGATCTTAAGAATTTGACGATGCAAACATTCTATCTATTTTGCTTAAGATCTTAAAATATAACATGCTTCTCCATGATAATACACAAATTTCAATTTACACTTTAAAAGCATGCAAAATTACCACTACTATTCCCTCATTTAGTGCCACTTCACCTAATAGGGAATCATTTACATCTTAAGTCCTGAAGATTTCTCATAATTTGCTTGAAAATATAGCAATACTTCTTTAAATTTTATGAGAATACCTGGAACTCAGTAGAAACCATCAATCTTTCTTCCTCGACTACAAATTTGCAAGATCTAGAAAGTTTTTCATTCTTTATCAAGTTCTTTAGATAGAGTCGCCACCTCTTCAACAAAGGATTAAACTTCAAAAAACATAAAGTTCCTTAAAATGTAAATCTTCTTCTAGGTCTTCTCCATCAGCAGAGTCACATTCAAATTCTTTGAACTTTGCTACAGCTAAAATACTTCTAGGTCTAGGAACTTCTCAACATTTGAACCAAAGTTCAAATTCACCAAATATTTGACTCGGAAATACAACAGTCTACAACTAGAGAATGAAAACTTTACCCAGTAGAGTTGCCAATTCTGTTGGTGTTTTTTTCAGCAGTACTTTGAATTCCTCTAAAGGGTAGCCAACCCTTATGCTTAAGAAACCACAAAGCAAGTGGCCAATGAACAAGTAAAGGATTCTAAGACCTTCACTCTTGCACTTCAGGCTTTGTGGGACCTAGGAGGGTGTTCCTTACTATGTTCAAATGATATTTATCTAATTGAGAACATATCTTATACACAAATCGATTCCTACTAATTGCAAATAAACGTAATTCAAAGAAGATTTGGCAGATCTATGAGTAAATAATTATCTATTTGTTAGGAATCCGAGAATACTCAAACTCATACTTCATAATTGAAATATTTTCAAATGAATGTTATTCTCATTTCAAATCCATAGCTAGGTGTGCCAACAACTCATTTACTTGCAAGATTTACTTAACAAATAGATCAATGCTTCATCAATTGGGATAATGGAGTCAAATATACAATAACCAGTAATATATAAGCTATTTAATTCAAAAATTGGTGGACTATTTCCATAGTGCTTTGCAGTATGAAAACTCACAATGCCTGAAACACAACTCCTTACTAAATCCTATGCAATTCATTACAAATATATGACCCTCTTCAAGAATTTAATCAACTCCTTGATTTAAAGCAAAAACAGAGCCACACATTCAATCGAACAATTGAAGATAAACGAGAAAACCATTGATATTTTCATTTATAACTTGCAAAAAAGATACATGGGAGAGTATTTGTTTCAAAACTAAGATTTGTTTTGGATATCTGTAGCTTCTATAAAACAAATTTAAGACTATTACATATAGGACTCATATCCAAGACAATATACTATTCTATTCATTTATATTCTCTACAGTATGCTCCTTCATGAGCTTAGGTTCTACCTAAACTATTACCAGACTTAAAATTTGAACCCCTTGCAATGAGCCCTAAAATCCTTTTTATAGATCAAGGGAGAAACAAGCACTCAACTCAAATGCAATTACATTTCAAAATGCATTTCATCTCAAAAAAAATTTCAACTGCATCTTAGATATTCCCCAAAAGGTTTCTTGTAATCATTTTCCAAACAGGGGAAACAAAATTTACACCATTTGCTTTAAAAGAGCGATTTGATGCCGCTAAAAACACTGTTAGCTGTCAACGAAACTTTACATTCCATACCCATGTCAAACCAAAAATATCTTCATGATACTAGCCTGAATGTATCCTTAGTTAGCACAAAAGACAAAAACCCACATATGCAGAGAGTACAAGAATGACCACCACAACAAGATTAATACCAACACAAAAATTAGAACCCAAAATGAGCACCAGAACCATAACCCAAGTACACACACCCACTTCACGTCCTTGCAGAGGCTGGTGGAGCTACCACTTCTTCTTCACCAGTGTCCTTACCAACAACATAATGCATATGCCCATTTGGTGTCTTCACTAAAATTGGAGCAACCGCTATCACCTCCTCATCTGAGTTTGCAAATTCATTCAGAACCATGAGGTACTGATTATAACTTGAATCCATCTTAGTTTCACTGTTTGAGGGGCTATCTAAAATTTTGATAGGAGAATTGTGCCATCCCAAAGTGCCTCAACCATACCTAATCTTTCTCCTTATTCCTCTCTCAAACTTTGCAAGCTCCTTCTCCCTAGCCTCTACCTTTTCTCCAATTACAACCTAGTTCCTTAACTGGTAATTGCTCCTTACAACAATTTGTATAGGCCTCTTGCTATGGGCCTCTTTCTTATCTCCTTTTGGAGTTGCAACAACTTTGGGCATGCTCTGTTCACCCTCTAGAAAATCATTGTGTGGTCCTTGTAAGTTGAGTCATGGAGACCTCCGCACTGGTGATGCAACATAAACTAACTTGCTCATTTTTCCAAGCAAACGACTTCACAAAATGTAGAATACTCTTCTCATAGACTTAGAAATTTTATCCTCTGATTGCAATGGTGAAAACAAATGCAATCAACTTCTCATTTATTGAGAAAATCACTAAAGTTGATCATCAATGCTCGATGAAAACCACATGAGCGAGTAGACGATCAACTGCTGGCATACACATCACAACTGTTAATTACCTAAGTAAAGTGTATGCAAATCTACATACCAACCTTAATGATTATAGGAGAGTAATCATTGACACGTATAAGGATCGCGTTTGATTAATCTTGAAAATGCCTCCTGCAATTAATGCCCATTCACACGAAGAAAAAATGGCTATCATGCTTATGTTTTTGGTTTTAAACATAGGTCGTTGATCTCCTGATGAAGTGGTCTTTTGGACGAATCAGATTGAGTCAAGTAGGTTTGAATTCCTGATACCATTGCTCACCAATTCCTGTCCAATGGTATTCATCCATTTAGGTGCTACACATCCACCTGCGGGCTCCACCATTCTCTTTTTCAAGCGGCCAAGGAATCCACGTGTCACAAACCCTCTGACCCCGCAACTTCAAATTAACTATTGTTTAAGTCTCACGAGGTTAGCAGGGAATGCCTAAGATTTAATCTCACTGTTGCATCTTACACGTTAGATCAAAACCCTGAAGCATTGGGTTCACTATCGAAGATTGAGCCCCATACCAATGGAGGGACACGTGTTGAAAGCCCACGAACCCCACGACTTTTGTTAAGCCATTATTTTAATCGTGCGAGGTTGGCGGGGAACAACCAGGATTTGATTTGGCGATCGGATAGTGGTCCATTCTACACATGCAAATAACATTAGTTTTAAAATGGGGTCATGACTAGGCTGACGAGACCTAACCCTAAAAAATGAAGGCTTAGGACTTAAGTCTTTTAGCAAAATATTTCAGTCTGACTTAGGCAATATTTAGATCAATAGAGAGCACGATGTGACCAGCGAACCTAGAAAAAGGGGCTTGTAAAGACAACATTTTGAATGGCTCAAGTCATGACTTAAATGATCGGCGACCAGCTCCAGCAAGTAAATTTAAAAATAGAACCCCCAATGGCTTATGATGGAGAATAAAATGAGGGTTTCGAGGCCAAAACCCTAACCTACCCTTGGACAAAAGGCTCAGAAATCGTGATCAGAACATGGACTTGCTCAAGATTTTTCAAAATTTTTGGAAGCTTTATCAGATTGAATGCTTGAAACTTTATCTTGAATGCTTGCTTGAATCATGAAAACCTACATCACAAATGTTAGCTCAAAAAAACACATGATGCATGAAGATTTTGACATGACGCTTGAATCTTGAATTGATGCTCCAAAATGCTTGATATTAATCAATAGTAATAGAAACAAAGACTTTATATTCCTATCTAATGTATCTTTGTTTAGCGATTTAGTCCTGCTAAAGGAATCTAGGCAGAATCTTGAATCTTCTACTAGTGAATCAAGATCTACAAAAAATTGGCAAAAAGAGGTATACTGGGACTCATATGCCCAAAGGGACGATTTAGTCCCAATATTAGGGTTTGACTGAAACTTTTGTAGCCTCTAGTGATCTTCTGTAGCTTTCGTCTTGTTCGATCTCCGAGTTCAAAAGTTTGAATTCTAGCCTGTAGGCGAGTTTCTGTGAAGATGACAACTTCTTGACAACTTTGACAACTTTTGTCAATCTTGCAATTTTGTCTTCATAGGATCTTCAAGCTTCAATTCACCTAAATTTGTAATCACACATGAAGAGGGAAAAAATGTTGTTGAGGTAGGGAATAGGGGTTTACCTTGGTCAAGCCTTGTTTTAGTAATTAAACCTTGAAATGAAATGAAATATCATGAAGAAATGATGAATGAACAAATGTAATGTTGCAACTCACCAAATCCTGAAAACAAAGGCTACAAACTTGTGTGAAATGGCTCCAATGGATGTGGATCTTGACTCTTGATTGAATGCTTGAAACTTTATCTTGAATTCTTGCTTGAATCATGAAAACCTACATCACAAATGTTAGCTCAAAAACACACATGATGCATGAAGACTTTGATATGATGCTTGAATCTTTAATTGATGCTCCAAAATGCTTGATAATCAGCTCTTGAATGCTCTCTTGATCATAAATTTTCTATAATTATTGAATACTTGAAAGCTTAGGTGAAATTATGTGAAATAACCTTGTATTTATACTTGTTTATGCAAAATTTCCTGAAATTACAATACTACAAGTCAACATCAAATCTAGGATAATAAAATCCCACCAATATTTTGATTCAAAATAAGTCCTAGTTAAAGCGGGTCTCATACGCCAATTGGGGTGTATGAGTCCCAATGTCTTAAACACGAGACACAAACTTCAAGAAGTGTCTTGTTTGATGCAATGTTTAAAATTAGGCTCCATGACCTAGGTGGGACCCATACGCCCAAGGAGGCATATGAGTCCCAAATCACTAGATTTGGAACACATAACCTCAAGCATTGAATCATGATTTGTCATTTATTAAATATCGGGATTATCCTTAGAAAAATGCACTTAATAAGGCTTGTGGATGGAAAATAGGACAAAATAAGGCATAAGGAAGCCCAATTTTAATGAGGAGGGCCCAAACAAGTGTGAAAATGTAAAGGGATACATTTTCCTACACTACAATACTATACATCGATTGTTAGTGCTTTATGAAGTATAGTGATACTCTAGGTGCGTTGCATGAAATAGAGTTACTTTGAATTACTTGATTGACATTTTAGATAATGTGAGTCAAAGGGGAGGTTATTCCTAGGATTAGGATAATACATGGGAAAGGGAATAACATAGAATATAATAGAAGAGAATACTAATGGTCAAAACACAAATCGAACAATTGTAGTGGTGAATATAGATGACCCTCACTCGAAGTACTAGGTGTTGAATCTTTGGCCAAAGTAGTGTACACAACCACTGTCTACACTATCAATTCAATGTGATCCAAATACATACTACATTGATAATATCATAGAACTAGAGGTTGACTTTATGGTAAGCTCTAGACATGTAGGACACATCACTATGCTCAGAAAAGGAAATTTGAAAGGTGAGGTTACCAAACCAATCTCTTTGTCGAAGGGTAGGGCCATCTACCAGTTTGGTAGATGTGCCCGCTCAAGGGTGATCCCACAATAGTGGTTTACACTTTTTGGCCAAACTTGACATTGAACTAAATCTTTTTAACTAAATCTTCACTTTTGGGCACCTATAGTTGCTAAACCATGAGGAATTTGAAGCTGATGCAAACTAGTGATTTGTGACATTTTGTCTATAGATTCTAAATATATTTTTAAAAAAAAATTGGAATCAAATTTCATTTCTTTTTCTATCTCCTTCAAAAGCTAGTTTTTAATAGTAAACACCATTTTTAAAGAGCGATGTGTACTTTCTAACACATAATTTTTTTTCTATGAAGGATAAAATTCTATTTTTTTTGAATTTAGATTTGTAACTATGATATCTAATGCATGCAATTGGTTTCATAGTGTTTTATTGAATATTTATTTCTTAATTAAGTTTTGAAGTGAAACCGGTTACAATTTAGACATAGGTTTACTTGCTAACACAACTTTTTTTTGTATGTGTAGACACTCAAAATATCCTGATCGATATCATGCACTTGATCTTGATTAACTAATTTTGAATCTTCCTTGATCATTTCTTTACTAACCAATTAATTGAATAATCTTTATTTAATTAATTCATCAAAATTCCTCCTTTAATTAAATAAATCAACTTTATTTAATTAAATCCTAATGTTTCCTCTTTGATTAAATAAATAAAATTTATTTAATTAAATCCTAAAGTCCTCTCTTTAATTAAATAAATCAACTTTATTTAATTAAATCCTAAAGTCATCTCTTTTAATTAAATAAATCAACTTTATTTGATTAAATCTAATGTTCTTCATTTAATTGAATAAATCAAACTTTATTTAATTAAATCCTAATGATCTCTCTTTAATTAAATAAATCAACTTTATTTAATTAAATCCTAACATGCTCTCTTTGATTAAATAAATCAGCTTTATTTAATTAAACCCTAATGTTCCTCTTTGATTAAATAAATCAACTTTATCTAATTAAATCCTAATGTTCTCTCTTTGATTAAATAAATCAACTTTATTTAATTAAATCCTAATGTTCTTCATTTAACTAAATAAATCAAATTTATTTAATTAAATTGCTAATCTGCTAATATCCTCTCATTTGATTTAAATAAATTCAAATATCTAAATCAAATGTCAAATCAAACTAACTTCATCTAAGTTAATTAATCCTAATTAACTCCTAACACCAATCCTCCATTCCTCTAGCTTTTGCAAGTTGCACATGTAAATCAATTTATTTGATTTATTAATTCCTCTTATTTTCATTCAAATATGACATATTCTTGGAATATTCCACCAATTTGAAATCTCCCTCCCAAAGGACTTTATCCTCCAACATGGCATTAAAAGCTTTTACATGTCCTTTTCTTGAGCCAACTTGGCATTAATTCCTCTTACATCCCTCCTTACACAAGTCACTTCTTCAAATTCAAATTCCACCTACATGCATTTAGCATGCACATTGTTCAAAATGTGCTCCACTCTCCTTCATTAGCATGTTGACAAGTGGCACAATGCCATTGGTCTATCTTTAATCCCACATTCATCCTATTCTTCATTCTCCAATCCTTCTCCATTATAAATAGAGGCCTTCTCTATTTGATTTGGCATCCATAATCCATGTAAGATCATCATGCTCATTTGAATCCATGATCATCCACAACTTCATGCAAGGTTACTATCTATAGATTTGAGCAAGTTCATCCAAATTTTTATCCAAGTTTTCATATATTTCATCATCAATAGCTAGGTTATTGACAAATTTCATCAAGGATCAATCAATCATCATCAAGCTTATCAACGAATTGGGAAAAGGGCTTCTTTCCATATCAAAGAAGCACCAATTCCCCCATGGGATGCTGGGTTTGAGCATTTTGAATAAGATTTCATTAGCTTGTATTTGATATTTTATATTTGTTTTCTTGTTCATTGTGTTTGAATGAATTTCATGGGGAATGTTTATTTAGACTTGATTATTGACTAATGTTTGATTGTTTGTTCATGTTAGAGCAGGTTTAGGAAAAACATTCTACAGTATGTATCAAAATTCAATATTTTTTTGTTGGATCAAGGACATCAATATCAAGTTCATAGATATTTTTTAGAATTTTTTTAATAATCTACTATTTTTCCACATGTGCATAACATAGAGCTTGATTTTCGATGAAAACCTACATTAACAAAAAATAAAAAATAAATATAATAATCAAATTAAATATATTTAAAATTATACTTTTTGGGAAGCTTATAATAAGGAATACATACTTACAAAAAATATATTTTAAATGAATTTATTTGATCCCCCAAAAGATAAATCAAAAGTGGTTTTTTATCAGCATTTTGATAGGTGTAAAAGAGACTCTGTTATAGGTATGGTTTAAAAATAGAGGGGTTCTATCCAAGGGGGTTTGATCAAACCCTCTTCAATTGGAATCCTTTAAATGGAACTTTTAAAGGCTTAAATCATTACATTTTTTAAAAATATACGATTTCAAAAAAAATCAGGATGTCCCAAAAAGTGTAAACCACTATTGTGGGATCACCTGCGGGGGATCATAGTTAGTCCATGGTTGGCGGAAAAGGGCTTGAGTGATGATTCTCCTCATATAGTTGGCAGCCAAGATTCGAGAGAAGGATATTTTGAACCATTTGTATTTCTAGTTCATGTAAGTTTGTTTAGTCTATGTATGTATCATGTGTCCATCTTTATGGAAATTGTAATGTGAAACGTTATCTCGAATATATTTATGTAAAGTTACATCATACTTATACTATTGGAAATGATTCTTTGATTATGTAATGGAAAAGTTTGGATAAGTTATATTTCAAATGATGCATTTATTATTGAATAGAAAATAATTTAAATTTTATTGCTCTATATTGGATGCATAGAAAATTACTTGTGGGTAAAACCTAGTAGATTTACTAGAGAGAAAAATGGGTGTGTTACAATTTGGAAATTTTAAAATGAGTGGATGATCTAAAACTAATAGTGCTTCAAGTTAGTTGAATTTCTATAACCCGACCTTTGACTGCTTTGTGATCTATATTCTCAATGTGAAATTCACTTAAGATCATGACCCATTTTTCTATTCATCCAATGAGAGCTAATTTAGACAAGTACTTGAGTGGGTCTATTTTTGAGATGAGTTTTATTTTTCCATTGAGCATGTAATGATTGAGTTTCTAAGCATTGAAGACAATTACTAGACATGCTTGTTCCATTGGTGTGTAATTTATCTCATAACTCTCTAAGGTGTAACTAACATAATAAATAGATCTTTCTTTTACATTGTCATCATGTTGTGTTAAGAGAGCCCCCAATACTACTAATATGGGAAAAAAAATATAATAAGGGATTGCCTAGAATGGGTGGCATGATCATAGGAGGTGATGCAAGGTATTCCTTGAGTTGATCAAATTCTTATTGACATCGTGTTTACCACTAAAATATCACTTTTTTGTGACTTAGATATGTGAGAATGGTTGGCATTTATCTCCATATTATGCAATAAAGTATCAGATGACCTAAATATTTCCTTGAAGATTACAAAGTTGCTTTAAAGTCTTGGGAGGATGAATTTAAAGGATAGATTGATTTTTTTGGATCTACTTCAATGTCTCTCTATGATATAGTGAAACCCAAGAGTTTTCTTTAAGTTACATCAAAGATACATTTCTTGGGATTAAGAAATACTTGATAATTGGTTGGCCGATCAAATATGTGTTCAAGTACTTGGTTGTGTCCATTCCTTTTCTTGGATTTACCCAAAATATCATCGACATAGTCTTCCATGATAACATGAAGCATGTCATGTAATATTTTTGTAGGCTTCTCTAAAAAAATAAAGCCCAAAAGGCATCACTTGATAATAAAAGGTGCCCAAAGATACAAACAGTTTTGTGTTGATCATATGTGGCTATATAGATTTGTTTATATCCTAAAATTCCATCCACAAGTGATAATATCTCATGTCCCGTATTAAGGTCAAATATGAAGTCAATGTTGGGTAGTGGGATATTATCTTTTGAACATGATTTATTGAGGTCTCAAAAGTTGATGCAAACATGAATTCCCCCAATTATTTTGGAAACCAATACAATATTGGATATCCACTAAGGATAATCAATGGGTTATATAAATCTAACTTCTAAGAGTTTTTGTATGTCTACTTTTAACAAGAGGGTAATTTGTGGATGCATTTTTTTAGGTTTTATTTGATTGGTTAACATCTGGATATACTGCCAAGTTGTGTACAATCAATGATGGATCAAACCTGGCATATTAATGTAGGACCTTTTTTTGCACTCTCTTTAAGAAGGTTGTAATGTTTTGGTTTTCTTCATTTGTGAAAGAAGCTATCATGAATATGATCTTAGGGTATTTTTTGTTTCTATATTGATTTCTTATGTATCTTTAATAATTACTATATATTTTTCATGATAATGGGTTACGATTAAAGGTAGATTGATTTCCTCATCATCTATTACCTTAGTGAGGTTTTAACAAAGGGATGCACCTTTTATTTTATTATTTCATTGTCTAACAACGCCTCATTAAAGTTTTCACTAGGGGAATTTTGATTTTTGATTTTATTTTTTTACGACTAAGGGAATTGACCTATTCTCCAAAGTATGCCTCACTATTCAAACTAATGTTAGATCTTGATTTATGGTCTTTCAATACTAAGTTTTCTCAAATTCCAAAAGATCTATGATTGATTTGTCATTTTGAAATTTGTTAATAATTTGATGTCTTTGTTGGTCTTGATCTATCAATTCAGGGTATACAAGTGGAATATTGATAAAGTGGATAGTGTAGATGTAATGGTGTAAATTATTATGTTTTAGAAAAGCTCAATGATGTGTTCAAAGGAGTCTTCATAAGTATCCTCTTTGGTGTTATTGACAATAGGAGAAGTATTGACTATTTTAGTGAGAACAGAATCAAGTTTTGTAAGAGCTCAATCTTAGATGATTCATACCTAAGACCTTGATATTTAGGATGTTTGATTAGCATTAGAGGCTCTAACATTCCTTGTTCATTTAATCCAAAGCATTTAACTTTGTAGAACATATTCTTATAGATATGTATACCTTTAGGATATATTTCTATGGTTAGATAAGGTGTTTCTTCATCTTTATAAAGCTATAATGTAAAATCACTCTCAATAGTATCTTTATCTAAGAATCCCCAATGCTTGAAAGAACTTGGAAGGCCTAGGTTGACCATATGATTTAGGAGAGAGTGAGATTTGTCTTACATAGAATGAGCTATATAGTTCATACTCTCTACATCCTTTGCTAGTTATTTTTTCCTCAATGTCAAGGATAATGGTTTGAGAGGTGGAGGAGGATGTAAGTGATGATATATCTATGTAGGATGAGGATGGTGAGGTGATATCATTAATTGAGCAATGAGATGATCAGATATAGCTACCTTCCAATAGTCTATAATATTGGAAGAGTTGTGAGTTGGAAATGACAATATTTTTTTTACCTTTTTATGGGAATTTGATGCATTGATGGTAGGTGGAGGGTATGTATTGCATGACATATATATATGGGTGTCCAAAGAGAATTTTATAGGGAAGATCAAGGTTTAATATTTAGAAGGTAGTCTTCATGGTAATAGGATCAACTTGGATAGTTAACTTTATAATTCCTTATTATTCATGTTCAATATTATCATATGCCTTGATGGTAATTTTATTTTGACAATCTACGAATCCATCAAAATATCCCAATTATCTTATTAAATTTAAAGTACATAGATTCAAACTTGATCCACCATATATAAGGACATGTTTAATTTTATTCTCATGGATGAAGGCTTCAATATGGAGTGCTTTGTTATGGGGTGATTCATTGGATGTTAAATATTTTATATAAATACTAGGTGATATGGTGAGGATAATTTTGCTATCATGGCTTTAAATTGTTCCACATTAATGTTATTTGGTACTTGTGATATCACAATACTCAGTCTAAGATCTCTTTGTCGAGAGGAGATATTTTTAGGAGCTCTAAGATAGATATTTGGGTGGGTGTTTTGCTAAGATGGTATAGGATATTATGTTGGTGGGAGGGTTAATTGAATGAGGATGAGGCACTTTGGATTCTTACCATGCCTTAGTGTGTGGTGACAATATAATTAGAGAATTTAATGGTCACGGTGGCTATGTGGAATTCCATTCCTCAACTCTTCCTACATTAGAATCATAGGATGGAGAGCTTTGCACATTATTGGTATAATTTTAGGGGAATCCCTTCTTGGATGTGGAGGCTTTTTCTTCATAATGTTTTAAAAAAGGTTCTTTATAGATACCTATTTTTTTTGTTGATGAGTTGGATGTATGACCTTCAATTTCTCTCAACTTGGTCAATGTGATCTTGGATATAGTTATTAAGTTTCATAGACTTAGCAATATCATGTTCTTTAAACCTATGGTATTCACAATATTTGTTGTCTTTGTACCATGTAGGTTTGGGTTGACTTTCATCAAATGGTCATGTCATGGGATATTTGACTAGGTTTTCTTGGACCAATTTACAAAAAACTGCTTTTATTGACTCTTCTAGTGGAGTCTATTTTCATTTGGAATGATTGTTTTATTGTGGTTGTCCTTGTAGATTTGTGATGTTGTTTTGGATAGATTGTGCTTTTGGATTATTTTGCGATGATAATGGTGCTTGTTATATTTTTTGAACATATTTAGCATTGGTTACATGATCATTAACTATGTTTTTGATTTTATTCCAAAAGCAAGGTTTTTCATTGGATTGATTATTGTTATTTTTAATTTCCTTATGTATTTTGACTAAACCTTTAGCTACAAATACTTTTATGATGGCCACTCCTTTGTCTATGATTCATTGAAGGAGTTAGCGCATTGGACTTGTAGGTGGGAAATCATTTCTTGATTTAAGTTTTGTACAAAGATAGTGACCAATTATTTCTCAAGAATATGCCATGAGAATATACTAGCAAGATGTTACCATTGATGTAAGAAGGAAGAAAATATATCACCATTCTTTTGTTTAGTGTTATACAAGAATAACATAGTGATTTAATATTTGATGTTTTAAGATAAGTGTGCAACAATATTTTTGGATAATTCTTCGAAGGTCGTGATGAAGCCATATGGAAGGAAAATTAATAATTCCAATGCTTTACCTCCTAAGATTTGATGGAATAGTCTCATAAGATATATATTACTGTAAGAGACTTCTTGGTAAACTATGTAGACTTCTTTATTATGCTCTCTAGGATTACTTTTCCCTTTGTATTTATAAAATTTTGACATTTCAAAGCTTTGGGAGAAAGGAACCGTGGTAATAGGCCTATAAAATGGGTAAGGACATATTTCATCAAATGTGTATGGTTTCTTTGTATGTCCTACTTGGAGCCATTGAATCATATTCCTCATATATTGCAGATCTTGTGTAATCTTGATGGGATCAGGATTGCTAGATGTATAGGTTAAGTGTATGGATTTGCATAGATGCATGTTTTGTTGATTGAAGGGTATGTGTTGGTAATGTGATGTAGGAATGTAGGTTGCATGTTGGAGGTGTTGTTGTGAGAAGGTTGGGTTGATGTATTGATAATGTGTGGGATAGAGGTATGAATGATATATATTGTGTATAGAGGGAGAGATATGTGTGAAATTGGTGCAGGAGCACCAGGCAAAGGATTATTTTGTTTTTGAGTTCTTTAATTTTGTGGTGCTATCATAAGGTCATTTTGACCATTATTTTAGGTGCTTAGGGTTGTTTTTGGTCTTTGGAAAAGAGGGTGTCAAGTTTCCAATGAGTTTAGAGGCTCACTTTGCTAAATAGTGAAAAATTGTTAAATGTCTGAAAACACAGCGGGTTTTACAAAAAGGCATTTTTAGGTCATTTAAGCCTCGACCCAAGAACCTAAATTGTTGGGAAGGCATATTTAAGGCATTCCACGACCTTTTTGGTGTTAGAAGTTCTTTGTACGGACTGTTTTTCCAGAAATTAAAGAAAACAACTTTCTTGTCTTATTCAGTTAAATGAATTAAAAGAGGCATTTTGTAAGTTTTTTTAGCATATATTAAGGCACATTTGATAGATTCTTGTAAATTCTGTGTTTTTCCCTTAACTGGAACTGTGTAAAAATGGAGTTCTAGGCTGCATTCCCTCTGTACCTGGAAGTATGGAATTGTTGGGAATGGTCAGGCTAGGTGTTAGGTTTTCTTTGGTTGCAGGAGTTATGAGAAAAGTCTTGCCCTAGGCGAGCCAGTGAAGAGCCCGGCTAGGAAAGGCTGTTGATAACTTGCAGGGGAGAAAAGATTTTTGAAAAATTATTTTTGGAGAATTTAGGGGAAGGTAGCCATACCAAGGAGGAGAGCAATAGGAGGAGTTCCTAAAACTGGTTTGGACAGTTGAAACCCTAGTTTTCTGGGTAGTGTTTGCATGAGGGCAAAGAACGGCTTGGATAGACCCTAGAAATATTGAAGCTGTAGACAAGGGAAAAAAATTTCCTAAGACCACGTTTCTTTGGTGGGTTTAAGAGGGAAAAGCAATTTACCCCTGTTCAGAGACCAAATAGTGGCTCAAGAGCAAAACCTTTGGAATAGGCTTCATGCAAGTGTTGGTAAGATGGAGTTGAAGTTCCAGAGGAGGTTGTTTTGGAGTTTTGGAAAACATTCCCTCACCCCTGCAAGATTCGTTCATGTATTGAGGGAGGATTAGTCTTTTGGATGGATAAAAGGCTAAGAAGGAAAGGAGTCATAGCACCAAGATTTGGCTTGGTAGTTGCAAACTTGACAAGATAGTGAGGTTGGCAGGAGAACCAGGGGAACTTAGAAAAGATAGAATAGGTTAGGGTGGAACAAAAATTTCACCAAGGAGGTCTATGTCAAGGCCTAGCACAGGAAACTGTGACTGTTTCCTGCAGCATCTGAAAACAGTGTAACTGATTCCTGCAGCTTCCAGGAATCTGTGATTGCTTCCTGTAGCCTCCCTATCAGAAATATTAATGGGTGGGAGATAGATTTGTTTAATGTTGAGGGGTGGGATGTATGTTTGAAGTTGTTAGATGAAAATTTTGATTACTTTATAGGTGGTTGAGGTATGGAAGGATGTGTGCTAGAGTGAACTACTCTTGTGGGTCTAACGCTTGTCGTGCAAACCCCAAAGGACAACTACTATGCACACAATTTTTATTTTTTTTATAAATACAAAGGAACATATTAAGTAATCATATAAAACACCATTATACATTATTACATTTCTTGATACACTTTCAAACATCTAAGTACTTTGGGGCACATGATGTTACATTGCTTAAATCTAACCCATGACGAAAGATAAACATAGATGCCAAATAACTTAACTAACTTTTGCATTCATCATGATCATTACATAAGTTCGATTACAAATGGTAAACCAAGGCTAACTCCAATGAGTCCATACATATATATACATAGATACACCACATAACATAAAACCAAGGTCAATATCATAAGTCACAAATGATTACAAAGGTACATTTTACATTACATCAACTTTGAGTACATTACATGGTTCATATACATGAGTTTACATCATAATGTCCCATACATGTGAGAATGATACATCAATACAAAAGAATATCTGAAATACATTATGAACATCTAGCTACAAGAGAACTCTGGCTCCAACTCCATCTGGATGGCACTGTATAGAATGAACGCTGATGGGGAACCCATCGGGGTGCGAAGCATGTTCCACCCGACCATGTGGGTTTTAGAAAAAATCCACCCCTTGTGCTCAGAGATGACAAGGAAGTAACCTCGACCAAGGATGTCAACAAGACCAAAACTCCAATAATAGTAACATGCAAGTACATAGATCATAACAACAACATCCAAGATAACAAACATAACAACATAAAACCATTAAACACATCATCAATAAATCACAAGGAAACAACCCATAAACCACTTCCAGAGGCTAGCAAGAAAACAAAGCATAATGGAAACTAGAGGAGAGTGTCATCACATAGTCCTACATGGCTTATCCTGGCCCTTCCTCCAGGCACCGACTGATCTAGGCTGCCTGAGGCGCCGACCCCCATCTATGGTTATCATGGCCCTTCCTCCTACTTGAGGCGCTGGCCCCATAGGGTGACTCATGAAAAGTCATTAACCTCTCATGAGGATGAGGTAATGACCTTGCCAACCATGACCTTCTCAGTCCACCATTAGTATGAGAAAGCCCTAATGGATAGACGAGGTATCCATATTTATCTTATTAATGTTATTACTACCCATCCCCCTAAATTCTTTAATTAAGTTTTCACTTTTTAATCTAACTCTTGTGTGGGTTATCCTGGCTCTTCCTCCTATCTGAGGCATCGACCCCCACGAAGAGCCACTCTCCGTAAAGACCCGAAACATAACCAAAACCAAGGATTGTACCAACATAGAACAAAACATCCAATATCAACTAAAATACACATGTGAGGCATTACCCATCTCACCAAAATCACAATACAAAATTCCCATTTACACGGTACAATCCTTCTGAAACCACGATGCCAAACAACTTGCCACAATAAAGCAAATAAAAAAAATAAAACATCAACTAACAATTATCTCAAGCCTCTGGAAGACTAAAGTTCACAACAACCTTAAGCGGGTTCCTAAGGAATACTAGGTTCCCACATTGGTTAAGGCCAAAAAAATAACACAATGACAATAAGGAAGCCAAAACCAATTTACAAGAATCTGAAATACAAGTTAACATAATAGCTTCCACACATTTGTTATTACAAAACATACCCCTAAATACAACAATTCATTTTATTTCATTTACAACTAATCAATATGACCAATCTCCATTTTCCATGATATAATTTTGAAATAAAGCCTTGATAATAATTCTATTATATAATTTTCCTTTTTCCATTAATAAATTACAGTCACATATATAATTTCAAAATTACAAAAGAAATCAATATATCTATATATATATTTTTTCATATATATATATATATACATAGATATATATACATATATAAAACATATATATATATTCTATTTATTTCCTCTTGTTAAATAATTTTGCAAAGATTGAGGTATTTAAATACTACTGTGTATATATATATATTATAAAATATAAATATAAGTTTAAAGCCCCCATTATATAGTAGTGCGCGTAGTACAAAGGACTGCGCACAACAGTTCGTTGGACTGCTGTGGCAGTCACTTTTGACTGCGATGCAACCAACATTAATGCATAAGACTAGGGAGGGGGGGTACGACAAAGGCCGAACCTCTCCCAAAGTACAGATTTCGATGCCGGAAAAGACACCAAGCTCAGCCTTTTAAAATTTTGAAAATACTAATATAATATATATATATATATATTTATATATTGCCAAGAAACCTTTTTCTGTAGAATAGATAAATATATTTATTTATATATATATATAATATATATGTATATATCCACAAGTATATATATATATATACATATATATGAGTATATATATCCATTTATTCCAGAGAGGAATTAAATTTCTCATAAACAAAATTTTCTAACATACAAAATAATTCAGGAGACTCCAAACAATAATTTCTTTTACAAAGTAACATGTTTGCCATTACTGATTTAATAAGCAAGATTAAAGATCAATAACATAAAAAAAAACCTAGAGTCCTGCGCTTGCAAAGTTGTTGATGAAAACCCTCTTTTGATTTCCACCCGGCTCTACGAAAATCTCCCTTTTTTTTCTACCGCACTGCTTCACCAGTTTCTTCAATCTAATTTTTTGTAAACTAATTTTCTATTTAAAATGCCCTTTTTCAGAGATAATCCAAGAAGAAGGAAATTTTTACAGAACTAAGTATTTTTTTTTTGAAGCTTCTGTAAAATTTTCTCGTGCATAAAACTTCTTCTTTTTCATATTAAATAAAAATATCCTCTTCTATTTTCGAAAACCCAAAAATTAGAATGAAAAGGAAATTTTCTATTTCCTCACTAGTTTTCAAAACAAAACCTAAACATTCATTGGTTCTTTTTATTCTTCTCTTGATTTTTCTATTCAAATTAAAATCTTTAATTTTAATTTCTATTTTGTTAATTTCCCCTCACAGTTGACACATTTTAACTTATTTAAATATTTTATTCTATTAATTATTCTCAACTTACTATTTTCATTTAATTATCCAAATGACAGTTACAAATTCATTTATTTCTCTTTAATTAATTACATAGCTTTTAATTTAATACTTTTAATAAAGCTATTCCAATAATTACTAATAACATTTATTTTTAATTGTTTAATTATTTGAATTACATCATACTATTAATCCACCCAATGCATAACAACACCAACATTAAATAAATAACACAAATACAACTCACAATAGACAATTATCACATAATACCAAAATAACCAAAGTCAAAGATGCACAATACCACTAGACACATGATAGGTTGACAAACTTTGGAGGGGGTGACTTTCGTGTCATCTTTGTTTCAACATCATGCCCATTGGGATATTTTAATGCTCACCCTGTCCTACAAAAGTAGGTGGAATCGAGACTTTGTTCCTGCAATCCTGCATACAAACAAGGTTGTGTACAACATATATATAATCAAATACATTACATCATGAGAAGGAATCGCAACGTAGAAGGGCGCTCGCGAACGAGTGGTGCTACACTGTCCCCTCACCAAAACCATAATAACAACTACAACAACAAGTATAAAGTAACATTGCTACACTATACCAAACACATCATATCAACATGAAATAATTGCTAGTCTATTGCATCACAATATAATACTGCATCCATATAAAACATTACCAAATCAAATGTAACCATAATGTCATATCATAATATCCATGTCATCAAATAAAGTAGCATAATCATCAAGTAGTCTAAACTATCCAGCCAACCAATCTAACCAACAAACAATAACTATCAAAGTCTCAAAGTGTCAAGCAAAACCATAGAAAGTATCAAGTCCTAACAGCAACACGAGGGGTATTACAGTGGGTATTGTGATTTGAAGTTGTATGCATGAGTTAGATTGAATTTATTGTGGGAGGGGATGAGATTGTTGAGGGATTTGGAAAAGTCTTAATGTTTGTATAGAATTGGGGTTATGTGATGGTTGAATGGGTTGTGGTCCCCATAGGTTATCTAAGAGGTTAGTGGATGTTAAGTTGTTTTGGGTGAAGTGTCTTGTTTTCTTAGTTGTGAAATGTTGAAGTTTGATAGAAGTTTAGCCCCATTTTAGATTAATTGCAACAAGAAATGGTATTTATCTGTCTCAATGAATTTTTCCATGAATCTTTATTTTGTGGGTTTTGGGATATTCTTGTAACCTTGGTGAGTGTTTGGGTTGTACTACACAATTTGCATCTATTATTGGTGCTTGAGGAGATGGTTGATATGTGATTTCTCCTTGTGATGTAGGGTTATGGTATTTAATGGGAATCCCTGCTGTAAAAGTATTTGACTCCATTAGTCTCTTGGTTTGAGACCTTATAAGTGGCATGCAAAGGTAGACCTAGTCGAGTTTAGTTTTGATTTGTGTATGTTGGTTAATGTTGAAGTGAGTGAAATTTGTTGAAATGGTGAATGTTTGAAATATTTTGATGTTGGAATAAGGGATGTTCATGTCTAATGGGTGATATGTTTTGGGATTGTATAGGATGATTTGGACTTAAATGTTTATGTTCAAAAGGATTAGATGTGTATGATTAAAATGTTTTACTTGAATCTGGTTTGATTTTAGATTTTGGAAGGTTTTAGATTTTAGACTAAGTGTTGATGATGTTGTGGGAGTCCAAGAGGTGATAATGAATAAAAATTAAAGTTGTACTAAATTAATCTATATCCTTAGTGATTAAGGTTGATTTAGAATTTTATCATTTCTTACTTAGGATAGGAAAGTTCCTAAGAAAAATTGAATGAGAATTTTTGGAATACACTAACTTAGGAATTGCCAAGGTCCTAAGCTAATTTGTCCAAATTTGATAAGGGCTAGCTAACAAACTACTTAAGATAGAAGAATTATTAAGCAATATGTAAGCTAAAGATAAAAAATGAAGGATCTAGATTTGATAATTAACAAGTTTTATTTTTTGTGGATTATGGTTTTGGGTTTTGTTTGACTATGGTTGAGAATGGGGTATTATTTGGATGAAAGATTAAAGATGTTGTCTGTGGTTGAAGTCCAAAGTGAAAGTTATGTCTATGTGTGGAAATGATTAAATGGTAGTTTGAGAAAAAATGAATGTGTATGAAAATTGGTGAAGGTTTAATCTAAGTTTAAATCAAATGATGGTTGATAGAAAATCTAAGTGAAATGGATGAAATGATAGGTATGGAAGGTTGATTATGTTTTGAAAAATGGGAGATGGAATATGTTTAAGTTGCCTATATGAGGTTTGTCTATGGTTACCACTATTAAGGTTTCAATCCAAAGAGCTTAATGTTTTAGTTTTTGGAGTCTAAGTGTTTGGATTCTTGAGAAACAATGCAAGCATTAAACCAAAGGAAAAAGTGTTGTGATGAGAAAAAGTGGATTTATATATCAAAAGAGTTGATATGCATAGGTGCTAAATGTGGAAGTGTAGGCATTGAAACAGTGCAGACCCTAAATATTGAATGTAAGCACTAAAACAACATAAGCACAAACTGACAAGACTAAGGTAAGTAGGAGGTATTTTTCCACAACGTGTCAAATTATGATATTGCTATCAGGATTCAACCATGTAGTTTCGAGTCAAACTCATTGACCCATGTTTCATGAGTAGTGGTTCAACAAGAACCCATCTCTCATGATATTGAATGGTCCACTTAGCACTCATTGCATCTAGGTGATGCTCACAGAGGTGAAGCACGGTCCATCCCGGGAGGTCACCCATCCAGTACTGCTTAGCTCAAGTGTTAACCAGGAGTTTTCTCCAAGGTTAAGCCGCTTGAGTTGTTACCCCATTTGCAAAACCTTCAGCAAGTGTTGTGCCTTATGAACCATTCATAAAAGAGCCCCTAGGAGGTATTTTTCCACAACGTGTCAAATTATGATATTGCTATTAGGTATTTTTTCCACGTGTCAAATTATGATATTGCTATCAGGATTCAAAGGGGTTCTATTATGAATGGTTCATAAGGCACAACACTTGCTGTTTGCAAATGGTGACAACTCGGCTTAACCTTGGAGAAAACTCCCGCGCGAGCTAGAGCAGTACTGGGATGGGTGAACGACCAAATTCACCTCTGAGCATCACCTAGATGCAATGAGTGCTAAGTGGACCATTCGATATCATGAGAGATGGGTTCTTGTTGAACCACTACTCATGAAACATGGGTCAATGATTTGACTCGAAACTACACGGTTGAATCCTGATAGCAATATCATAAGACTAAGGTAGTAAATTGAGAAGCACAATTATGTGATATTTGGCAAGATGTTTTTGCAAACAAGGAGATACAATGGCTAGCTTGGTTTTCACAACATAAATGTTGAATGACTTTTACTATTTCTCACATGAAAATACACCAAAAACTTGAGCATATTCCTTGAGTTATTCAAGTAGGAGTGATGACTAGTGTGGTATCACAATAAAAACTAATCTACTAAAGCTTTCTATCGATAAATGGATAGCTAAGGAAAGTTGTGTACTCATGAATTTCTTTACCAAAAGTGGCTAAAATTCTTTACCTTGGCTAATTCTATCTCACCACCTAGAGATCCATTGTGAGTAACTTTGGAGTATGATACAATCCCCTACACCATAATAAAAATTACTAAAAGCTCTTATCTAGGCTTTGCAAGTTCTTTAGGGGGGTCCTCAAAATATCACAAGATTATGTGAGGTTTAATCTATGAACACTAGCTTATCTACAAGCATGGGTTGGGAGTAACAACTACTCATACCAACCATTCACCTTGTGTCCTAAATCACCAAGGGGCTTAGGGATTTTCCAAATATGACATGACTAGATTGAGGTATAACTTTATTTCTCCCCCCTTTTTATACCCTATCAAAATGCATGGTTAAGGTCATCCCTTGAGGTGAAGAAATCCACAAGCAGGTCTCCTAATGGGCAAGAAAATGCTAAATGTTTTTAATCACCCAAGATTGCATAGAGTATAAAAGGAGAGCATACACACAAGTTTACACTCCTTAATATTTAATCTAAAATAAGGGAAAAAGTGAGGTTTTTGATCCCCAAGATTACATTAGGCACAAGGGGAGAGCATGCACACCAATCACTCTTTCTAAGACATGACAAGCAAAAATAAATTTCTCACTAAACTAATTTAGTTCCTAATTTAGTGGAAAAATAAAACCTTGGAAAATTGGACCTGCACCAAATAAGTAAGTAGTTTGTTTTTTTAAGATTTGACAAGCCTGAAACAACTACAACGCTAAGTTTGTAGACATAAAATATAATGAAAAATAAAAAATAGAAATAAATAAAAATGTAAAAAGAACAACATTGCTAAAAGACAAGGCTGAAGCGCTAAACAATGTAGGCACCAAAAAATGGAGTGCAAGTGCTGAATATCATAAGTTTTATTCAGTGTAAGCAAGATTCTAGCAAAAAATACAAGAAAAACAAATAACATAAAAATAGATTATACCTAAATCATGGAGGTGTTGATTCATAGGTAGAAGGTGATCCGAGACTCCTAAAAGAAAAAAATAGATCCTTGCAAAAATAGAAAGCCAATAAAACACAAAGCATAGGTTAGAAGTGGGTTAGCCGAAGACCAAACACAAATAGATTGAGAAAATTAGCCAACAAACAGAAAATAGAAGGGAAAATAAATAAAAAAGCAACAAACTTCAAGTAGAAGTGCTAATATGTAGAACAAAAGAACTAAAGTGTAAAGGCTTGCAAAGGTGTCACTCCTAACCACAAAATAATTAATCCACATGTCATAAGTGTTGTTTTACAATTTGTGATGTGAAAATTTACACAAAAAATAGCTAAAATGTTAGTTCCAGTGGTACGGGTCCCACCGAGAATGTCAAAATGAAGGTGATAAAATTATAAAGACGTAAATAATAAGACAAATGCAATAAGCACACAATTACTTTTACCTTTTACCTTTTTCACCTCATAACAAAGCTAAAGTAGAGGGACCCATAACCACTTGATTTGATAATTAGATAGCTAGAATGTGGAATTCTCTCCAATACAACAAAACTTTAGTAGTAATAAGATTGTGATAGTGGTTCAAAAATATAATTTTAGCTCCAATTTATGGATGAAAATTGAGGTACAAGCTTCCAATTTATAGATTTTTGGTGACTAAATACGAAGGGCTAAGATGTATTATGAGATGGAGGTCTGAGATTGAATGAGAGTATTGAGGCATTTTATTTGTGACAAGTCTCACAAGAGGGATGATTGAGAGAATGATATGTGGTATGGGAAAGAGGGCTAGGTGTGCTCACACATGTGTGAGTACACATTGGGAAGGACATGAGTTGAGAAATGTGATAAAAGTAGTAAATGTAAGAGGATGGGAGTTAATGTGAATGACATATAGATGGAAAAGGAAAGTATAAGGTGGCTCCACAAATAAGAGAGGATCTCACTCATGTGTGGGCAACCAATAGGGGATTTGGTCAATGATGAGGTGGAAAGTGATGGTGACTTGTGTGTGCTCACACATGTGTGAGTATTGAAGAGAGCTATGAACACTTATCACATGATAGAAACTTTAGATCTTGATCGATGTAGATGGATTTAATGGTTAGGATTAAATGTTAAACGATTGAGGATGAGGTGGAGTTTTAATTAGAGGAAAATGCTAATGATGATTAGGATAAATTTAATTAATTAATTAATTAATTAGGTTTAGAAGAATTAATGTTGGGGATAAGGTTGTATTAATTAAATTAATCAAACTTTAGAAGAAAGGAGAAAATGTAATAAATAAATTATATTTAATTAATTATAAGAATAAGCAATGATTTATTTATTTATTTAAGAGGGATAAATGCTTTTGATCCGAAGCTATGAACCGGTGAGGTCATAAACAGAGGACCTCATTCCTAATATAAATTCTCAACAATTACACACCAATGGGGTTTGAACCTTGATAGAAAGAATAACAACACAACAACTTAACCATCACACCATGCCACTATTGGCAAGAATAATCAATGTTTAATTAAATAATAAATCAATCAATCAATTATGTGAATTTAGAAGATGATGAATTGTGATTAATAATTAATTAAATATTAATTTAATTAATTTGTGATGTGGTCAAATTCAGGATGTTATAATACCTATGAGAGTATTTAAGCAAAATAATGTGTGTTATCTTATAAATCAAGAGAGATGTTCTGAGCATTGGTTGATCTTAATTTTATTTATTTATTTCTTATGGGTATGTAACTATTACATATGAGAACCAATAGAATTTTATAAGTGTTCTTTACAAGCTACAAATTAGTTGGATGCTTATTTTTTCTACCACTTAAAAAAATCATTATAGAAAAATTCATTTGATGGTTAAACCAACCTTTAAAATTAGCTATACGTTATGGACCATGTATGCTTCTCTTATATATTCATCTCACTAACAAAAATGGGAGAACATTACCTAAAGTTCTAACTAATTGTAGATGTTATAGTGGAATTTTATTAGTTCCCGCCATGGAACTATAGCGAAGGCTTTAATGTTAAACAATTATTAATGTATAGTTGAACAACCAATCATATTTTTTAATTATGTTGTGGCAAATTATTTTTCAATGTTTATTATAAGCAACTTGCTAAAATGTTAATTGTTTATTATGAAAGTTCGATTTTATTGAATTCAGATTGGTTGAATGATAGGTACCTACAAATTTCAATGCTACAAAGTGCGTGAATATTTAGGCATGATTTAGCATCTTTTCACCTCCTCCATGCTTTATACATTTTAAGACTTAATGTGTGATATCTATGCACAAATCAATGTGGAGGCTCTGCAATATATTATTTTCAACAATGCAGAGATGCGAACATTGACACTCACTTGCATAGCCAAGCATGCCATCTTATTAGCAATGTCGATCAACTCCCTCCCATCTCAATCTCTAATTTAAGTGTAAATCTTAGGTTTTTATTCCACTAACGTCCTTCACCATCATCCCTCAATCCCCAGATTGTTGATTTAATCACCAATCATGAACACCTTATTAGCAGAAAAAGGGGGAAATCATCTAGCAGTAGCAATGGAGATAATTTTGATTGCCTAGAAATTGAGGGAGGCACCAGGCTCATGCATTTAGTGAGAACCCATGTTGGTGGATTCATGGAATGTGATAGCAATGCACAAAGAGTGCAAGAGGAGGCATTGTGTGGAGTGATCACCAATGGGGTAGAGGTGCAAGTGCATCAACTATTTATGGACCCCTATTTTCATGGTACAACCACAATTGTAGGCCCCTAAACAAAATTTAGGTAGTACCTTTGAAACAAACATGAAAATTACCTTTTTAATGGTAGCTTCCATATTTTGTAGGTTAAAATTTTCTCTATCATTTAATTTGCTATTTAAAATTCATTCTTTTTGTCATAATTGTTTCAATAAAATGCCAAATGGAAAATGAATTATCATTCAATTGTGCTCTATGAACATTTCGTTAGTGCGTTAGGACCCTATGATAAAATCATGACCTCAAGCCTCAAGGTGGCCTCTACACTACAATTATCTATTTGACCTATAAAATGGTAGCTGAAAATGGCTTTTGTTATTTTCTTCTGATTTGTTGGTGGGATCTAAACAAATGCTATCAAATAAAATAATTATACAATATTACAATCCATTTAATATATTATAGGATAGAAATGAAAGCAGAAAAATCACCCCAACAAATCAAGCAAAGCCCAAATATAAGCAAGTGGTGTCACCTATCTACTCCATCCTCTGATTGGTTTTTCCTTTCCATGGAGGAATTTTTTAGCACCAATATTTCCTTTTCCAATCGTTCTTGCAGAGCTTAAAGGCTTTAATCTACCATTATTAGTAGAGTGCAAGTTTTTCTCCCTTAACATTAGAGTAGCAGAAGCATTAATTTTGATTTCCTCCTCGTTGGTAGTTGTAATTTGTTTTCTCTTCTTTCTATCCTCAAGGAAATTTGGCCCTCTAAACTAGAATTTTCCTTGGATCCCATTGCGGACTTAGTTTGTTGTGTTTATCCCTCGAACTAATTAATATCACATTGTTATATTTGGTGATCACCACTATTTCCCATTTCTCCATTCTTATATGAGAAAATTGGCTTGATTATCTGGTTCTTTCTAACAGGTAGAGGAAGCACAGTAACTCTTCTCGTTGTAGAAGCCACAATTTCACTTTGAACCATTAGACATGAAGCTCACCCAATTCCTTCTAGAAGAGTTTTAGAAGGTAGATCATCCACCTTCCCATTATTTTCTTTCTATAAAATATTACCTCTTTCTAGACAAAATATAGAAGAATCAGTTGTATTCATCTTTGTTAATGATTCCCTCTTTTGGGTTATTCTTTGGCTTGCAATTGCATTGCCCTTAGAAGCCACTCTATATTTACTCTCTGTTAAAGGATTTGCTAGAGTAGGATCTATTCTAAAAGGAATGTATTCACTCATTTTTCCCTAGTCCTCTAATTGATGGGCAATCAATGGTTTATCCACTTGTTGATCTTTTACCTTGGACTCAAGTTGTTCTTCAAATTCTTTTACCTATAAAATTAAAATTGAAGAACACTCAAAAGTAGAAGACTTGGCACAAAGTAAATATATGTTGACTTTACTTGTTCTCAAAGATTTCTATATATGCTCTCTCTTTTTGATACCCACTGCTACATTTTAAGTATTTTTTCAAGTAGTTCTACTCTTGCTATCACATTGTCATTTAAAGATAGTCCCAATTTATTCTATGTTGACGGATCTACCATATTATTCTCATCCATTCTAAAAGGAGCATTTTTAGGCATGCTTCTCAAGTCCCCTAATTGAAGGAATATTGGTGGTTTCTCAGACAACTTATGAGACATTAGTTGCTACTCTTTTATCTTGGATTCCAACTACCCTTGAAGTTGTTTTACCTCTACAAAAATTATTGGTTGATGCTTAAGAAACAAGAAGCCTTAACTCTTAAAAAAAACAAATATTAAGATACTTTACCTTCTCTTCAAGATTTGTACACGTCTGTTCTCTTTCATTTATCTTTTTGAGGTATTGCACTTTATCTTTTTCTAATTGTTCTGGTGCTCTTTATGCATGACTTCAAGTTGTTCTTCTATTTCATTTACCTACAAAAGCTCAAAAATCATTAATACATTACACATTATTAGTTACCCCTTCATCACATGTAAAAAACAAAGGAATGTATAGTAGGTACCATATCTTGATGTATTCTACATAACTGCTCTCTCCCCTTGAGATTAGCTTCCATGTTATGCGTATTTTCTTTGATCATTTTTATTATGTCATCCTTCATTCTTACTTCTTGCTTGGCCTTTTCAAACTATAAGGTAAGTCGAAGATTCAAAAATCAGCCTATCTACAAGGAACATTACAAAATAAAATATTGCATGTCAAAAGCAAGCGAAGTAAATGGAAATTTTGTTGATTGATCCAGGTACAATACCATTTGTTTGTACTTTAAAAGTTCACTGGAATCAAGTTGTTTCTTTGGAGGACCTAGTTCTATGCCTTGAACTCTGATGGTAAAGTTCAATGAGCTTAGGGTTTCTCTTGAATCACTCTCAATGGGACTAATTTATACAAACATTAATGTCTTTGAATCTCCTCCTACAATACCATCAATTTAGTTTCAATTATTTTCAATGGAATGATTCCCACCAATAAGGAATTAAAGACTAGAGAGGAAATATCATTAAATTAGTACCTAGTGAATCCTGTAGCAAATGTGTGACCTTGGAGATCCTAGAATGATCAATAAAACAACATCATGTCACTCTTTGATTCCAACTACATTGAAGATTAGTATGAAAAAGAGGATTGAGGAACAAAGATAAAATTTCAAATATAGATAGTTGATATGCCACAAACCTATAAGGAATATGGTTGCTTTTGTTTGCTAAGATATAACATCACCAAGGGCAGAAAGTGATTTATTGATAGACTAGGTTTCTTTAAGACATTCTCCCTGTACATCTATTTTTCTATTCTCTCACTTCCTACCAGATCAACAAGCCACAACTTGCTATTGGTGCACTCCCTAGTGACTAAGCTCTCCCACATTACCATCACACAAAGTATGGTGTGCTTGTCAAGAATAAGATCAAATATCCATTAATGTCATTAAAGCAGATCTTATCACCACCCTAACACATAAAACTTGATGCTAAAGTTGGATATATTTGACAGTGTTTGACAATGATATATTTTAATTTTGGTTCTCTTAGCTGAAGAGAGAGGCTTTTTGTCTTAGGTGACAGAACAACCTATTAAAATTCTATGGTCAGCAAGAAGAGTTGAATTTATAGCATATGAGGTGTAAGTTATGTAGTGCATTGAAGCTTAGAATATTATGTCCTCTCTCTTCTTCTACGGTGCAGACAAATGCATACTTAGATATGGTCTGCAGTTAAGGAATATATTGTTACCCCTGTGCCTTTGTATTTACTCGTCATTGGATGATTGGGAATCCAATTTGGGCAAGCCTATAACTATTTGGCTTTCTATGGAACAATCTCCAAAAATTTGATACTACTTACAATTTTATGTTTGAATTTGACACTTCAAGTTAGAAGTTAGATCTATGAAAATGTGATAACTCTTCTACATCTCGAGTAGATAATGTGTTCTCATGCCTTTTTAATATCATTTTTGAATGACAGTTGAGCAAAAACCTAGAAGAGTGGCCTCATTTAAATGAATTGGTCCAATGCTACAAGGGTTGTAAGGAAAAGAGAGGTGCGGAAACAACTTTCCTAATGTCAAAACCACATGGAAGAATGCAGACAGTACTTTTAATTTCCAAATTACAATCCAATCAATACACACATGAAAGATTTATAGAAACAAAAAAAATACACAAAGACAAATGAACACCAGATTTACATGGGAAAACCCTTTCGGGAAAAAACCCACCACACCAAGCCAAATCTATTTGTATTTCAGTAATCAAAAAATTACATACAATGTAGAGACACAACTCTCTGGTATCAGTTTTATAGTTTCTTCATTCACTGTTCTTCCTTTGTTACATAAATGCTCTCACAGATTCAATGCCAATCCAACTCAGAATGATTTCTTTGAATCTTACCACCTGCTGATTTTATCCTCTTGTTTATCCTTATCTACAATTACCCATTGTAGAAGGTTTCCATTCCAGTGTAGATTTTTCCTTGCATACAGTTCAGCTCCAACGTCGCAACTGTTGCAAAAATCCAACCGCCAACTATTTGAATTTTGCTTCCTCTGATTGGTCCACGAGACACCACATAGGATAGTCATCACTCGGTCAAGGGCGTTCAACCTGTGTTGGCATGTCAGTGAGACACTAACCGTGTCTCCCCAATGCCACAAAGTTAGCATTCAATATCGCTAAGAGTCCTTACTATTGGCAAGAGGTTACACTGCGTCCAGAAAGCTATCGCTAAGTCTTCGCCTTGTCACCAAGACCTCATATTGATGATCATCACTTGTATTGCTATCGCCAGGACTTATCGCTATCGGTGAGACATCATATCGAAGCTCCAAAGTCACATCGAAATGTCCTACCGTCGGAAAGACTACTGTCTTTCGCTAAGACATCACACCGAGCCTTCATGTTATTCTGAAGTGTTCATCAGTCGGCAAGACTTACCGCTATCGCCAAGAGGTTATACCGAAGTCTCAAGTCATACCGAGCACCAAACAACAGTCAGCAAGAATTCTCTCCATCACTAAGAGTTCTTACCGAACCCTTAGTGTTACCTCGATGCCTCCAAGATAAAGCTGTCAGCGAGACAACCCTCCATCGCTAAGACTTCATGTCGAAGCAAATGTGTTACACCGACGACTCCAGTCGCTATGAGTCTCTCCAAAATCCGCTAGGCACCCAATAACAATCACATGTAGCTCTGTCGGCGAGACATTTCATATCGGTAAGACTACATACCGACAATAAACCTTTCAGTCAAGTCTCCCCGATAACTGCGAGTGTATAACCACCGGTGAGAGAACCAACTGTCGGCAAGAGATCTTACTGAGTCTCCATGTCACAGCGATATGTCCATTTGACAAGACTGAAACAAGGTCACAGTGACCAGAGCATTTCAACAAGGATTCATAACAGCTAGTCAGCTAGACATCAGTAATGTCACACCGACTTTGCCCTTCAGGAGTTACATGCCAGTAAGAATTGAGGCACATTTTCCAACAATCTCCCACTTGACGAAGATCTTACTGACACCTCCAGAGCATAATGAAACTACTGAAATTCATGGGCCTTGAGGCCCATGGAACTGGCACACCACCTATACTTGTCTGTGCTCACAGGCTTCATCAATGCATCTGCAACATTCTCTAGAGTATCCACTTTCTCCAAAGAGACCTTCCCATCCTCCACCATATCTCGTACAAAATGATACTGTACATCTATATGTTTCGTCCTGACATGGAAAGTAGGATTTTTCGCCAAACATATAACACTCTAACTGTCACAGTAAATAGTAATTTTTCCTGCATCAAAACCAATGTTAGAATAAAAATGTTTTAACTAGATTGCTTCTTTATAGGCATGTGTAGCTACCATGTATTCTGCCTCTGTAGTGGAAAAAGCGACTATAGCCTGCCGCTTGCTCATCCAACTCACTGCACCACCATTCATCATGAAAATATATCCATTGGTGGATCTCCTACTGTCAATGTCCCCTGCCCAATCAGAATCCACATAACCTTGAATGCTAAGAGTCCTCTGTGATTCAACCAAGTTCCCATGGTAACACAAAGCATATTCTGAAGTCCCCTTCAAATATCTGAACACTCTTTTCACAACATCCCAATGTGTTCTTCCAAGATTAGCCATAAACCGACTAAGTACTCCCATTGCTTGGGCAATGTCTGGCCTTGCACAAACCATTGCATACATAAGGCTGCCAACCGCACTAGCATAAGGCACACTGGTCATGTCCTCCATCTTAGTTGGATATTTTGGACAGTCTTCAATAGATAGCTTCGTTCTGTGCAAAACTAGAACAACTAGCTGCTTGCAATCAGTCATACAAAATCTCTCTAGAACAGTCTTGATGTACTTACTCTGACTGAGCCAAAGTTTTCTATTTTTCCTGTCCCTGGTTATTTCCATTCCTAGAATATACCTTGCTGCACCAAGATCTTTCATTTCGAACTTTGCAGACAACTGAGACTTAAGATCATAAATCATTAGCTTATTATTGCCTATGAACATGTCATCAACATATAGAGCAATAATAAGAACACGATCACTTTCAGCTTTATAATACACACAGTGATCAGATTTTGATCTTACACTTCCCAAAGATAAAACAAAAGTATCAAACTTCTGGTACCACATTCTAGGAGACTGTTTTACACCATACAAAGATTTCTTCAACTTGCAAACCAGTCTTTCTTTACCTTTTTCCACAAAGTGCTCCGGCTGGGACATATAAATTTCTTCTTCAAGATCACCATGAAGAAACACTGTCTTCACATCCATCTGTTCAATTTTTAAGTCATACTCTGCTGCAAGTGACAAAAGAAATCTAATAGATGCCAGCTTAGCTATAGGAGAAAAGATTTCTCCATAATCAATTCCCTCTACCTGGGAATAACCTTTTGCAACCAGCCTCGCTTTATATTTTTCTACATTGCCATCCAAGCCAATTTTCTTTTTAAATATCCATTTGCAGCCCACTGCTTTTCTGCCTTTAGGCAATGGCACCAAACTCCAGGTATCATTCTTTTCTAATGATGCCATTTCTTCATTCATGGCTTCCAACCAAGAGTTTGAATCAGACATTTTAAATGCCTCTTTCACAGTCCTAGGTTCATCAGTGCTAGAAATTAAAGCATAGGCACAAGTAGACTCTATCAAAGAAAACCCATACCTATCAGGTTGCTTTCTTTCACGAGTTGACCTCCTCACAGGCTAAGGCTGAGGTGATTCTTCATCTTCTTCAGAACTTTCAGAGCTACTTGAGCTTTCCTTAGTATCAGGTACATTTTTATTTTTCAATTCCTCTTTATTTGGTGTCGGAGGAATATCTGCTACATCCTTTTTGTTTTCTAATTTCTTCTCTGACTGGGGTCCAGTGTAGAAGGCTTCAACTCACAAAAGATAACGCTTCTGTTGTACAAAACCTTCTCAGTCTCAGGATTCCAAAGCTTGTATCCTTTTATGCCAACACTATAGCCAATAAAAATACACTTTACAACTTTATTTTCCAACTTAGATATTTTTTCAAACGACACATATGCATATGCCTCACAGCCAAAGACACGAATATGTCTTAGAGAGGGCTTCTTTCCAGACCATGCTTCCAAAGGAATCTTCTCAACAAAAGCAGAGTTAGGAGAACGATTTACCAAGTAACATGCTGTAGAGACTACTTCAGCCCAAACTTCTCCTCCAAGCCAGACCTTTGCATACTTCGTGCTCTTTCCATTCTGTCCTGTTGAACCTTTCAGCAACTCCATTTTTCTATGGAGTGTAAGGTGTAGTCTTATGTCTTTTAATCCCATGATCTTTACACCTTTCAAATTCATCCGAACAAAACTCACCACTATTGTCATCCTTAAACATTTTATTTTCCTAGATTTTCTACAAGGTTTTAAATTCCTTAAACCAATGAACACCATTTACTTTTCAAAAATATACAAATGCTCTTCTTAAATAATCATCAATAAACGATACATAGTACCTTGACTTAGACAAAGAAGGAACATTCATTGGACCAAAAACATCAGAATGTATATAATCAAGCAAACCAAAAGATTTGTGAGGACTGGAATAAAATGAAACACGGTGTTGTTTTCCATATATCTATGTTCACAAAATTTGAACTCAAGGTTACAATCTTCAAGCCCTTCTACCAAGTTTTTTTTTCAAGGTTTTTAAACCTTTCTCACCAATGTGGCCTAGCCTATGATGCTAGAGCATAGTCTTTTCTACGGAAGTTTAACCTCCATGGAGTTTACACCATCGGAACTTTTCCTCCATGAGTAGCTTTTTGTGACTTTTCAGAGACACTATTGCATTGAACAACATGTGCATCCAACTTATACAAGGTACCAATACGAGCACCCTTGCTAGCACCATTGAGCCTCTAGTCATCTTGCAGCCATTTCCAGAGAACATGACTTGCACTCCAATATCATTCAGCTTACTAACAGAAAGTAGATTTTGAGCCTGACCTGGTATATGCATTACATCATTGATTCCCTTCACTCTTCCATCAGGGAATTGAATTCTGACTCTTCCATGACCAACAATTTTCAAAGTTGAATCACTTGCCAAATACACCTTTCCACCATCATAGTTTTCATACTTAGTGAACCAGTCTCTATGAGATGTCATGTGGAAAGATGCTCCAGAATAAATAAGCCAAACATCATCTGATGCATGTGTAGCCGAGGCTACAATGAAGGCGTCTACATCACTCTGAGAAGAATCATTGTCGGAAGAATACTTCTTCTTCTTCTTTTTCTCCTCTTTGCAATCCTTTTGGACATGACCAGGTTGCCCACAGTTCCAACACTTCACCTTAGACTTCTTACCGGGAGACTTTGATCTCCCTATTGATTTCGATATGGATTTCTTGTCCTTCTTCTTTCCTTTTTCTTTCAACCTTCCTCTAACAACAAGAGCCTCCTTCGCCATCTCAGAAGATTTCCTTCTCATCTCTTCTAACAGCAAAGAAGCAACAACATCTTCTATCTTAAAACTGGATGTCGTACTCCCAATAGCCATCAACAGGTGATCCTAAGAATCTAGCAAAGAACACAATAAAAGCATACATCGATCCTCTTCATCAATCTTTACACCAACAGATGTTAACTATGCAATCAACATGTTGAACACGTTCAAATGATCAACAATAGATCCTCCCTCCTACATTCTCAAAGCATACAGCTTCTTCCTCAAGAACAATTTATTCACCAAGGACTTACCCTAATAAATTGATGCCGGTCTTTTCCACAAGGAAGATGCGGTCTTCTCTTCATGAACATTTAGAAGAACAGAGTCTGCCAAATAGAGCCTTATCAGCCCCTTATACTTTCTATCTGCAAGGTCCCAATCCTCTTGCTTCATGCCTTGAGGCATCGTTCGAGACACAACAAGCCACATATCACGATCCACTAACAGATTTTCCATTTTTGAGCTTCCACAACTCAAAACTGCCACCATTGAATTTCTCTATTTCAATCTTTCTGGATGTGCTTGCCATCTTAATCTGTAATTAAATTATTAGACCTCTACCAAACTCCCACTGAAAAAGAATTGACACAAAAAACCCAACCCACTTACAGGGATAACACAACTGGCCAGGCTCTGATACCACTTGTAAGGAAAAGAGAGGTGCGGAAACAACTTTCCTAATGTCAAAACCACATGGAAGAATGGAGACAGTACTTTTAATTTCCAAATTACAATCCAATCAAGACACACATGAAAGATTTACAGAAACATAAAAAATACACAAAGACAAATGAACACCAGATTTACATGGGAAAACCTTTTCGGGAAAAAAACCCACCACACCAAGCTGAATCTCTTTGTATTTCAGTAATCAACAAATTACATACAATGCAGAGACACAACTCTCTGGTATTAGTTTTATAGTTTCTTCATTCACTGTTCTTCCTCTGTTACATAAATGCTCTCACAAATTCAATACCAATCCAAATCATAATGATTTCTTCGAATCTTACCACCCGCTGATTTTATCCTCTTGTTTATCCTTATCTGCAATTACCCATTGTAGAAGGTTTCCATTCCAGTGTAGATTTTTCCTTGTGTATAGTTTAGCTCCAACGTCGCAACTGTTGCAAAAATCCAACCGCCAACTATTTGAATTTTGCTTCCTCTGATTGGTCCACGAGACACCACATAGGATAGTCATCACTCGGTCAAGGGCGTTCAACCTGTGTTGGCATGTCGGTGAAACACTAACCGTGTCTCCCCGATGCCACAAAGTCAACATTTGATATCGCCAAGAGTCCTTGCTATCGGCAAGAGGTTACACCGTGTCCAGAAAGCTATTGCTAAGACTTCGCCTTGTCACCAAGACCTCATATCGATGATCATCACTTGTATCGCTATTGCTAGGACTTATCGCTATCGGTGAGACATCATACCGAAGCTCCAAAGTCACATCAAAATGTCCTACCATCGGCAAGACTACCGTCTTTCACCAAGACATCACACTGAGCCTTCATGTTATTCCAAAGTGGTCATCAGTCGGAAAGACTTACCGCTATTGCCAAGAGGTTACGCCAAAGTATCAAGTCATACCGAGTACCAAACAACAGTCGGCAAGACTTCTCTCCATCGCTAAGAGTTCTTATCGAACCCTTAGTGTTACCCCGATGCCTCCAAGATAAAGCTGTCGGCGAGAGAACGCTCCATCGCTAAGACTTCATGTCGAAGCAAATGTGTTACACCGATGACTCCAGTCACTATGAGTCTCTCCGACATCCGCTAGGCACCCGATAACAAACACATGTAGCTCTGTCGGCAAGACATTTCATATCGGTAAGACTACATACCAACAATAAACCTTTCGGTCAAGTCTCCCCAATAACTGCAAGTGTATAACCACCGGTGAGAGAACCAACTATAGGCAAGAGATCTTACCGAGTCTCCATGTCACAACAATAGGTCCATTCGGCAAGACTGAAACAAGGTCACAATGACCAGAGCATTTCAACAAGGATTCATAACAGCGAGTCGACCAAACATCAATAATGTCACACCGACTTTTCCCTTCAGGAGTTACATGCTAGTAAGAATTGAGGCACATTTTTGAACAAGGGTGACTGGGTGAAAGATGAAAACAAATATGGACACTATGAAAATATTCCATCTATATCATTTCAAAGTAAAATTTTTGAGGGGCTAGGTAGAGACATAGAAACAGGTAAAACAACCAAGACTTACAAGATGAAAAAAAATATGGACACTATAAAATTATTCCATCTATATCATTTCAAAGTCAAATTTTTGAGGGGCCAAATACAAAGATAAAAACAGGTAAAATAACCAAGACTTACAATATCTTAATGTGGAACTTCTATGTGAAATATGATTGGATGTTTGCTAATTCATTATATGATTTGCACCATGTCATAAAATGAAAACAAAGATGAGTCCATAGTAACTACATAAATAGAATACCATTGCATCAAGTAAACAAAAAAATCTACTACATAATGTTGGTGGAACTTTTGGTGTTCTTTATCCAAATATCATGGAGCTCTCATTCTCCCAATCAAAAAATGGTTCATAAGTAGGAAAAGGAGAGGCACCAAAATTTTGCATAGCTAGAACTAAAAATATTGTAATATATGTAAATCATTATCTCAAAAATTTTCAAAGCAACATTAAAAAATATCTTCAAAATCATAAAACTAAAAAGGTAAAGCAAGACAACTAATTAAAGAGTGCAAACAAGCACATAATTCTCTTAGTTTTGTCTGAAAAACCCTCAACACAACTTATGATCCTACACAACTAATGCTACAAATTTGGTAAGTGAACATAGATGACTTCACATAATGGCTTGGAATTTCCCTTCATAGCTACTACCCTTCATAGTTATTACCCTACATTGCTATTTCCCTTTGTCATATAATCCCTACACAGCTAGAGCCTTTCACATATTTTATATTTAATTTCTACATTATATCTGTGAACGCAAAATCTGCACTATGATTCAAACATTGACAAATATAAGCATATTAGTCACTTTAAACAAGCCAAATAAAGTGTTCCCCATGAAATTGTTGAGCATGCAAATAAGATGAAAACATTATCAAACTACCATGAAACAACAAGCAAATGAATATGAAATCTTATTCTAAGCTACTCAAACCATCATCTCATATGGGGATTGGTGTCACTTTGATGTGGAAAGTGACCCTTTCCCAATTTCTTATGATAAACTCTCGATCCCTTGATATAAGGTTGATTGACATGTTTTCTAAAAAGATCAAGAATTTGATTTTGCATTTAAAAGTTTGTTGTTTCAATTTGTTTTGTAAAAGGATGAAGGTGACGATTGATTTATTATGGATGATTGATTAGCATGGGTGAAGCAAAATGAGACAGATGGATTTTTTTCAAATATTTGGATGTTTTTGATGTTTTTGTAATGTTTTGAGGCTGTTTTCAAATATTGATTGTTTTACAAATGTTTTGATTTTCAAGTTTTTAAATGTTTTTGGATTTTCGAGTTTTTAGATGTTTTTTTTGTTTTTGTGTCTCGGGGGCTCATCAATGATGGCCTTGCCTACGTTTAAGCTCAGAGACGGCGTAGTTCAGACAACCATGTTTTTGACTTTTTCTGACTTTTTGACATGTTTTGGGATTTTGATATGATTTGAATGTTTTGGGATTTTGAATATTTTTTGAATGTTTTTTATTTTTTTGCACGATTTTGATGATTTGGATATGTATATGTGTGATGATATCAGTGCTATTTTGGGATTTTGTTGAAAACCAAGCTAGGGTTGATTGATTGGATTGATGGATTGATGATGATAACATTGTTGAGGATACACAACAATGCAAGGATAGTGTTAAGCAACACGAGGATTGGGAAGGATATTCCAAGATGATGATGGATTGATTGGATTTGATTTGATCAAGATTTTGAAGCTCAGTTTGGAATAAAATATGTTTGAATGATTTGATGTGACGTTGAAGTGCAAATTAGATGCAATTGATATTGATTTGTTTGGATTGATGGACGATGAAAGATAAAGCTTGATAAGTAACATATTTTCATCAAAATGTGCCATGGGCCAGTGATTTGGATTTTTTGCTCACAAATGTTTTGACCAATTTGATTTCACGTTTTCCAATGTTCGAATCACCACATAAGTTGGAAGATATAGATCAAGATTTATTCCCAAAGCAAGATGTAAATATCTTCCCCCAACATCTAGCAATATATGGAATGCCATGGGTGGATGCTTGGATACATGTATGGATGGATGGATATGGTAAGCATGCAAAGGATGCCAAGGATTATCTTGTGATAAGACAACAAGTTCAGATAGAGGATGCTTATTTGGATAATGTTTCATGGTTTAGATAATGTTGGGTATGATAGGATCAATAAAAATGACTCATATCAAGATGTTTACCATAAGAAAGTGTAAAGTGTACACCAAACTTTTGTCAAGATCAAGATAATTTGGGAGATGGATGTAGATAGATGAAAATATATTGGATAAATGGTTCATGAATGAATGGATTTATTATGGCTAAGATGGATGGAATGCTAGAATTTATTATGGATGGGATAAGATGCATCCACCTGAATTAGTGACACAAATACTTGATTCTACACATGACGCATGTTTGCCAGGTTTTCATCATGGTACATGTCCAAAGTGCCACCATAGTGGTTTTCACTGGAGGACGATTTTTTATCTTTACTATTTTCATGATTTTTTTTATTTTTTTGTTTTTTGTGAAAGATTTTAAGTTCATGCCAAACCACCTAGTGGTGTCTATGTAGATGCTTTTGTCATAATGTGCCATCAATATCCTACTTGAAGAAGCTGCTTTACCAAGATACGTGCACTTGAATACAACTTTTGAGATTCCTGATCTACTTTGTTGATACCGGAGTTAACTCTGTCTTTGTGCACACATTGTGATAGAGTGCCTTCTGAATCCTTATGATGAAGGGTGGCTGCCAATACATGGTCAATGTGAGAATTGGATATCATGTATGGAGGAGTGGATGGTGGAGTATGTTTAGGAATAAAAGATGGATTAGTTGATAGTTTGGAACCTTTGACTCTCCAAACTTGGGAAGATGACCAATGGTGGGTGGATATGAAAGTGTGTGTGGAATTAGGACCAACTACTTGATATACTTTGTACGTTGCTTGAGAAGCCTACTTTTGTATTTGTGGACGTCTTCGATGGATACATTTCCCTTTTTGATTTCTCCCCATAGTTTCTTGACTAGTGGAGTTTGATAGGGATAATATTTCTTTGTATTCTTTGGTATCCACTTGTATTTGATTTGTCCTTCATGATTTACAACTTCTTTTTCTTTGATAACGTTCTTCGTGCTTTGATTCAAATCTTTCTTTTGATATTGGTCCCAATTCGTGGATGGGGTGATGGATGGATGAAGATTCGTGATATGGCTGGTTGTAGTATTGGAATTGGTTTCATCATAAGGATTCTTCATGCTCCCTATGTTAACATTTGCTTGAGATGAAGTTGCCCCCAGTATTGTGGAAGTAGTACCTTCATGCTTTGATGATGCCTGTTTTGAGATGTCCTGTTTAGCAAGCATTCTCTGATAAATAACCACTGCATATGATGCTATTTCAATTTGTTGCTCTATTGATTCTGGAATATCCTGTTTGGTCCGACATGTTTCCTTGAGTGGATAATGTTGGATATCTTCATATATGATGTACTCAATCTGAATTTGGGATATATCTGATCCTGATGTTGATAGCTCAGCCTAAATGTAGGAATCAATAACCTCATGTTCTTGTGTAATAGTGTCAAGAGTAAAGGAATCTTGTTCTGAATGAAGATCATCTACGTGTCCATACAAAGAAGGCATCTCATGGGTAGATGGAGGAGTGTGTGCTATATGTATATGATCATCATTTGTGGCATCTTGTATAGATTGGACAATGCCCATTAGATCATTGTAGCATCTTGGAGATATGGATTCTTGATCTTGATTAATTTTGGAATTGCTTTCGATGTGCTTTGGATCAAGTTCTTGACATGGGTCAACTTCAAAGGATGGATTGCTTATAAAGGGTTCTTGGATATCTTCATTAGGCATGGGAAGTGGCTCAATATCCTCTTGATCTTTGTGTGGATTTGGATCACATGTTAGGTTGAGGATTCCTTCAATATCTGCAACCATGAGGTCAAAGGATGTCAATATGCCTCACAAAGGACCATTGCTAGACTTTGGTGAAAGATGTTGATCATGCTTTGGAATAAATTCTTGAGATATGTCCTCTAACTCATTAGGTGATGTAGAGACATTTTCAACATGATCATTGGTGGATGGATCATGGATTATGTCAATAGGATCAAATAATGTTAACACTCCTTGAAATAGATCATTGTTGGATATTGTTGAGGGGTTTTGATCATGATTAAAAAGTGACTCTCGATGTTTGTTTATTTGATCATTGGGTGAGGTAGAAACATCTCCAAGGTGCTCATTGAGGGATAGATCTTGATCATTGTCCTCAACAACTATTTTTCTTTGATCAAGAAGGTCTTGGATGATATTTTTGAGCCGAATACAATTTGATGTTTTATGAATATTTTTTCTATGATACTCACAATAAGCTCTACCATTATTCCAAGGGAGGTTTATGAAAGAGTTGAAAGCACTTACTTTTGGAAGAGTGGTGAGTTTTGCATTAGCTAGATTGTGTAATGCGGATTCAATTGGCTCTCTCAAAGGAGTGTATTCACATTTGTTATCTTGTGAGGTTTGTGTTTGTTGAGAATACTCTTTTCATGATTGATCTTGTTGTTGAGGTTGTTGATTTTGATATCCAACTTCTTGATATTGAAGATTTTGTTCTTGATGTGGTTGGGGACACAACTCAATGTTTTGATGACATGGTTTAACCAATGGAGGAGTGTGTAGATTTTTGGGTGGAGATTTCTCTTGGTGCAATGAATCAACTATTTTGGTAAGTGAAGCAATTGATGTCCCAAATTTGATCTTGATTTTGATTTTGACACCCTTGATATAGTTGATTTGGTTGTTGGTTAAGCATATTTGGAATATACACTTGTGGTATTTGTATGGGATCATGCACAAATTGATTTTGGACAATGTTATAATTTGGGATGATGTTTATATTTTGCATTATAGGTTGACATTGGACATTTTTTATGGTTTTGAAACACATTACTTTGATTTAGGTAACCTTGATTTTGCATGGTGTTACCTTGATTTGGATCAATGCATTAAGTTGTCAACATATTATTTGGACTTTAAATAATATTGGTGTGATTCACAAATGTATCTATCCCATAGTTCACCAAGTTTGGATTTGATATGTCCATGTTTGGTAAGTTTGTACTTGGTATATTTGAACATTTGGCATGTATTGATTTGATGGGATAATTTTTTTTGTTGAAAACTCATGTATTGATCATGTGGTTGATAGATTGGAAAGTTTTGACTTTGATTTAAATCTACCATAGGGAAAGGTGTTCCAAAATTTAGATTGGGTATACTCACACTTGTTGTATCATTGAGGTTTGTAGGATATAATGATCCCATGTATGAATGTATAAATGTGAGTTTTGATAATCAATTGGTATTGTAAGGATTTGATAGTTTGGTTGATTTAGATCACACATGATGTATGAATCAAGTTTATATTCCATGTTTTTCTTGTGTTTTAAACTTGTTTGGACCATAAAATTGGGATCAACTTTTAGAAGTATGTGGGACAAACCTTTGAATTCTTTGGTTGATCTAAACTTTAGGTACAAAAATAAATTCTAGAATGTGTTTTAGGATCAAATGATGATGATGTGGTAAATGAGGGTGTGAATGATATGGATGTTTGAACTTTTGAGAACTTTGGATCAATACTAGACCTTAGGATTTTTGATTTTGATTGTTTTGATTTGGATAATGAACTTGTAAACCCTAAGATGTAGATGTGATCTTAGGATGAACTTGTCTAAAGGGGGTGCTAATTTAACCAAGTGTGTGAGAAACAATTCATTCCCATGCACCTAACTAAACAAGGTGATTTTGATTTGATAAAAGGATGTACCCAAGTCTAGAATAATGATGTTTTCCAAAGCTATAGAAATTTGTTTGTGAGATGGATTTTGATAAATGCTTTGAGGATGGATGGAGTTGTTTGTTTTGATCCTAAGTGAACCTAAAGGAATTTTTTTACAAGACCAAGGTGTTGAAGAACATGCTTTACCATAGGAGTGCATCATAATCAATATATTCATATTGGACATGTAAATTTGGCTCGTTTCTCAAAAGACATGAGTAAAAATTTCTCACCAAGATGTCCCTGTTTTGGTATTTCTTCAAGATGCATTTCTTGATAGCCTTTGCACTATGATGTCTAAGTTTGAAGAAACAATATGTGGACCTTCATTTAGGGATCTTGATTTTGTAAGAGATCATGAGGACAAATACAAGTGTGGGGTCCAATTGTGAGTTAATCTTGATTAATGATTTATTTTTACCAAATCAACTTGTCTTGCTTAAATTTCAGACTAAATTTTTATGTCTAAGCTCCTTTTCATTCCACATGGTCCATCAAAGAGCCAAGGCCATAGTTTCCCTAGGTTGAATTTGAAGAGAGTGAATTGAGATATGAGCCCAGGTATTGAGAATCCTCTAAAGATCGGATCTTTAGGGACAAGTAGTAATATTGGACTTTTCAAAGGTATTCACTCATTTCAAAGGGTTTGAAATTTGGTGATTGTTAAATGTTTGTTTCAATGTTTTGGAACCAAGCAATGTGTTCATCTAACTCGTAAAATTGTACAACCTAGGTTGAAGAGATACTACTTGCTGAGTCCCCACTCAAATTGCTCCAAACACTAAGACAAAGTGAACAACTAGAGATTTGGTGACACTGGCTCCCCCTTACATTGCATGGGCACACCAAATCTCAAACCCTGAAGATCCAAAGATCCAAAGGATTTTTTTATCTACAATGAATAGTGGAACGTGGGGTGGCTTCAAAATGATTGTTCCTACACCAGCAAGCATAAAGGTTTTTGGTCTCTACAACAAGTGGTTCTTAATTTAGAATTTCAAGATAAAACTGGTGCCATACACACAACAAGATTATCTCAATTAAGAGGCCACCCAATCCCTTCCTAAGAAGGGATTTTAATGTATCACATAGATACTAGGGGTAGCACTTGTCGGTATGGGACAACAACACTAGTTGGTTGATGAATTTAGTCACAACCAATTAATTTATATAGCAAACCAAAATGAAAGCACCGCTTGGGTCGTTCCATCTCACAAGTTGGGAGGTAGGCCCTCTAAAGGTAACAATTTGACATGAAAACAAAATGTGTGAAAAAATATCAAGATTTTTTTTGTCACCCAAGATCGCCAAAAGGCACGAGGGGAGAGGATACACACTTGAGGTGCACAAAAAGTGAAAAGCTACACTTGAGTGTTTCTCGTCACCCAAGATTGCATGAAGCACAAGGGGAGAGGATACACACTTGAAGTGTGTCAAAAAACAAGATCACTCACTCAAACACTTGTTCATTTTATCCATCAAAGCAATAGTGAGTTCATTTTAAGCACCAAACTGAGTGTGAGTTTTCCTTGTTCAATTTTAACCCAACATAGCAATGTCTAGTAAGTTTGTAGGTTTAATTTTAACCAGTTTGAAAAGCTCAAGTCAAAGATTAATTTTAGGCCCAAATTGAAGCTAGTTGTTTCTAAAACAAAAAATGAAAATAGCAATGGATGCTTAGGCTATTACAATGAGCATTTAAAAATGTTTTTTTAATTCCAATGCCCAATTCTCCAACTCAAATCTGCTTGTTATTTTTCTAGATTTCCACCTTGCTACACCATCATATTCAAGAAATTTGCAAATTCTTTTTTAATTCCAATGCCCAATGCTCAAATTTGGGTGCAACTGCTAAAACATCTCAGAGTTAAAGATTATTTTAAGGCTCAACATATATCAAAGCAACTAGCATGATGTTCACAAGAATATATCAAAGTGCCTCTAACTCCACAAAATTATCATGCCTCAAATTTCAATCGAATGATCAATTGGGATTTTTCTAAAATTGTAGCTATGATTAACACAAATTAAGCCAAAAAAAGCCCACCTCAATAAAGATGTCGCTCCAGCAAAGATTTCCATAGTAAGAGAAAAAGTACCTAAGCGCCCAAAGCTTGAAGTTAATATGAACAAAAACAAAGACTTTACATTCCTATCTAATGCATTAATTAATATTACAACATGCGTAGCCATCCAACGCTTCCAAAACCTTCTAATGCATTAATAAATATTAAAGCATGTGTAGCCATCCTTAGTATTCTCATATTTCAATTGAATGATCAATTGGGTTTCTGCTAAAGCTATAGCTGTGATTAATGCAAATTAAGCTAAAAAATAAAATAAAAAGTCCACCTCAAGAAAGATGTCACTCCAAGAAAGATTTCCATAGTAAGAGTAAGAGTAACTTAGCACCCAAAGCTTGAAGTTAATATGAATATAAACAAATACTTTACATTCCTATCTAATGCATTAATCGATATGATCAGATTTACAAAGACTTTATATTCTCATATTTCAATCAAGTGATCAATTGGGTTTCTACTAAAACTGTAGCTGTGATTAACACAAATTAAGCCAAAAAAATAAAATAAAAAATCCACCTCAAGAAAGATGTCACTCAAGAAAATATTTCCATAGTAAGAGTAAAAGTAACTCAACGCCCAAAGCTTGAAGTTAATATGAACAGAAACAAATACTTTACATTCCTATCTAATGCATTAATCGATATGATCAGAAACAAATATTTTATAATCCTATCTAATGTATTAATCAATATTCATAGAAACAAAGACTTTATACTCAAATTTCAATCGAATGATCAATTGAATTTCTGCTAAAATTGTAGCCGTGATTAACGCAAATTAAAATGGTGGGTGCCAAAATGTGAACACAAAATACATGCACTATGATTCAAACATTGACAAATATAAGCATATTAGTCACTTTAAACAAGCCAAATAAAGCATTCCCCATGAAATTGTTGAGCATGCAAATAAGATGAAAACATTATCAAACTACCATGAAACAACAAGCAAATGAATACGAAATCTTATTCTAAGCTACTCAAACCATCTTCCCATAGGAGAATTGGTGTCACTTTGATCTGGAAAGTGACCCTTTCCCAATTCCTTATGATAAGCTCTTGATCCCTTGATGTGAAGATGAATTTGATGCAAATAGATGATGAAATATAAGTTAAAATGACATAAAAAGCAAGTGATTGAGCAATGAGATGGGTTGAGTAACAATGCTTCAAGTTGTGGATCCATTTCAAGTAGAAGAGGCCTCTACTTATAGGAGTGAAGGGTTGAAGAATGGATGAATTTGGTGAATGTGGGACTAATATGGGAGCTAATAGCATTGTGACACTTGTCACAAGGCTAATGAAAGCCATGGGGATGTGTGTGGAGCACATTTTGAAAGGTGTACAAAATTTAAGACATGTAGGTGGATTTGTAAAAGGATGTAAGGGAATTGAATGAATGTGGTTGAGATGTACGAGGGACAAGATGGCATGTAAGAGGCCATTTAAGGCAAAGGTGGCTCTTGTAAGAGCATTTAAGACCTTTGTAAGAGGCTTTAAAAGCCTTTTGGAGGGAAATTTATGAATGGGTGGTTGAGGGGAATATTCCTAGGAATATGCCATTGTGAGGAAAATAGGCTATTTAGTTAATTAGAAGAAATTATTTTCATGTGCAAGTTGGTTAGTTGATCATGGGTTTAGTTTGATCAAGGTTGAGTCAAAAGCTATAGAAATGGGTAATGAGGATTAGGAGGAGATTAGAGTTAATTAATTCAGAATTAAATCAACTCAAGTGGGTTAAGGGACTTATGACATTTGATTTAAATAATTTTATTTATTTAATCAAATGAGAGGACTTTAGAGTTTTAATTAAATAATTTGATTTATTTAATTAAATATGGTGAACATTAGTGAGCAGGAAGTGAATTAATCTAATAAATTTAATTACTTGATTAATAGTAGAAATTGATGAATTTAACTAAATAATAAATATAATTTAATTAATTGGTTAGTGCAAAAATGATTTAGGAAGAAATGATGTTAATTAATCAAAATTAGATGCATAATGTCAATCAGGACTATTTGAGTGTCTACAATATCATGTAGATTTAACAAGAAAGTTGTATCACTTCATAATTCATGTTCCAAGGAGTTTTCATTTCATTGATCTTTAGATAAACTCTCTTCTTATCAATGTTTTATCCTCTTGAAAGTAGAGGTGCTTTGATCTGACTCATATTTTCTTCATATAACACCCAATCTACATACCCACATTAGGAATTTAGTGCATAGATACATCCCAATAGACCTTGAAAGCTTAACACAAATATTAATAGGTAGTATCACAAGAAGACCTTCTAATGATTCGCTGACTGGATCATTACCAAAACTATTCTTCCAGTCTTTGGAAGGAACTTCGTTGCCCTACAACTCTTGTTTATATTATGTTCTCCTATCATGAATCTAAAATGGATTTGGATTTATTAGCCATTTATTCTTACAAATCCATACTAGCCTTTGTATGCATTATATTTTGTAAGCATTAAATAAATACATCAAGGCTTGTTTACAATTGCTTGATTTATGTCCAATTTTATAAATTTAATTTAGGTCTTGAGATTGACTATTTGTCTCTTCAATGTTCAAAGTGTTAAAATGCAATGTATATACTATAAAAATTGATGGTTCCTTATAATTATTTGTGGTTTATCACATGCTTGTGGCCAAAATATTGGACTTCATTTAAAAAAATAAAATTTAGATACAATATGTCCATGCATATTTTATTGCATCAAAATTACATGAAACCATAGATGTTAATGATGTATTATGCTATGCACATTGTAGAAATTCTTGTATTTACAACTATGAATGCTATTTTTTTTGGTGTACTATGAATAACACACACACATTATGTAATAAACCCTACGTTTGTATCATAAAACTTCAATCATAAACTATAATTATTTTAAAGCTTAAATATAAAAAGAATACATCATTTCAATAGAAATAATAAAATATATGGAACAACATCATTATGAAAATTCAAATACCCAAATATTTTTTTATCTTAATATCAATAATACTTTTCAAGGTTTATTTATCTGTCTCATTAGATCTAAATACATTGTTTCTAATTATCATAGCAACTACATTTATGCTCAAATTAAACATGTTTACACATTTTCATTCCTACAAAATGACTTGTCCAATATTCCTTTTTCATACAAGTAAAATATATAAAAATTGATTTACAAATAAAAAGAACCAATGTCTTAATATATAATGTGTCTTTGAGTAACAAGCCTATGACATATTGAGATGTTATGTGGAGGGAGAGCATTACCCAAGTGCTTTACCTCCAACCACAGATCAATGGTCCTACCACACCTTCCTATTGGAATGGTCGTACCCTTTGTGAGGGTAACATATAAAGAGACCTACAATCATACCATGTCATCCAAGAATTGAGTGTGTGGTAATGACTCTATTTCTTGTAACCTACAACACAATCTTAGATACCCTCGAGCTAATTCCGACATCTAGTTATGATGTAATCTATCAAGTATCATGGACAAAAAATACACAAAAATTATGCATCACTTTAGCCAAAATATTTTATAGAATAATCACATCCTAACAAGGAATTGTGGGTTATTTTTCCACCATTTTAGATCTCAGCTGGACTCAACACAATCAAGAGATGACTACTCACTTCACACATAAAATCAATATTTTGAGTTTTGATGAAATTAAAACCATAGAAATTCCATAACTTGGGAATAAGACATCCTGATTAAAACCATAAATTTCACATAGTTAAAGATCCAAAAAAAAGCATACCGATTCAATATGGATTGTGGAAATCTAATGTCTTTAATTTAACATCCTCTTATCTTTTCAAAGCCTTTCGCATTTCAATTTAGATAATTTAACACATATTTGGCCATTGTTTTATAGTTCATCAAGTATAATTTGTCAAGATTTTCTACAAATTCTAGTGATTAAAAAATATTCACCAATAGAATTAATATTTTTTCCAAAAAAAAAAAGATTTGCCATTTTTTTGGAATAATGCAATGTTTGCTAGGTTTTTATATCTTTTCTCAAGGGAATGGGGGGGTTTCTTAAAGTTATCCCTACATACAAATAAATATATGAACCATAAGTATAATTACATATAGGTGTGAACTTGAAGCTCATTCAACACACATATATGCATATATATTTATAATTATAATCATCGAAACTGAATTAATTACTATCATAACCTACATCTAACAATGTCTGAGTTCTCTTCAAAGAATGTTGATATAAAAATAATAATATCTCCATTTGACGTACATCTTTGTTTATATTAGCATATGATAGTTCTATCCTATGTTGTTTGAAAAATTAGATATAGTATCTTGTAAATTTCATGAGCATTCACTAGATATTTATTCAATCATATTTATGTGCATGTACTCCAATTTGAATTAGTCTACTATTACTTAATCATCTAATTTTGCACAAACAATGATTGATCATTGTTTTCCATTTCCAACTTTTATTTTCTACTCAACTTTTGTATAAGAAGTTAATCATTCAAATGCTTCCTCTTTACAATATTGGATAATAGTTAATTTCTCAATTTCTCCTTTGAAATATACACACTATTTATGATGTTTATAAAATATATTTATAATTTTTGTGTTTGCAAGTGTCATAAAAGCATGGAACACTTATCTATCAAAAGTAATTTATCTTACTCAACATGTTATCACTGTTCAGTTTGTATCATGACTATGGATCCTTTCTTGATTGCTATTTTAGAGCTATCACAACCAGTCACTTAATGATCCAAGTCTATCAATATTTACATACAAATAAAAACTCACTATTGGGCCTCTTTAGTATCAAACCAATTCTCATGGCACGTATAGCAAAAATATTTTTTTGTTTAGGTAGATTAGTATCGACCCAATACTCATTTTATACACAACCATATTATATTTTTATATGGGTCAATTTTTATTGATCCAATACTCTTTTCATTGAATAATATTATTGGATTTTATATGGCCATATATATATATATAGACCCAACATTTCCAACACAATCATTAAATTGTTGCTAACAAGATATTATTAAACAACTATAAATCGTAGTTAACAAAGCATTACTATGCAACTATAAATTGTAGCTAACAAAGAATTACTACAACTTGACAGTTTGTGCAAGGATTATTTAAAATAAAATTCATATACATAAAATTTAGATGTATACATTTTGTATACATATAGTTTATGTATATACAATCTATATGCATATATAGTTGCATGTTTTCATAATTTCTCTTTAAAAACCATATAGTTAGGATAATTTTTACATGAAAACATTAGGGAATAAAAGTCTAGTTTGCTTCCAAAACCTTTAACAATTATGAAATTAATTATAGTTTTCTATTGAAAGAAAATATCCATGAAGGACATTATGGTTTTACAATTTGAACTCATGAACATATTTTTAATCAAACATGAATTATTATGCACTTATTCTCACAAATTTCCCAAAGGAAAAATAATTATTTTTTACAACCAAACTGACCTAGAACGTTTCTCTTCTATTTTGTTCCTTTTCTTCACTCCTCTTCTCTATAGCCTTCCCTTTCACCTACTAAACAAAATCCAAAACTAATGGTCTCATATCTTCCTTAGCATTTTCCTTCTTTTCCACAAATTCCACATGTAATTTTACTCTTATTTTCCTCTGCTCTAGCTCATTGGAGTACTTTCATATTTTTAGGGAGAGATTGGGGGGAGAGTGGCAGTAATTTTGAGTTAGTCCTTTATAGTTTTAACTCCCTACTCCTCAAGAGTAATCTCCATCTAAGTTCTCACACCCCACTTTTTTCTCAAATATGTAATTTGGTTTTTAGTTTATTATTCTATGTATATTTTTTCATAAAAATAAAATTCAATGTCTTTTGAATTTGTTAATTTTACAAAAAATATAGTTTCATAACCAAACCATGCTCAACATGCACATCAAGGTAATACATCTAAACATATGATTGAGAGAGATTCCGATCTTGACTCGACATAATGAATTCAAAAAGAGGATTAATATTTATTCAAATCTACTAAAAAATTGAGGTGGCAACAATGACGACTTTTCCATTTATGCAACTCTAGACCCATACACCTATAGAAGGTAACACAACTATTATGATTTTTTTAACAAAATGGCATACATGACTGATCAGTAACACTCAAACTAGTTGTGTGTATGTGGCAAGCCCTTGGCACATGGTACATATCAATAACTCTATTTGATCTGCTATTCTTTTCCAATGATGCTCTCCCTCTACAATTGGGAGGGACAACTATACTTTATCTTGAATTCACCTCATTACAACATCAATGTAGTTAGTCCAATCAATTATAAACACATTTATATCAAATTGATAACCATCTCAAATAAATCAACATCATCATAATATAAAACATGAAGTCTCATTAATTATTTAAATTTATTCATTTATACCATTTATCTATTCACTATTTTCTAACTATAATAACAATCTAAGTTTAAATTTTATAATCATTCTGATATTTATATTTGGTATTAAATTTTACATTCACATGAGTGCAATAATCACATATATTCATTCATACTTCAAATATAAAAGAAAATCATGTCTTTTCATATCATCTAATTACCCTAATTTAAATATTTGAAATAACTCTTCAATAATTTTCCAAAAATGGGGTGTAACACATTCCAACAAATAGACAAAGCACTACATCTCTACCATGTCTAACTTCCTATATCGGTTCGAATAAAAAATATTGCACCTTCCACCACATACATAGAGGTTCTTTATAAAATAAGTAATGTAGAGTAATGGGGTATTAGTAAGTGGATAAGCAATAGCAAGCTTCTCACAATGATGATACAAAACTTGTTTCTTAAGTTTATTTTACATATCACAAGGCATAATGCTTGTCTTTCAGATAAGGATTCCTTACAACCAACAAGCGCCAAATGATGCCAACATTTGCAAAAATAAGAAAATTAATCATTCCACCATGCCAACCTTATCCAACAATTACCTCACTCAAGATGCACACCACTTGTCACAATTTGGATCACACCACTTATATAGTAGAACTAAGATAAAAATATGGCTATCACAATAGAGATAAAAAATGAACGCATGCACTTTGTTCTTGACTGTATACAATCATGTGTCTTAGTTTTCATCTTGGTGTGATAATGATGCAAGCTATGCTACATAATAATAATGAGCAATACATTGTGGTCTTGATTAGCATGAAAAGCATTTGATGAAGTGTATAGTTATTTGCAATGATTAAAATATCATCCACTTGATTAACAAAGCATTTTATTAGATTGCACTCATCATTATTTAACATTCTATCAAATGCTTAATGTGCTAACCTACAACTCTATTTGTTTTTGCAATCAACTCTTTCACATAGTAGAGGGGTTAGGAGAAACTACATATATTTACATTTACCCGGGTGAGCAATGTAGTTCCTCTTGAATTATACTATTTATTATGTTGCATATGACCAATGATGTTGTTGAGAAGACAATATGAACATTTTATTTTTCAGTCTTAGAACAAATACTTTAACATTAAGTGCAAAATAACTTGTATTTTCCATTCACATGGATTCTTACAAAGGTTTAATATTCAAAATGTACCTCAAAACCCCACTTCTTGCATCATCCACATCCCCTACAAGAAGGAATATATTGCTTTCTTATTTTTATTTTTCGTAGCTTGCACTTCCATGTGGAGTTGCAATAATAGGTTTGCTTTAGCATATTTTAGTTTGATTCTTTACTTTTAACCTCCTCAAATCTAAAATGATGAAGCTATCACGTGGTTTTCAAGATCAAAAATTAAAAAATTGAAAAGTTTGGTACATTGTAGTTATCTTTGACTTGACTCCAAAAAGTATAGTTGACATCATTGTGAGAATTTGCAAACAACACAAGCTATCACCATTTAACAATTTCACAACTAATACAAGCAAATTGTAGTTATTCATTTTTCTTATTTAACGTTATTGTTGCTAACCACCACCTTCACAAACGTCAATATGAACTACATATCTAAGATGATGACCTTCAAGATAATAAAACCACTATAAAAATTACTTCATACACATACTCTCACTTATTTCTAGCATTCACACAATTGAAATACATGACCTCCCTTCTCTTCTCATAATCCATTAATGGGTTCACTCTAATCCACGAGTTTTTCTCTATATCTTCTCATAATCCATTAATGGGTTCACTCTAATCCACAAGTTTTTCTCTATCTAACCACATAGAACAAAACTACTCTTACAATCTTTAACAAACACTTAACTACAATCCCAGCTCTTGTATTATTAGCATAAATATTTTACGTTAAATATGTTTTTGCCTTAAACCATAATTAAACAAAAATATCTCGTGAACATTTTGTTTTCTAATAGCCCTTACCTACTGATCTTATTGGATGAGGGTAGTTATCTGATTACCTTTTTTTTGTTGTTTTTTTTATAAACAATATTTGATAGTCAGAACTTAACTGCAAAATTGGTCTATTCAGGGTTTCGGTTTTGAGTTGACAGGCATATGAGAATACAGACGTAGGTGTCTTGGACTGCAAAAATGTCTGGTGTTAGGTTATTGTTTGGTGGGGCGTGTGTGTCATGCGTTAAGGCAGTTGTTCTAGAAGCCCATCTCAGGCAAGCAATTGGATTCGTGGAAGCTCACAGAAGAGTACGACTCCTTTTGTTCATAGGTCCACGTCTACCTGCAAACCATTGCCCCATTTCGGATGCGGAATGTTCTATGACAGCCACCCATTTCATTTTTTTTCCAAAGATATGTTCCTCGTTATGATTGTCGTTGTTATTACGGTTGTTTACCAGTTTATCCAATAGGATTTAAATGGCCGTGTTGAAATGAGAAACGTGACGCCCAGAGCTTCTGTTTAGCTCCGGATTTATTTTGTGCATTGCATTGCTGCTTTCAAGTCTTTGGGTTTTTAGGGTCTTGAAAATGCTGAGAAGTTCCAGTCTGGGGTGTTTGCTGAATTGCTGCGATGAAGGCCTTATGGGATTTAGGGTTTAGAGGGTTTTGAAAGATTTTAGTTTGTTAGTCTGGGATGGCTGTCGAATTGCTGTGTTAAAGATCTTCTGTGATTTAGGGTTTAGAGGATTGTGAAAGGTTCTAGTTTGCTGGTTAAAAGGAATGGCTGCTTATAATTGCCGCGACGAAACCGTTAGGGTTTTTTGTTAAGGATTTTGAGAATTTGTAGCTTGTTAATTAGAAAGAAATGGCTGTTTGTTTCTGCAAATAATCGTTTGCGTTGAAACGGTTCGCATTTCTGGTGTTTGGAGGCGTTTTAGGGGTTTAAGCAGTTTGAGGAATTTGAGTCTGTTGGATAAAGAAATGGCTGCTTATTCGGTGTTTTCCTCAACTAGAAATGAACCCTGCGGGCTATTTACCCAGCAAACCCACATTAGGGTTAGGCCAGGGAAAATTTTCAAATTTGGCTCTGCTCTGCGGGTAGGGTTAAATTTTAGGGCTATAAGAAGTTGCGGCAGATGGATTGCGCAGGCTGCTACCTGTGAACGGGCCAAGGACAAGCAGTTTTTGAGAAGTCGAGGATTGCAGAATTACACGCTATATGACTTTTTAGGGCTTCCCCGGGATGCCACTCAAAAGAATATCAAAGAGGCATATAGAAAATCAGCGAAGATATGGCACCCGGACACTGCCATGAAGAGCGAATTGAACGATTACACCCAGGAATTTCTTAAGATTCGTGATGCCTACGTTGTGTTGTCTGATCCGGTGACCAGGGGTCGCTATGATGAGCAGTTGAGGCTGCAGTCACCGCAAAGGAGGAGGATGCATGGAGAATTTCCTGGAATTGTGTCTACTGATCACTCTAATGGCAATCCTTGTTACTTTTCCTCTTCTTGGAGGAGCAATTGGGAGACTGACCAGTGTTGGTGATGGACAAGAATGAGAACAATGATTGCTTCATTTGGCTACCCATTGAAAACTTGGTAGGATTCACAGGCGTTCTCAAATTCAAATTTGGCTCTGAGTTATAATCAGGATGGTGCTTTTATTCACCTTTCATGCAGCACCAGGTGCTTACAAAATGAGTTACTTATTGGAGGCCCTCTCAAATCTTTGGTGTCAAATTCACAGTTATTTGGTTCTGAATCTCAGTAACAACCATACCTTTGCATTGTTATTTGTATCCAGTTAATACAATAAAACTCTCCATCTGACTACTACTCACAGTCCCTTAGGTACTAGCCCAAAATTAGTAATATTGTATTAACTCAGTTTCCTTCATTGGCACCATCAGCTGTGGGCCAGTTAGACAAGTAGTTTCTATATGCTGTTTGTATGCTAAAAACTGAGTTATGGGTTATAATGTGATGCAAAATCATGGTGAATGGTACTGTTACAATGCTTATGTTTTGCGATTGACTTGAGGTGCAAGGCAAGTATACTTCAGGAGCACCAGTGGCGGTTGATAAATTTTGCACTCCACTCAGAGAAGGATTTAGTTGAGGATATTGACCCCTCTGCAGAGATTTTATTTTATTTTATTAAAACGGTAGGAATCAGATACCCTCCTTATAAACTGCAGTGCATCTAGTAAACTTTTTTCATGTCACAGGTGATGCTGGTGCAACAGGCCCTTTGGTACCATGGGGACGGGGGAGACTAAACCTCGTGACCTCTTGCCTGCAATGGAATGCTTTAGTCAATCGAACTAGGCTCCTGCCTCTCCTCTGCAGAAATTTAATTTCTCTACTGATTTAAGATTATTTAGTTTTCTTGCAAATTAACTTGATATCAAGTTTAAACACTGGATTAAAACTGATTGCCAGAACACTGAGTTTATTGGCTATCATTATCTCAAATTATAACTAAATTCTATTTAAAGAAAGATTAAAAATAAAATGATACCTAAATATAACCACCTATACATAGATGCTTCATGTCAGGGATTAAGGTGCATATTCTATGCTTTTCATTTCACGTCACTTTTAATCTGCCCACTTTAGCTTTCACCACACATTATATAGCTGCCATGATTAGATCGTGTGGTGTGACCTAATTCACCAAATTTAAATTTGTCTTTTTCTTTTTTGTCTTTCTAAAGTCAGTCATTTTTAAAATTAGTTGATACTTCATTCGATAGTTTTAATGACCACAGTTATTATATATAAGGACATCTCTCAAAAATCATTTGAAGGGTAGCCAAATGAAGCAATCATTGTTCTCATTCTTGTCCATCACCCACCAATGCACCATATTTACATTTGCATAGTGTGCTTAACATGAATGCAATTTGCTATTTATTAGAGGCTAGGTATATATTTAATAAAAAAATAAAAATAAATAAATAATGAAATTCTGGTATACTATGTTAATAGAATCTAAAATACAATGCAAGTAAAATAAATTTTATATATTCAAATAAAAATAAGATTTATTTTGAGATTTTTTGAAAAAACTCAAAAAAATAAATAATCACTTAGTAGATTATTAATATATGTTTTATAATATAATGAGACTTATCTTATGTTAGTCTTTTTTCTTCTTCTTGAAAGCTTATTTTGTTTTATTCACTTTTTTATTGTCTTCAAATGCTTTTATGTATAAGCACAAATCTAACAAGTGAGTTTTACAAATTATGAGCACAAAACATAGGTGAAAAATCACCCTTGCAAATTCCAACACCTCTTTCAAGAAGGCCACCATGTAAATGGTTCGCCCCATTTATATGAATGCACGTTAAGCTTACAAGATTTCATACATCAGCTAAGATGTTAAATGCCTTAATGACTCCTTTGTCATAGATCTCTTATAATGTAACTTGTGTCATAATTGTTTACTACAATGTCACTCCCACATCTTAGATGCTCTTATTATGTAATTCTTAAAGGGGTTGAAGGGACAAAATTAATTTCAAGAGGAGAATTTAAATTTCTTTCCTAAATATGGTGCTCAAATTTATACTAGTGGTAAACTTTTTAAATATCTATCTAAGGTGTGCAACACCTCCATGTAAGGCTCACATGTTTTAACTCTTGTGTTGCATTATGTTGCACTAAAAGGTTTATGTTAAATTCATCATGAATATGACGTAATTGTACAATAGACATATGTCTTGTTTGATAACATGTTTCATTGGTCATTATATATTACTCAAATGATTATGATTTATATTGTTGAAATTGTTGTTTTGCCTTGAGTATACAATAAATTTAAAGGTGCTTGATCAATAGAAGCCACGTGGAGAAGAATATCATGGTTTACATTTAACCATCTCACTTTTCCTTCTCCTTATGGTGGAGTTGGTGACCCTATGACTCTTATGGGTATGTTTGTTTGTCTAACATGTGCTTTCGATTACAAATGAAAGGGTGTTCCTCATGCATATTTAATTTTTCAATAATCTGATTCATCTATGATTTTAGATACCTACTATGTAAAACTTATAATTCTATGTATTCCTTGTGTGTCATGTTAATATTGAATACAATTTAGTTATCTTGAATTTTTAGAATAATCTAATTGTTTATTAGGAATGATATCATGCAATTTATTTTAGTAGAGGATTGTTGGATTTTTCTTTAGTTTCTTATGTTATTAAAAAGTGCTTTGTGTAAGCTTATGATAAATATAATTAATTAAATTTAAGCTAAATGTTTAGTTGAAAGGATACTATATATTTTATTTAAAAAAACATTACCTAAGTGAAAATTATTAAAAATAATAATAATAATATGTGTTTCACTTACATTTAATATCTAGCTTGAGAAAAGTTTATAATTCAATGCAAAATGAAAACTAGAGTGGAAGATAATTTTTTCTTGAAACCCGTGGATTGTTTGGAGATCATTTAGAATAAATTTGTTTGTTAATTGAGAGCTTGCTTGGAGGAGTACAATTGGTGCTTCCTTCATATGTGAGTTGCATTTAAGAAAAAGGAATCTCCATTTGTGTGGTTGCATTATTGTAAGGTATTTTCCTTTTAGCATACATACAATTTCTTTATATGATTTTATTGATTAGCCATGCTCCATCTTCTATGGATTTGCATATGACTTTGTAGGGTATTGTAGATTTTAGACTTAGGATTGCAAATTAGTTTGGTAGTTATAGGATTTCATATTTTGAAATATGCAATTTCCATAGAACTATGGAAAGATTTATCAAAAAATTATGGGAATTTTGTTCATCATGTTGTGCAATATTGAAGGTAAAGGGCAATGTAAAAAATTTAATTGGGTTTTTTTAATTTTTATTACAAAATATTAAAATTTCCAAAACCCTTGAAATTTTCTTGTAACTTTGGTGTGAATAAAAAAGTGTGATCCCTAGCCTTTTTAGAGCAAGGTGGTGTAATTATATTTTTCAAATTATGAGCTTTTAATTTAGTGAAAAGCTTGATATTCTTTAATGGTTAAGCCTAGTTTTCTTGGTTCTTGATAAAATCTTGAAAAGACAAAATTTAGAATTTTGAGTGTTAAAGATGATATTATTGGTCTTGCTTTTGCTTGGAAAATAAAATTATGTATTTTTTGGATATAAGTGTAATGATGTCATATACTTTGTTTTCCATGCTATGATTGTTTTGAGTAAAATGAAATATTTAGCACGTGATCAAGGATTTTGTGTTCAAGTCTAATTGTGCATTGAATCCAAATTGAATTGTATATCCATGGTGTTTTTTATGCATTAAATGGTGTTGTGAAAACCATGTGTGACCGTTGTGTGAATTTTTGGTATCTTTCTTCAGACCCTTGTATGTGTGAGAATAGTCTTGCTAGAGGTGTATCCATGATCTTCTCTCTTCATAGCTCAAAGGTTGCCTAGATTGACATATGCATACATTATACACAATAATGGTAACATGGTAAGGTGGAAAGGAACATCCTCGATTGGTCCCTTGAAGAATTCTTGTGAGCTTAAAAAGTTCTTAGTTTAGTATTTTGATTAGTTTGCATTTATGCCTTGTATATTAAGTAAATATTAAAATCATGTAATAAATGTATTTGAACATGCATTTGATCTCAACATATGCTCATTCATTTTTCATTAGATGTGTGCTTGAAATTGTAATCTTGTTGTATTTTATAATTTAGTACAAAATGCATATGGAAGCAAACAATTCTATCTAAGTATTGTAGATGTTACTATTCATGCATTTTGGAAAATGTGAAATTAATATTTTATTTGATGGATGTTTCGTAATTTTTATTTGAAATTCATTATTATGGTTGTTTTTACCCAACCCAAGTAATATCATAAAGTTATAATTATATTGATATGTTATTTAGCACATTTGATAATCTTGTTCATATATTTTGAATATTTAAACATGTCCTTAAATGGAAATAATGTGTTTGTTGGATTTTAAGCATTGGCTAGGATGCTTAGGGATATCTTATTCCCATTGGTTTGAGTCAATTTTATATAGTTCTTTGAGTGGATAAGTTATAATTCATTTGGAATATTTACCATTTGCCTTGCATTACTTGGCAATGTGTGTGGTTTGAACCTTTTTTCCCCTTTATTAGTGTGTCAAATGTTTCAATCTTGTGTCGCAAGTTATTTTTTTTGTTAAGATTGTTGCGGGTTGATTATTTACTCCTTGAGTCAATTTTGGTGTTTCTAAGAGTCTCACTATCCATTATAGGCGCTATTTGTTGTTCAAAATTATTTTTTAGTATGTTGAACACCTAGAATACTAAGAGGGTGGGTGAATTAGTATTCTATTAAACCATTCAAACAATAGCCATCCAATTATCAAAGCACATTCAACTGATGTAAGCAAAGAAAGCATGAAACATCGCATAACACATGAACAACAAGATTTTTACGTGTAAAACCCAAAATGGGAAAAACCATGGTGAGTGTTAACTCATAATATATTATATCTAGATATAGTATATTACAGGAATGCTCACTACAGGTGGACTCATTGTCCACAAAGAATAAGATAGAAGATAAGAGTGGCATACAACTTATTGAACTGTTACAATTGCATCTACAGTATGTTGGATTACAGTTTCAATGAAGTACAAAATTAATCTTTGCACTAATCTAGATCAATGCACTGCTCTGCTTTGAATTCACACAATTCACACAACTCTGATCACACTCGCATCACACATGTATGTAGGTGGAACACCACACATGTCATCTATCGCTCATCACTCACACATCATCCCAAAACACCGAAAATAATCTACTATATATATCCACATCAAGTGCAACTTCAATTTGGTCGGCCTAATTGGAAGTAACACACAAAATTGAACTTGTCGTCCTTTAAATTTTGTTTATCTAACCTTCGTGCCTTAATTCAAAATTAAAATATCCTCAAGATAGGCCAGGATGGACCTAATATAGGTTCTACACAAGATTGAAACACATCTTAATCCTTCGCAAAACACCAAACATGTTAGGCCGGCCCCAAGTAAGACCTAAACACAAAAACCTTCATTTGTTTGCTCAATTCGCCACATGTGGAACTAAAAACTCGATTTCATCTAGAATTCCTACTCAACTGACATCTGGAAGCTTATCTTCAACATCACAACACAAAATATTCATCCATGAAGGAATACAAAATCTCCCACACTGACACACTATACAGGAAAAGACTGTGATAAGCCAGATTGAATACTGTCATTCATATCTTCCAGGGTACTTCACCAAACAACAAAAACTCTTGGATTTAGATGCATATGATGTTCACCAAGTTACTATTAGAATCACAGAGTGATATTTCTATTTGTGGAGGAGTGCGGACCCAAAAACTGACGCACTGGACCACTGTACTAGCAACTTTAATACTAGGAAAATTTCTAAATACCTTTACTTTTCAGACCAACTTATCTTATACAAATGTCTTCAAAAACACTTCTAAATCATGCTAGGATGATCCACAACAATGTTGACATAAATGAAAACACTGGATCATGTACAATGTACATACCATGCTCTTGTTGGTAGACTACATCATTAGTGACAATCTTCTCAAACTTCCAACAATCTCCCCCTTTGTCATTAATGGCTCTCCAAGTATATCTCTGCAAGTATCTCTCCCCCTTTGACATCAATGGAAAAGGGTGTACTAGTACCAAATCTTGTATACTCCCCCTTAGACATATGTACAAACAAAAATGAATGAATGAATGTACTAACTCCCTCTTAGAAAGTTAACCCAAAACTTCTATATCATCCGTATATTTACAAAAGAATCTAAAAAACTTGAAAATTTTAAAAATTGCATAAGAATAGAAATGGTCAACCCGAAGATGTGTAATGCCCCTCTGTTTTGGTCATTCTTGAAATATTAGGAAGTTGGTTGTTTGGTGGCCATGTCATTTTCGCTGGTTATGTGTGGTTGGTGATTTGCTAAGTCATGAGGATTTTGGGATTGCATTATTTAATTTGATTTTTTATGTTAGACAATATCACTAATATTATGACTAGATGTAATTTATCAAATTAATCTAATTTTTAAGATCACTTGATTTGGTTTGGGATCAAATAAAGAGCTAGATTTAATAATAAATGTTGATTGTATTATCATTGAAAATTTCTTATTTTAAGATGAAAGAAATATAATTGTAAGTAAATGAATTTAATAAAAATAATTATTGTCTAATGAGTGAATTTAATTAAGAAATTTAAAATTGAGAAAATATTAACGTAGATAAAATATTTAAAAATTTCAACTCAAGATTGAATAAGGATTAAAGCAAGGAAATCAGTTGAAAAATGGAAAAAGAATAGTTTATTGATAAATAAATAAATAATAATAAAGCATCGTGATAAGATTTTGGGAAGAGGAAAGGGCAAGAAAGCTGGAAAAGATGGTATATGCTTTATCTTCCTCTATCTCATCACCTTCCAGGCAGAGATTTCAATCATTGAAACTTATAAATTAGAATTCAAGAGACAACTCTGGCGGGATTATGAAGGAGGAGGAAGGGAAGGTTAAAGAAGGAGGACTAGTACGAGTGAGAAAAGGTGAGCAGGGAAGGGGAGGAGCCTAGTCTAGGATGAAAAGAGTTTTCGCAGGTATGTCTTACTTATTCCACTTGAACGATGATGAACTCTCGGTTGTTAACATTAGAAAATTTCAGATCTTTTATGGAACCAATTTGTGGCTCTATATTGGTGTTAAATCGAGCATTGAGGATTTAGAATTGAAGCATGCATGATAAATGTTGAGGACTTTTAAGGTTGTAAATGGTTTGGAAACATAGTTTACCTATATTGTATCAGCTTGAAGCCTTCTTTTCATTACCTTGAACTTTGAAATGTCCAGTGTATATTTAGTCATTCTCTTTTGTTTGTAGTGTAGAAGGAAGAGATCCTATGTACTGCAAGGGTGCACATTACCTTGTAATGGTCTCCACCATATAAATCTCGAACCATCTCCAATGTGCAATCGAATTACCACCTTTCAACCAGACCTCATAACTCCTTTTTCAATGCTTCCTGGATTTTCACAAGTGGTATAGTATAACTCCTGCGCCAGTTTGGAAAAACTACGATATAAATAACCCTGATCCATTGTCAACCTATCTAAGCTACAGCGCTTAAACATGATAGGAAGTTTAAAGATTTAAATAACCTGCTTGATTCTTTTGACAATCTATCGCGGTTGCAGCACTTGAAAATAAATATTGTCAATATTTTAACATAATAGAGAGCTCACCTTTGATTGTGGTGAAGTTTAACTCCCAAACTTCAATCTGAGTGCGTCTCTGGAAACTCGCTGCCAAACAGAACTGCATCTATGTCAAAAAGAAAAGTTCATTATTTCTCCTACTCTTAAGTCACATATTTGCATCTCACCTGTCTCTTTACCTTCAGTCTTGGGGATAACATTTGGGATTTGACAATAATGCAAGGAGATGTCGATATTTCCAATTTCCATTATTCACTATTTAATATACTTGGCAATCTGTCTCTATTACAGTGTTCAGAGTTGAGGTATTGTACATAATTAAATAGCCTCCTTGAAACTTTTGGTAACTTATCACAGTTGCATCTAGTAAATTAAATAATCTCTTTGGTTTCATTGATAACCTGTCACAACGAACGCACTTGAGCATGGTAGGGTGTATAGATTTAAATAATCCCTCTGATTTCTTTGTTATCCTGTCTCAGTCGTGAGCTTGAGCATAATAGGAAGTTTAAAAGTTTAAATGATCTCTCTTATTTCATTGTCAATCTATCTGCTCTTTTCCATCGCAGTCTCTGCACTTAACACCAGATAGAATGCATCTTTCTCTCTCTCCAATCATTATAATTGTGAAGATTTTAGAGATTTGACTTACCTCTATCGGTTCTTGTTGGGTGATGTTTACTCCTTGCTTAGAGCATAGCCAGTCTTCTTCATGGCACCAACGCATATTTTGATCCTAAAGGGATGCAATTTGCCTCTTCATGTCCTTAGTCTGTATTTAATTCTCTTAATTTTCTTCTGGTTGTTTTTTTTATGGAAATGTCTTAGGGTTCTTTCGATGCATAATTCCTGTCCAGGTGAAAATAAACATATTTATGTTCTGTATATATATATGTAACTATATGTGATCATAATATAAAACATAGTAATGAATTTTCATTCTATAATAGCATTTATATATTGAGCATAATATAGGATTTAAGTATTTATTAATGGCTGACTTCTCCTGTAACTTTTCTATATTAGTATTCGGTTGAGTGAGAAATAATAAACGCATGTACAATGTTAGGAAATGGAATCTTAAGAATAGGTTTAAGGTAAATATTATGCGAAGGGTATATTCTTTTATTGCTATTATGAAATGAATTAATATCTTGCTTTTAGGTAATATTAGTAATATTAGTAGTTAAGGAAATTACATTGAAAGATATTTAGTTAATGAAGTGAATGACTTAGAGTAGGTTAACTGAAGATATTAATTTTATTTAGGTTAAGGTTATGTTGTGAAGGATTAGATTTATATCCCAGCCAGATAAATGATCTCTTATTTGTAATAAGAAAGTGAAGTTATATATATATTTGTCTTACAATAAATAGGCTGGATATTGGTTGAAGTGATATTTAATTAAAGGATTTTTATTTGAATAAATAAAGATAGCAATTGTTAATATGAAATCTTTCTGTGTGGTTGGTCATCATGTATTAAGGATGATGAAGTATAGAATCCTCACATTTATTAGTTTAAGAGGAAATATATGTTCTTTTAGAATATTACTGATTATTGTATCTAATTTAAATGGAAAGGTAGGTTGAAAATATTAACTTGGGATTTCTTTTAATATAGTGGAAATTAAAATATGAAGTATATATTTACTTCTTCTTATATGTTCTCTTATTTGGTGTTCTAATTTTATAGTATTAATTTGGTGATATCTTTTAATCCCTTTATATTTCTTTTAGTTTATGAATTAAATAAACATTGTCTTAATATCCAACTCCTCTCATCTTATAGAATTATACCAGGAACAATGATTCTCTTATTTGCATATTCTTGAAACCATGCGTAAATTAGGAGATATTGGTCAATTAGGAAATATGTTCAAATAACTCCCTTAGTTGTTTTAAATTACTTCTTATTGAACGAATGGATAAATGGATATATGGTGTTTGAGTGTTTACTGATCTTTAGTGATTGTGCTTTGGGTATATATATTTTTATGTACATGTGAGAGTTAATGTGATGTTCCATTTTGATGAGTGTCTCTTGGTACTGCTTGGTATCATAAGTGATTTTTATTCCTTGGGTCGTATTGGAATTATGGGTGATTTCGGCGGAACCTTTCAATGTGACTTCTCTTGAGATGATTTTAAGTTGGGGAATCTTCTTTTTATTGAATTTGTGAAATTGTATGGTTTTTGGTTTTACCCTAAGTGGTAAATTCTTGGTTGTTTGATTTGAGGAGATCTTATCCATCAAATGTCATGATGAATTGTGTGTGCGATTTGGAGGATCTAAGTTGATCTTTATTTTTTTTGTTGTGTTGATTCATTGGGTTGATTTTAGGATTCGAATTTTGAATTAGTTGATTTCTATTGTTTCATAGTTGTTAGATATCGAGAAGAGTTTTTATTTATTGTTGTTGATCTTATTTTGATGTATTCTCTCATTATATTTGAATTGAAAATAGTTCTTGTGGCCTTGCAATTATTGTTGTCAGTTCTTTGATGGGGAAACCCTAGTGTAAACTTTTTGAGAGTCTTCCAGAGGCTTGTTTTTATTGTTGGTCAATGTCTCTCCTTTTATGTGCCCTTGAAGTGGCAAGTGTTTTGGTATCAGGATTTTGAAAGGGTTGTACGAGGATTGTTGAGACTTGGTTATGTGTTTATAGCGAGATGGGTAATGCCTCACATGTTTCTCTATTGTGATCTAATGTTCTTGTTATGTTGTACAACCCTTGGTTTTGGTTTGATGTTGTTGGGTCTCTAGGAGAGTGGCTCCTCGTGGGGCTCTGGTGTCTGCTTAAGGGAAGGGTATAGATAAACCTACTCCAGTGAGTTAGTAAATCATATGAAAACCCACAATTAAACTTAGAGGGTTGGGTAGTAATATCATTATAAGATTTAAAATGGATGCCTTGTCTTCATTAGTGCTTCTGCAGACTAATGGAAGGCTGAGAAGGCCGTGGTCGGCAAGGTCGTGACCTCGTCTTCACGAGAGGTTTACGGCTCCGCATGAGTCACCCTATGGACCGGCGCCTATAGTTGGGAGGAAGGGCACATGATAGCCATAGATGGGACCAACGCCTCCAGTTGGGAGGAAGAGCACAAGATAGCCCATGTAGGACTATGCGATGACACTCTCCCCAGTTGCCCATGTTTTACTTCTATTGTGTTCTGGAAGTACAAGCTGGTGGAGCTATTTAGTTTCTGTGGTTGAATGGACTTATATAGCTGATTTATGGGAGTACACTTGACATCTTTTGGTGTGCCTCTTAGGTCTCATGATCTCATTGATATTTGACTTATGACCTTGTACTCATGGTACTGGATATGACAAGTTATTGTATTGTTTAATTGCAATTTGGAATTGTATTATGTTTATTCAGTTTGATTTGGAAGTGTCTAATGATCATCCTTTGGTTACTTGTTATTGGTCATCGCTTTGATTTATGTGATGGGATTTATGAACTGAAGTTATTATGTTGACTCTTGGATGTTGTTGATTTTGTCGTTGTAATTCTTGAGTTATATGATACTTTTGTATGATGTTGAGTCTTGTGGTTCCCTGTTTGGATGTTCTTGGTTGAGGTCTCTTTCTTGTTAGCTCCTAGCACGGGGGGTGGGTCTTCGGACTCACATGGTCGGGTGGAACGCGGGCGCCCCCTTCGTCCAGTCGAGGATCGAGAGGTGCAGATTGGTGCTGTTGCAACTCCAGAGTTGTATTTGTCTTGGAGCCAGTTATGATACTTTGTATTCCTCTATTTATTTGTATCATGGTATCTTGTGTATGGTTTCCATTTATGTTTGGAAACACTTTTGTATCATTGTATCTCTAGAACATTGTATTGTAATGTACCGTTAAACCTTGTGTGGCTATTGGCCATGGCAGTTGTTATTCAATGTGTTGAGTTAATCATGTATATGTTGTATTTATGTACACAGATGGTTTCTTATCAATGATTTATCATGTATGTGTTATATTTGTTAATGTTTATTTTGTTATGGATTATATCTTTGGCTTTTATTCTTTATTGTCATTGTGTGGATCTAAGTCTCAATGACTCCTCGTGGTACCCCAAGGGATGTAGGTGTAAGTGAATCTACTTAAATGAAATTCATGTCATGATTTATGTATTACATGTATGTTATGTTTATTTTAAAAAAAATTGTTGTGCAATAATTATTGTTTTATTGTCCTTTGGGGTTCGACGACGGCATTACATGTTGACCCATGAAGCTTTTGTAAAATGACTTTCCAAGAAAATCTACCTTCTTCTCAATATGTCTTTGCTACTGCAAGCATTCTATATTGTGACTCAAGCTCAACCAAGGTTTCCTCTCCTTTCAAAGTACTAGGAGTGTGATTTAGCTTTGAAATATTATCTATACTGGAAAGGGCACTTGATACAGGCATATGCTTCATCTTCACCAAGTCCCTTAGCTTCTCAAATTGCTTGATTATGTCTTCCTTCTGGCTTTGTAGGGTTAGGAATTTTTCATTCAAATCCACTATAGTAGTCTAGGTTTGATCATCTTTGTCCAGTGCTAGATCATAGGCACTTGATGCATTGGTTATTTGTGTCTCAATGAAGTCCATATCATCCTTTATGCTTTGTGTGGCATCCAACCACTTCATACAATACAAAAAAAAGGTCTTTGCCTCTTCCTCACATGCTTGCACATCCTTTAAATTCTCTTCAACTTTGTTGTGTGCAGATGCACACTTCTCTATGATATCCAACAACTTCTTTTCTGCAAGCCTTGTCTCAACTTCTATTTCAACTTGTCCTTTTAGTTTGGAGGCATATTCCTTGAAGGAATCAATCAAGAACTTGAATTTTTCCATTGCAAATAAAGATGTATCAATGTTTGTTCTGGGGGTTATCTCCTACAATGCTTTTACAGCTCCATCCATCAATTCAACACTCTTTTGATATGTTTCAATAATCTCTTTTCTTGCTAATGTGTGAAACACATCTCCTAGCTGCAACTTATGTATAGGAGAAATTTTGTCTTAGGCTACACTGCCTTGTTGCATGGGAAACTGCAATAATTGAGATGAAACTACCGGTTGGAATCTTACTTGCTTAAACAAAATACTTTTCAAAGGATTACCAGAGGAAGATTCATTGAAAGACTTAGGTAACTCAACTTCATCCTTTTCGGACTTAATGTTCTCCTCTTCCTCTACCTTATCTTCTTCGCTAGAGGGCTTATCGTTATCTTTGTATTCATCATCCTTTTTCTCTTCATCTCCTTTGTCCTTGTCCTTCTTTCCTTGCTCATTCTCCTCATTCTTGTCTTCTTCTTCTTTCCTCTGACCATTATCTTCTTTTCCTTGAATTGGTTCTTTTGTATCAAGAGGAGCATTGTATAGATTTTATTTTGCATCAATAACTCCATCATTGATCTCATGCTCATGTTGAGCATTATCTGTGTGCATACCCTCTTCCACATTTGATTCTGGAGCACTGGAATCATCATTAAAACCTTCTTCAGTTGCGAGGAGAAAACCTAACTTCTGTACAAGTTCCTCGACCTTGTCATTACACTCTTTTCGGATCATATCATGATCTTTTTGATCCATTCCTATAAGTATGTTTACCTTTTTTTTGTCCTTAGATCCTTGTTGTAGATGGTGGCCAATGTGGCTCGGTTTGCTTCAGTCAAGGGAGTGCCAACTCTTTTTAGGGCTTCATCTTTCATCCTTTCATGTTCCATTATTGCATCCTCTCTTTTTTTTAGAAAAGCATTCTAAACATCATCTGGTATATTTCTCCAGATATTATGCATATCTACTTCAAATACAACAATGTATTTGATTATGATTTTAATTATGGTAGCTTTATCTACCTCATCAACTTCCTTATACAGTTTTTATGTTTCCTTTAACATCTCATTTTTCCTATACTGTTGAATAGTGCTTCAAGCTTTATAGGGGAGTGAGGTCTCTTAGATTGCTTTTGCTTCTTTACTTTTATTAGAGGCTTCTTTATTTATTTTTGCTTCTTCTCCGGAGAGGCCCTCTTGGCTTCCTTCTTTTCCCTTTTTTGAATTTTGAAAGTTGCTTTCTCCTTTCTCAACTTCCTCCTCACTCTCTGTATCTATAATGTCAAATCTCTTTCTTTTTGTGCTAGCTTCACCTTGTGAAGCATCACTTCTCCTTTTCCTGACTAGAGGGGTTTCATCCTCTTCCAACTCTTCTTCATCAACAACATTGATTCCATTTCCCTTTCTCTTGTGGCCTTCTTCTTCACTTTTCTTCTTGTAGGAGCAACAAGGGTACTATGGTAGCAATCTTCTTTACTTCTGCCCTGGTGACATGAACTACCAAAGGGTTGTCTGTAGATTTCCTTTTCTCACCAGTAGCAAGAAGATTTGTGGTAGCTAATCTTCCTGATATTCCTTGAGCTACCAGAGGTTTCTTCTGCACTCATATCAGCTCTAGCTCTAACTCCAACATACTTAACCCTTTCCTTTGAAAGACCACTTTCTTATGAATATGTGTCAAGCATCTTGTCAACATTCTTTCTTCTCGCTGGTTTCTTGAATTACAAGTGAACTTCCATTGATTTTTCTTCATATGTTCCATATCTTGGCCTATTGGAATCTTTAGGACTATTTAGTAGTATGTCTACACAACCAACACATTCTTCTTCTGACACTTCATAACCTAGTTCCAGAACCAAAATGGTCCTAGGTTCTATTTCTTCCATTATGCAAAACTCAGTGGAAACTAGGAAAGTGAAGTCATTTTTGTATTTTTCCACAACACTTCTTGTAATCCTCTATCTCTCATTCATTCTTCTTTGGAATATTTCAAAGAAGGTAGAAAGGGCATCATCCTGGGCATTGATATCTCCAAGGATTCTCGTATGATCTACTATTTGGTGTGCAATGGGCCTTGCACTTGACCAGTTGACCTTTCCAATCACAGGAGCTTCCCTCGAGAAGTAGAAGAGTAAACACATTACCAATGTGCCATTCTTGAACACATACTTCTTCTTTTTAATCTCCTTCAAATTATCCACTAATTTTTTCCTAAGTAACTCACACAAGTCGTAGCAAGCACCATTCTCAAACATTTCATGTGCCACATTGATTGCGGTGGTAGAAACTGAATTATCTCTATTGGTGTAATAGATTTTGTATCCAATGAACATAGTTGCATACTTAACAACTAGACTCCTAATAGGATTCACCATGAGGGATTGTTGATCAAATGATGTACCAGTTTTCTCCATTACATCTTTGTTCTTGGCATATTTTAAACTAGAACTGGTCTAGTAGACCATAAATCAATTATCTCTCTATTACTTTGTAATCATGTGAGGGCCATCAATCCACACAAATTGGTTGTGAATTTTTCTCAGTGCCATCCTAATCCATTTTTTTCATAGAAAAAGTTTAGAAACAACTGCCATACATCTAATTTCTTTTCAACTAGGGCTTTGTACTCTGGTTTTAGGGAAAAATCATCTCTAGTTAACTCATTTTTCCATAATTCCCCAAGCTTAATGGATGAATGTTCATCCATGCTACCATGGATATATGCACTAATATCTTCATTTGAAAAAACCCCATAAGATATATGCGAGAATGCGCCTAAAGGATCATCTTGTATAGCTTTGGCGGGATATCTTTTGAACATAGGTTGTGGATTTTGTGAAACATCTACAACCCTTAGTGTTTCCATTGTGAATTGTATTCAAACTGCTCTCAAATAGCAATACCAAAAAACTAGGCTATGTAGGAATTCCTAAATACCTTTTTGCTTTGGTTCATTGAACTAGGGTTTTGATTCTCTACAACACTGAATCGCCTTTGCACTTCAAATTCGCTTCTCACTGCTCTATTCTCCTTCGATTTCTTTTGATGAAATGAATTTTCCTTGCCGATTTTTTTATAACTTCGATTTGACCTAATTATGCAATAAATGCTTCATTCCATAAAGCAAGCAACCCTAAAAACTGTATGCATAATCACCTTCTCAAGCTCCACAAATCTCTGCATTAGCATATTTCCTTCCATAATCTTCTTCAATAGATCAAGCATTCCATTCTTCATGACACATCTTCGTGTTGTGACTTCAGTACCTCTTTTCTAGTAGGGGACATAAGATATTCATTAAAGCTCCCCCAAAGCCATAGCTCTAGGCTTAGTTACTAGAGGAAACATCTGCACTGGAGGATGGTACTAACTCTCCCTTATCCTTAGTCTCTTCTTTCTTTCTCCAAGTCTTTTCCATTTCCTTCTTTACTTCAATCAGATCAACCTTTTTGACTGGTTCATTCTTCTTTACCGGATTATCCTTCCTTGAATTTTTGCTTCTACAAAATTTAGCAATATGTCCAAGTCTACTGCAATTGTTGTATATGACATTTCTCTAAGCATTATTCCTTCCATTCATTTTGGATATGCATTGATTAGCTTTGTTTCCAAATCCATAACATGTATAACAATAACCATTGAAGGATTGAATCATTCTACCATTGTTATGCCCATTCATCATTTGACTTCTGCATTCATTTTCCTTATGTCCAATTTTTTTGCATGTAAAACATTGACCAATAAAGGATGGAACATATTGATTCATTCTGCTTTTGCACTCCATTGCTCTATGTCCATATTTATTGCAAGAATATCAAATACCATTGGAAGATGGGTACCTTTGAGCATTTGGTTGTCTAACTAGAGGTCTTCTAGCATTATTTCTTTGATTTCAGATCTTTCCATTGTTCTTCTTGTCTTTAGTCTTCTCTGGTTCATTGATCTTCTTTTCTGCATTAGGTGTCTAAACTGTTTTTGAGTTTTCACATTTTTCATGTCCCAAACCACCTTTTTCTTTAGATGCTTTCTAACCTGTAATCAATTCATCAATAATTGTAGAACTTGTCTTGAATTTTTCTTCATGACTTCTTGCTTTCTCCAAATCTAAACTTAGATTTACCACTTCTTGTTCAAGCCTCATGTATTCATTAGTTTTTCTTTTCACCATTGCATTTAAACATTCCTCAACTATTTTATTTTCTTCCACTTGTACTTTCAGTCCAGTGATATCTTCATTTTTCTTTCTTCAATTGTTCATTAACTTCCTTATGCCTTTCTTTGAACTTCTTGATCTGCTCTCTCAATTTTCTGATGCATTCATTTGCTTCTTTAAGATTTTCCTTCATATCTTTGTTTTCATCTCTAACTTTGTCAAGATCTTCAAGAGCAACTTTGAGTTCTCCATCTTTGTTAAGCATGCAATCTTCTTTTGTGTATTCAATAGCAGAAATATCTTTCGGAGGAATAGGAAAATTTCTATTAGTCATGTGTTCAATCTCCAAGATCTTCCCAAAGTGGTAAAGCTCCTTCCAGGGATCCAAGCTCTGATTCCAATTTTTGAACACCCAAAATACTAAGAGGGGGGGGGGTGAATCGGTATTCTTTTGAACCATTCAAACATTAGCCATCCAATTATCAAAGCACTTTCAATTTATATAAGAAAAGAAATCATGAAACATCACATAACACATGAACACCAATATTTTTACTTAGAAAACCCAAAATGGAAAAAACCACGGTGAGTGTTAAATCACAATATATTATATCTAGATATAGTATATTATAGAAATGCTCACTATAGGTGGACTCACTATCTAGTGGACTCGTTGTCCAGTGGAATCACTGACCACAACAAATAAGATAGAAGATAGAACGGTTAGCTTACAAACTATTAAACTATTACAATTGCATCTATAGTATGCTAGATTACAGTTCTAATGACGTACACAATCAATCTTTGCACTGATCTAGATCAATGTACTGCTTTGATGGAGCTTCCAAAATTTGCCAAATTTTAAGCAACTCATAGACCCTGCTGGTACTTCATAAATCCTTGTCCCCATGTGTGAGTATGGTTTTTCCTATGAAAGCCTTTAAGTCTTCTAACGCTTCGTTGACTTGCTTTGCCAGTCGTTGGTCCGTTAAGTCATTACATAAGCCACAATGCACATTCATTTACTAGCCCCTTTGGTCAAGATCATCGGTCACCCGGTTGTCCCATCGACCTTAGCTATTTCCTAAAGTCAGATCTTAATTTTCCCCAGTGATCTAAGCTTAATTCATCAGCCTGCGAGGGTCATGCCACCATTGGCCTAACCAAGGCCCTCTATTAAATACTAATCTTTCCTTGTGTGCAGGTTTTGAGATTCAAGGCTATGGGAAGAGATCCTGATTGTACCCCGCCAGCTTGCGGGCGATAAATGCCAGTCAGTTAAAAGTCGTGAGAAAAGTGAGATGAAGACACATGTCTTCATACGGACATGGGGCCCAATCTCCACTATCAGGTTTCTGGCCCGTGGTTCTAAACCGACGGCCAAGATCAAATGGTAGGGATAATCTCCACCGTTCCCCGCTGGCTCGCAAGGAGAAAGTGAATGCTCGTTAAAAGTTGTGAGATCAGTGATATTCTAATAGGTGGATAAATCTACCCAGTTTGTTAGATGGATGGAGCCCGCTAATGGAGAAGTTTCCATCCGAGGTGGGTTAATACCATTGGTCGAGGACACATTAGCGAAACACTAATGGATTTCAAACCTTGTCAACCTAAACAGGGCCGTCCGATTTTCCATTTCGCCATGAGATCAACGACTGATATTCAAAATTGATAAAGTGACACATGATAGCCGTTTTCATTCTAAAACCAATGGGCATTAATGATATATTATTTGTGGGTATGATCAAATTGATCTTCGTGCGTGTGGAGACTTAATTGCTAGTAATCATGAAGTGCAATCTGTAGATTTACATGCACTTGGGAATTAAACGGTGACAATACACATGCCAACGAATTGCCTAGTTTGCACGTGTGTTTTTCATTACGCATTGATGATTGAAATCATCACTTTGCTCAATAAATAGAAGTGGCTAGTTACTATTTTCACCATAGCAATTAAGTCATTAAGTATTCAAGTTTGGGCAGAGAGCCGAAGTTCATGTGTATACTTTCTTGTGGAAAAATGAGTAAGACTGGCACTCCATCTATCCCAATGCGGAGATCTCCTAGACTAAATTTGTAGGAGTCTCATGGAATAGACCCAGAGCTCACACAAAATGCTCACAAAGGTGTCCATGGCGAGGAATCTTCACCTGTGATTACCAAATGCAGCCGCCGATTGAAATCCCATGTTGTGAGCTTAGAAGTAATGGGAATAAAAATGAAGGAAGTTGTTGGGACATCTGGCAGTGTGCAGAGGAAAATTAGGTATGGTCATGGCTCATTTAGTCAGCAAAACTCTCCTATTGATGTTACTGACAACCTGACCGATAGCGAAACAGAGATGGACTCTAGTTACCGCCAGTACCTCATGACCTTTGGTCGAGCTCAATATCCTAAGGCGGAGGTGTTGTCTATCCATCCTTTGGATGTCAGGACTCCGAGTGGATGAGATGGTGTCGTGTTGAAACAAGACAAAGGTGAAGCCGAGGTTGAGGTTTTATCCCCAACCCTTGCAATGACACGGATCAGGTAGGTGTACTATGGTGTGCATGTTGTTGGTAAGAGGGCTTCTGGTTTGTGAAAAGGTGGTGGTTAATGAATTTTTGTGTTGATAAATGGTTTCTCTAGCTGTCATTTTCTCTCTGTGTGCGTCGCAAAGTTTTGAGGCGTTGGATGTTGACTGTGTGCCCTCGTGGTGGTTTGGGCGTTGGTTTTGCTACTTACCTGGCGGTAGAGGAATATTTTTCCAACACTTTTCTTCTTCCTCATGACGGCTATGGAGATTTTTGTTTTCTCCGTTTCAACATAATTATCATGTGGAGAATTTTGAAATGCAACTGAAATGCGATATGAAATAATTTTTTTTTAATGTAACTGCATTTCGGGCCTGAAGCTTGTTGGCTCCCTTATTCTATAAAAGGGAATTTAGGGCCCATTTGCAAGGGGTTCTAAAAATTTATGAATCTTCAAGTCTGATACATAAAGGGTAGATAACATAGGAATACCAGAGAATAGGGTAGTAATATTGTCTTGAGTTTTGAACTTTACATATGAAAATCTTAAATAGTTATGTAGAAATTACTGATATTGAAAGTAAATTTCATATATAGTTCATACACTCTTCTCTGCAAACCACTCTACAAATTTTGAATATAATATCAAGCATATCTAGTTCATCTTCAAATGTTTCATTTGAATGCATGCCTTTGTTTTTTCTTTGATTCAATGAATCAACTAAATGTCTAAGTGAGGTCATGGATTTGTAGTGATTTACTAAGAATTTGGTAAGAAGTGATGAATTATATGTAGAGAGTTTCCATAATGCAAGTCCTTATGGAAATAGTCCATAATTATCAACTTTAAATAATTTTTGCATGACAGGTCATAATAAGTATGATTCTATTTCCCAATCGATGAAGGCACTAGTCTATTTTTCTTGGTATTTACATTTTGAGTGATATTGAAGTATTAGACTATTGATTTAGGGTTAGAATACAATTTTTTTTAAAAAAAATTATCTACAACGAAGCATGTATGTGAGATGTCTCTTGTGTTCCTAGTAAAGGGGTGGATATTTGCCTAAAGATTAGCCAACCTTTGAGTAAATTGTGTTGTTTACCCTTTATAGGAACCGATATGTGATTTTCCATGTCATTTATTGAAATGCTCTTGAATAAAATGCTAAAAGGAACACCCTCCTAGGTCCCACAGAGCCTAAAGAGTAGAAGATTTCAGTTTTTGACTGAATCTAGTCAGTTGGCCATTCACTTTAAGGGTCTTAAACATAAGGGTTGGCTACTCTTTAGAGATTCCTTAGGTGTATTGGGAAAACACCAATAGAATGGCGACTTTGTTGGGGAAATTCTCATTCTCCAAACATAGATAAAAAGTGCAGAGTCAAATGGTGAAGCAAACTTGAGCATCTTGATTGGATAATAACAAATTCTCGAACCTGGAAAATAGTTTGAGTGCAACAAAGACTGAAGGATTCAAACGTGACTCTCCTGTGGAAGATAGCCCAAAACGTGTAGTACTTGTAAAGAAACTTCATCTCACTTGAAGTTCATTCCTCTGGTAGGAGGTGGTGACTCTGAATCAAAGAACCTATTAAAGCTTATATTAATTAATCATATCTACAATCCAAAAGGTAAAGGATAGTTATGTGCTGCAAATTACCAAGTATTTTCATAGAATTTGAAGAAATAAGAGTGTATTATTAGTAAACCGAGATGAATTTTCCCATAATTGAAATGCAAATGATTCCCTAATGAGTGAATTAGCACTAGATAAGGGAATGATAGTAATATTTTAGCATGTTTCTGTGTATAAGTTAAATTCCCGCACCATGATGAAAGGAGCATGTTAAATTGTTAGATCTTAGGCAACATTTGTAAGAAATGCATATGCCAAGGTCTTAGGATCAAATCTGTAAAAGGGATTGAAGTGATGTTGTATAATTGTTGGGTATATTCTCAATTCCTTTTCAAGAATTAAAAGTAAGTTGTCAATTCATGCCATCCTGTTTGGATATGGAGAAAATTATGCAAGGTGAACAGTCATTGTCTCACCAAGGCAATTTTAGTACTGATAGGTACAAGGCCATAAGCTTTGACAATATTTGTGGTTACTCAAATGTGGTACCACCCAAGGTCAAGGATAGACTACCAAGATTTAGCGTTGACAATTCATAATCAACAAGCAAGCAGGTGCAAGAATTTGTTGATGTGATGGGTGATTATGAAATAGACCCTGAAGATGTGGTGATGAAACTATTTGTTCAATCCCTGAAAGGAGATGCAAGAGACTGGTTCTCTTTTCTACCTGTTTCCTTTGTACATTGTTGGAATGAAATTAAGGAAACCTTCATGGACCAGTTTGGTGAAAGGATAAACCCAAGTGTTGCGAGAAGTAATTTCATGGAGATTTCTAAGGATAAAGGGGAATTGGTCCCTGCTTTCAACCTTAGATTTTCCAAGGTCATAAGGGAAATCCCTGAACATATGAGACCAAATGATGTAGAGTGTTTGGTTGTATATTTGGGAGCATTTGATAGTAAGATGAGCTTCTTGTTGAGAGATAAAGAGCCTGCACCTTCCAACAAGATTACCAAGAGGCCATGAATATCGAGAATAATTTGAAATACTCAATTATGAGGGGACCTGTGAGTGCTAGTAGTAGTTCTAGCAGTATTCAAGCTATTGAACCAGGCAGATCAGGAAGTAAAAGGGTTTGCTAAGAAAAGGATCCCATAGATATTACATATGCATTGCTCCCAATAGGTGCAGTACATGAGCAAGCATCAACCTAACATCAACCAAGGATGGGAAGGGTTGACTTGGTCTTTTCTATTAGAAAGTTATATGAAATGAAAAGACATGCAAATGAGTCACCATATGACTTGTTCTCAAGATTCTTGGGTGTTCTGATGGAGATACCCAAGAGTTTTAGGCCTAGTGATTTAATGTGCATTAATTTGTTTTGTGAAGCTTATATATCAAGATCTAGCCAATAGCCTGAAATTCATAAACCACATAGCCTTGATCAAGTAGTGGATTGGATAAACACTGTAGAAGAAAGTGAATAGGGTTGTATGCCCCTTGTTGTTTCCCAAAATGGGAGAAACAATTTCCATAGAGACAAGGATCACATGTTGAGATTGACACATTAGAGAGGAGCATAAGAGTCTGAGCAACCAACTATTGAATGTTGTTTTACAAGAAACATAGAAGCAAGTGCATGTAGTAGTGATGAGGATGAAGAAACAAAGAGTTAAAATAAGGAGGTAGTACCTAATTATCTCCCTTGGGATATAAGTTGTGATAAAATGCAAGAGGTAAATGGTGAAACTTCCCAAGTTAATTCAGCTAGCACTTATCATGGACTAGTCAGTGATGGAAATACACTTGGTTTCAATAATGTGGCACAAATGAGGAATCAAGGTGATGAGATCGAGTTTATCCAGTCTTCAATTGAGTATGATTCTTCTTATGAAATGGAGATGGAATCCATTGCTTCTAGTAGGGGATACATTAATAGCCTTGAGGGTGTATGTTTCCTAGGTAGTGAGCAGTACTCTTCATGTGAAAAATTATCTGAATGTGGGTCTATTATTGTGAGTGCAAATGATGAGGAGGATATAGAGAATGTTTCTCTCTATTCTTCAAGTGATTACACTGGATTTGAATGCACTGATGATCAGAATTATTGGAATTCTAATGATGACAAAGATGAGATACATCCAATTATCATGGATGTATGGAAAAATCCCTTGTTTGATGAACCCGCAATGGATAGTGAGGTTATAAATGATAATTCCTATTGGTGTAGGAGCAATTGTCTTTTTAAAGATAACCCTAACGAGTACTTGGAAAGTACTTCTAGTGGATATGCTATGGATGGTACAGACAAAGATCAAGGTGATATTAATGTTGGCAACTGTTCCTTTAAAAATGTTACTCTTGACTTGGTACTTCCCCAACTAAATGGAGGAGGAGGCTACACAAAAATTGATGAATTGGTGTCCCAACATGTAATTGAGCAGATTGTACTTGATAAGCATCAAGAGAATGCTTCAAAATTGATGAAATATAAATGTGATAGTAGCTTACATGATAAAGGAGTCCAAGATTATGATGTCAGCCTTGGATGTAGCATGGATGTCAAAAGGAATGTAAATGATTATGTTGACTTCCCTACGGTGACTGGCTATGTACCTGAAAAGATAATTGAAATATCAACTATTCATGTTCCACGTGGTGACATTAACCTTGATATAAAAAGAAGTCCATTCTTAGGAGATCAAGAGATGAATCAGGATAAGGACATGGATGCTTAGGAAGCATTATCTTATGTTGAGGAGAAGGAATTATTTGATGATTCTACAGAATATGACAATATTGCAAGATTATTTCATCCTTGTGAGGAGCAATTCATAGGAATGGATAACCAAGGGAATGATATAAGTCAATATGAAGCTGCAATGGAATTCTTTGCAGATGTACCCTACCTTATGACCTTATCATGGAACTGCTTCCATCTCATAAAGACAACACTTGTGATAAATAGGTTGAGGATATGCTTGATCATGTTGTTCTCTTTCCTGAGCTTCCAAAAGGTTGGCCAAGTGTGAGCCAAAGTGTCTACGAGGTTTTCAAGTTTGATGAGAAAGTGGAATGTGATTTTACACTTCATGATAATATGGAATATGAGGGTTTCACCTTCCCAATCTAGCTTGATGAACCCATTGTGGAGAGGGACAAGTGTGGTAATATTACATCAAATTTCATAGGCAGTGTTGATTGTGATGGTGCTAGTAATTTGGAATTGCAAAATGATCATATGGACCCATTGTTAGCAGAGCAAGCCAAAGTCTTTGACAGAGAAAAGAATTGTCCTTGAATTTTGGGGGCCTAGAGCTTCCACCTTCTGGAAATGAATTGTAATGTATATTTTGTAAATAGTGTACATAGGTTGGTTTGGTGTCTTTGCTTTCTATTGTGTCTACTTTCCTTGTTCGGGCAAGTTCTTGGGTTTTGGTCTTCTACCCTGGTCTGCCCCAACCTGAGATTCAGATTCTCACTATACCCATTGGGGGTATACATCCTCGAGCATGAGCCACTGATGGAGCTTCCAAAATTTTCCAATTTTTAAGCAGCTCATAGACCCTGCTGGTATTTCATAAACCCATGTCCGCATGTATGAGTAGGGTTTTTCCTATGAAAGCCTTTAAGTCTTCTAACACTTCATTGACCTGCTTTGCTAGTCGTCGATCCGTTAAGTCATTACTTAAACCACATGTCACGTGTGTTTACCAACCCCTTTGGTTAAGACCGTCGGTCACCTAGTTGTCGCATCGACCTTAGCTATTTCCTAAAGTCAGATCTTAATTTTCCCTGGTGATCTAAGCTTAAGTCATTAGCTTGCGAGGGTCATGCCACCATTGGCCTAACCAAGGCCCTTTATTAAATGCTAATCTTGCCTTGTGTGCAGGTTTTGAGATTCAAGGTTGTGGGAAGAGATCCTAACCATACCCCGCTAGCTTGCAGGCGATAAATGTCAGCCAGTTAAAAGCCGCGAGAAAAACGAGATGAAGATGCGTGTCTTCATACGAATGTGGGGCCCAGTCTCCACTATCAGGCTTATGGCCTGTGGTTCTAAACCGACGGCCGAGATCAAATGGTAGGGATAATCTCCACCGTTCCTCACTGGCTCACAAGGAGAAAGTGAATGCTCGTTAAAAGCCGTGAGATCAACAAGATTCTGACACGTGGATCAATCTACCCAATTGGTGAGATGGATGAGCCTACTAAGAGAGAAGTTTCCATCTGAGGTGGGTTAATACCATTGGCCGAGGACACATCAGTGAAACACCGATGGATTTCAAACCTTGTCAACCTAAACAGAGCCATTCAATTTTCCATTTCATTGTGAGATCAATGACTGATATTCAAAATTGATAAAATGACACATGATAACCGTTTTCATTCTACAACCAGTGGGAATTAATGATATACTCTCTGTGGGTATGATCAAATTGATCTTCGTGCGTGTGGAGAATTAATTGTTGGTAATCATGAAGTGCAATCTACAAATTTTCATGCACTTGGGAATTAAACGGTGACAATACACATGTCAACGAATTTCCTAGTTTGTGTGTGTTTTTTTCATTACACATTGATGATTGAAATCATCACTTTTCTCAATAAATAGAAGTGGCTAGTTGCTATTTTCACCATAGCAATTAATTCGTTAAGTCATCAAGTTTGTACAGAGAGTTGAAGTTCGTGTGTATAATTTCTTGTGGCAAAATGAGTAAGGCTGGCACTCCATCTATCCTAATACGGAGGTTTGCTAGACTAAATGTGCAAGAGTCTCACGAAATAGACCCAGAGCTCACACAAAATGCTCGTAAAAGTGTCCATGGAAAGGAATCTTCACCTGTGATTACCAGATGTAGCCACCGACTAAAATCCTAGGTTGTGAGCTCAGAAGTAATGAGAACGAAAAATGAAGGAAGCTATTGGGCCATCTGATAGTGTGCAGAGGAAAATTAGGTATGGTTGTGGCTCATTTAATCGAAAAAACTCTCCTATTGATGTTACTGATAGCCCATCTGATAGTGAACCAAAGACAGACTCTAGTTACCGCCGATACCTCACAACCTTAGGTCGAGCTCAATCTCCTGAGGTAGAGGTGTTGTCTATCCCTCCTTTGGCTGTCAAGACTCTGAGTGGACAAGATGGCGCCATATTGAAATAGGAAAAAGGTGAAGCCGAGGTTGAGGTTTTATCCCCAACCCTTGCAATGACACAAAGTGAGCCGGTGTACTGTGGTGTGCATGTTGCTGGTAAGAGGGCTTTTGGTTTGTGAAAAGGTGGTGGTTAATGATTTTTTTTTTGTTGATAAATGGTTTCTCTGGCTACCGTTTTCTCTCTGCGTGCATGGAAAAGTTTTGAGGTGTTGGATGTTGACTGTGTGCCCTCGTGGTGGTTTGGGCGTTGGTTTTGTTGCTTACCTGGCAGTGGAGGAATATTTTGGTGACACTTTGCTTCTTCCTCATGATGGCTATGGAGATTTTTTTTTCCCTGTTTTAACAGAATTATCATGTGGGGAATTTTGAAATGCAGCTGAAATGCGATATGAAATAAAAAATTTGTAATGTAATTACATTTTGGGCCTGAAGCTTGTTGGCTCCCTTATTCTATAAAAGGGAATTCAGGGCCCATTTTCAAGGGGTTCTAAAAAATTTTGAATCTTCAAGTTTGATACATAAAGGGTAGATAACATAGGAATACCAGAGAATAGGGTAGTAAGATTGTCTTGGGTTTTGAACTTTACATATGAAAATCTTAAATAGTTATGTAGAAATTACTGATATCGAAAGTAAATTTCATATATAGTTCATATGCTCTTCTCTGTAAACCACTCTACAAATTTTGAATACAATATCAAGCATATTTGGTTCATCTTCAAATGTTTCATTTGAATGCATGCCTTCATTTTTTCTTTGATTCAATGAATCAACTAAATGTCTAAGTGAGGTCATGGATTTGTAGTGATTTACTAAGAATTTGGTAAGAAGTGATGAATTATATGCAGAGAGTTTCCATAATGCAAGTCCTTATGGAAATAGTCCATAATTATCAACTTTAAATAATTTCCGCATGACAGGTCGTAATATGTATGACTCTATTGCCCAATCGATGAAGGCACTAGTCTATTTGTCTTGGTATTTACATTTTAAGTGATAATGAAGTATTGGACTGTTGATTCAGGGTTAGAATACAATTTTTTTTATAAAAAATTATTTACAACGAAGCATGTATGTGAGATGTCTCTCGTATTCCTAGTACAGGGGTGGATATTTTCTTAAAGATTAGCCAACCTTTGAGTAAATTATGTTGTTTACCCTTTATAGGAATTGATCTATGATTTTCCATGTCATTTATTGAAATGGTCAAATAAAATGCTAAAAGGAACACCCTCCTAAGTCCCATAGAGCCTAAAGAGTAGAAGATTTCAGTCTTTGACTGAATCTTGTTAGTTGTCCATTCATTGTTAGGGTCTTAAACATAAGAGTTGGATACTCTTTAGAGATTCCTTAGGTGTATTGGGAAAACACCAACATGCTGTACTCTGAATTTTCATAATTTGTACAACTTTGATCACACTTGCATCACACACATGTAGGTGAAGCACCATACATGTCATCTATTGCTCATCACTCGCACATCATCCCAAAACACTAACAACAATCTACTATATATATCCACATCAAGTGTAACTTCAATTAGGTTAGCATAATTGGAGTAACTCACAAAATTGAACTTGTCGTCCTCAAAACATTTCATCTAAACTTTGTGCCTTAATTAAAAATTCATATCTCCTCAAGATAGGTTGGGATGGACCTAATATAGGTCCTACATAAGATTGCAACACATATTAATCCTTCACAAAACACCAAACATGTTAGGTCGGCCCTAAGTAAGGCCTAAAAAAAACCTTCATCTATTTGCTTGAAATTCACCACATTTGGAACTCAAAACCTGATCTCATCTAGAAGTCCCACTCAAATAACATCTAGAAGCTTATATTCAACATCACAACACAAAATATTCATCTGCGAAGGAATGTGGAATCTCTCACACCGAAACACTATACAGGAAAAGATTGTGATAAGCCAGATTGAATACTTCCATTCATATCTTCCAAGGTTCTTCACCAAACAACAAAAAATCTTGGATTTAGATGCATCTAATGTTCACCAAGTTACTGTTAGAATCATAGAGAGTTATCTCTATTTGCAGAGGAGTGTGGACCCCAAAAATGACACACTGAACCACTGTACTCGCAACTTTAATACTTAGGCAAATTTCTGAGTAGCTATACTTTCCAGACCAACTTATCTTATACAAATTTCTTCAAAAAAACTTATAAATCATGCTTGACATCAATGACAACACTGAATCATGCACAATGTACATACCATGCTCATGTTGCTATACTATATCATCAGTGACAATCTTCTCAAGCTTCCAACATAGTAAAGGGATGATTCTGGAATATCCTAGGTTATTCTAGGATAGCATGAGTGATTTAAAATTGGTAAAAATGGAAATTCAAAGACATTGTAAACTTTCAAACCCTTTAAAAATTTAAAATGAAGTTGTCTATTAAGGTTTTCCCTACTTGTCTATCAACCTAGTTTGATGCTACTTTGTGGACCTTGTTAATTGTTCCTCTTTTTGTGTTGAAAGCTGAGTCTAAGTGTGAGAATTGTGACAGATGAGATGTGAAAATATCTTGCTTAGTAGGAAGAAGGTTAATATCTGTTAAAATACATGGTGTTTAAGTGTGATTATTTTAAACTATGATGAAGCTTGAAATTTTTACTAAACTAGTGCATATTAAGACTGTGCCAAAATAAACTATATGCAAGTGTATGCAAACTAAATATAATATAAGATTTCCTAGGGTTGTTCCCAACCAATAAAATCTCAATAGTACACCACCATTGAGTTAGGATAGATAAATTAATCGAATGCTAATCAAAACTAGATTAATTAATGTAGTGAAATTGAGTGAATGCTATGTTGTGCTATCAAAAAGTGAAAATGAGGTAACATATACATATAGATTGAAATTTGGTAATCAAGAAAAGTGTTCAAAACTAGATTTTGAAGCTTTTTGTGAATCTAGGGAAAAAATATGAAATTATAAGTAGACCTCTAAAGATAAATACAAATAAAAGTGTAATGTAGGAAAAATGTGACTTAACCTAGAATATTTCTTTGTTTTGCAAGTTGATTTTTTTCCACTACACTACTCTAGTATAAATCTAGTTTATGATATAAATTATTTTTATTGTTGTTTTCAATGCAAAATAGCAAAAAATTACTAGACTATCCTAGAAATATTTTAAACTAAAAAATATTTTTCTCTAAGATAAAATAATATGCTAAATAAGAAAATGTTGATTTACTAATAATTGAAACATAAATTTAATAAATTAAACTCAAAATAGTAAATGAAAACTAAAAGGGAACCTAGATCTAAAATTTGAAGGTCTTTGTTGAGGAAACCTAAGTGGCATGCAAATATTTGCATTCAACATATTTTAATATGTACAAAGATTATAGCACATACCACTAGTAAAGCTCATTTTTATCATTAAAATTCATGTCTAATTGCACACATGAAACCAAAAAGATAGAATAGCAATCTAGGTGATATTGAAAATGAAAGGAAATAATTTAAACTATGTATTTAATAGAATGAAGAAGTGCAAACCCTTGTATGTTGGAGATCTCCAATAAAATCTATAACTAAGACAAGACAGGATATTGAGGATACTTAATGGCTTATCATGATTGATTAAACCCCTATTTTGGTCTTTTTATTGCAAGGTGTATGCCTTTGGTCTCCTTGTGTTGTGAGCACATCTTCTTTTGTACTCTTATCCTATGTTTCAAATAACTAAATATGGTGATAAAGGCTATGGGTACCACTCTTAGGAATATAGAGAGTGATAAACCAAAGTGTATGTATGTCTACATAAAATGGTGTCAAGTACACTACAAACATCAATACAAATAAGTAAAGAAGGCATGATCACTATCACCTCAAATAATAATACAAAGGTGAAATCTAGAAAGAAACAAGAACAAGAGCACCTCAACATAGGTAGGAATGTCAAGGAGGACTGATTTTGTTGTAGAGCACTTCAAAGACCTTCAATCAAGTGTTAGTAAGTGTTGTGCTGGTTCACATGAAGACTTTTGATACCAAAGAAAGATAGAGTGTTGTAGGATGTGTAAAATTCTTGGAAAATTACCTCAAAGAGTTATAAATTGAAAAATATTAATTCAAAATAAATAATAGAGGGAAAATATGAGAGTCCAAATTCTAAAGAGCTTTTTAGATTTGATTTAGATTAGTTATCACTAATCTAGATATACATTGGGGTGGAAAAACATGAATGGTATACAATCTATCATGGGACATGTTGTGTAGTCTCACAACACGCTCCATTTTTCCTATTCAAAATTGAGGACCCCTCTTTGCTTTTGCTTGCACTTGGTTGGGAGGAAGTGGTAAAATCATGTAGTGCCTTTTCAAATTCAATAATTTTGAGAAGCAATGGCTCTGGTGGTAGTTTTTTAAATTTTTTTAAGGGAGTTTGGGAAAACATAGTGTCTTTTTGGGAAATTTTGGTCTTAAGGAATTGAGATTTTCACTTTATTGCATCCCACATTGGCTAGTGGAAAAGTATCGACCAAAGAAGCGTATCCAAAAATAACTTTTTTTTATTGGATTAAGAAAAAATATCAAATTACATTAGAGTAGCTGAGATGGAACTAACAATAGAGATCCATTGCCAGTTTATTAGCTAAAAAGGTTGTTTATCTCAAATCCAAAGCATTATATAACAAGAGCTGCAGAGCATCGAAGTTTCTGCCAAAATATTCAAGAATAGTCATGTTTTAATTTGTTGTGTCTGTTAAGTTTTAGCAATAATGTTGATAATATAATAACTTTATAATAATCTTGAAATTTGTCAATTTTTTGGTTTATGTTATAGTTGACACTGTTGTAATATTTGCACTGAATGCTGAAGATTGAGGAACTTTGTGATTATAAATTTAATGTTAGCTTTTTGCCTAGTACATTTTATCACATTTAATGTCATGGCATAAAATGGAAATTGCAAAGTAGGTGATTTTTGACAATACAAATAATAACACACCTTGAAACAATAATGATTATGAATAAATTAGGGAAAAAAAAATAATAGGTACATAAAAAGTAAGTCTTCCTATAATTATAAACACTTGACATTTATAACTATCAATCGTTAACACAAATAGTCAAGACTTATTACAAAATTGTACGGAGTATCAATATACATCTAATTCTTATTCCTTCATTATTTAAAAAGAAAGAAAAATGAGCTATTAGACAATATGGTTCACAAATTTTCTACTTAATGACTCAACAAGATTCTTATATTCTTATATTTAAAAATCTCTTTAAACAATAGGTCGATGTTGCAAGATATTGTATTTACTCACTTAGTCAGTCAATTGCATTGAACATGTTTCAAAAGTGAAAAGTACAATTTGTAGTTTGGGATTACATCAACATGTAATATATGTTTGATAGAAATCAAAAGAATAAATGAAATTCAATCACTTGAGAAATGAAAAACTACTTAAAATTTGATGAAAACAAGAAAAATGTTGTTTTTTCTCATTTCAAATTAAATAGAGGGAAAATAATATCCACTTCTCTATCAAACATAGCCCAAAATGATTTTCTCTTTTCTTTTCATAATTTGATTATTTTTAAGCAGCTGTTGATAAATCCTTTCAATCACTTGACATTGTTTAGTGAAAAATCTAATGAGCTCTCATGAATCTAGTGAGAATTCACAAATTTTTAGAACTATGAATGTTATCAGCTGACCATAGCTTTCAATTAGCAATAGGAAGAGAGGAAGAACTAGTAGGACAACATCCGAAATCAATTTCACTAACACTTCCAACAAATCAGGGACAATAATACAATAATTATCCAATGGTAAATGTCTTATTTCTTATAATGAGAATGTTTGATTGTTGGGTTCAAGTGAAGTAGGTAGAAGTAATCAATTTTTAGTTTACAATTTGCATGGTATACTTTGTTGCATGCATATCTATTGTGATTTGACACAAATTGATAAACAACTTGGTTAATCAATAGTTGTAACATGTTTGTCATTTGCTGCATAAGTTGGAATTGAAATGCATTTTGTTGTTGGTGTTGGTTGTGGAGCTCTTGGGTGAGAAACTCAACCAATTCATGCTTCTAGGTGATTATTGGAAGACTATTTTAACTATCTAGCTATTCCTAATTCACACAAATAAAAATAGAGGAAACAAGCCAAAAAAGCCTTATTCAATAAAATATTGTAATAAAAATCTTACAACATCTAAAGAGTGAACCCAAATAAAATAAACCTCCACTATAGTGGATGTTCTCATCTCTAATAGCCTAATCAAGGAGTAATTCACAATCCAGATGCAAATCCAAACACATAATGATCCAACCTCCACAAAGAATCTATGATCACTTGAATTTCAGGTTGTTTCCCTTATTATATGAGTACTCTTTAACCCTTGTAAACATGTATCATAGGCTATTTGTTCCTGCTTTGTAATCCCATGGACTATTTTGGTATTATGGATGTTAATAATATTCTTCTTCTTCTAAAGAAAATTAATTCATCACTTAATCCTGTTTTTGCAAAGAAATATCTCATGTCTCCTGCATTAGTGATCAAATTTTCCTTTAAATTCACGTTGCAAGAAAACATCCCATTGGCAAAAAAAAGTGAAAAGCTAGCGCACAAGTTCTAAGGCCCTTTATAATACATCATATGGGATCTCTAATGTTGCTCACAAATTGGAAACTACACAATAGAGCCATCTCTCAACACTTAATAAATTTGAAAGATGTGACTTGGGAAGATGAGAACATTCTTCACAAGCATCAACAACTCTTAAGTCATTTTATGTAGAAAACCTCTAGCCATAATCCTTGACTAGTAGTGTAGTAAATTCTACATCCTTTTTGCAGTGAGCTTCACTGGGGCTTTGAGAATACCACAACATAATGTCATCTATATATAGGAACTAGGTAATCAAATGAAGCACAATATTTGTGAAGTTAATTTTTTTTTCACATTGTTCTAATTGAACCTCAAGTGTTTCTATTTCCCTAATTTTGTTATTTATTATCATTGACCTTGAGTTTTTGTTCATATTAGATATGAACTATTATGAGTATATGTTTGCAGTCTATTGGATTATTTTTGCTATTTTGTACGTATGTTTGTTTTGGGGTAGATCATTGTGGCTAACTGCATACTCATATAACAATGAAACTTAATCATATATTGTGTTGTCCTCTCAGAGTGAAAAGTAGCAAATAGATTTTATTTTCTAAGATGAACCCCTAGAGGGAGTTACAATATGCAAATATCTCAATCTAGATTTCCAGCTAATTTAAGAGGCATACAAGAGGAGTATACAAGGAGAGTGGGAAGTTCTCTTCTATTGCATCTAATAAATGAAAGAAGGTAGAATTGTGGAACTGGAAGATCACTAGGATTTTGTTTGAGTTGCCTGTCATGCTTGTGCTCCTCTATGAGTGTGAAGTTGGGGCTCATTATACATCTGGTTTCAAATTGAGGCTGATGGAAGAATTTGATCATGTGTAGTTTCAAAATCAAATCATAATTCTAGGAAAAACTCACTGAGTTACTCACAAGAAGCTCACAAGATTTTTTCCATGCTAAGTTCATGAGACTATGGTGAGTTACTTGTTTAACAAAAAATCTAATGAAGCAGCCCTATCACACAAGGAGTTGAAGAAACTAATCAAACAAAATTACAATAGAATTCTATGAAAATAAGATGACTATTATTTTTTGAAGACAAGGTAGGGTGCCACTTCCTGAGGCAGGATGTGGTCAGAGACAACTGTCCATCCAAGATAAGAACCACACCCAAGCAAGTTACAAAGATAGAAGACAAAGCCTCCAAATGAGAATACAAAACACAAAGACAACTATCATATCAGGCACCACCATAGAAATAAGGCAAAAATATTTGAGGGTGTTGTATTAGATCTTACCAAATGATGCCATATCAGAGAACAACAAAAATCAAATGGGCAGAAGGGAGAGGAGTATGGATACCCTTAAGAAAGGTGTATGGATATTTATATTTTTCCTATTTAAACATATTGATATGTAAAATATGTTATAGACATGTGCATTTATAGTTTACAAAGATTCATGTCATAGAGTTCACAAGTTGTACTAGGAATTTTAACCATCTCATTGAGGAGTGAAAAAGTTTTCTTAATTGGTTTATCATCTTCTAGTAGTTGTGAGTGTTTAACCCATTGAAAATGCATCCACAATGAGTTGGCATGTGATTTGGCATGTCACAAGCCTCATGGATGCCAACTTGATTCTTGCAATGACAATTTTTTTAAAGGCTATAGAATCACACTTTGGATGATGTTGAAAGGATATTGGTGAGTTAGACATTATGATCTTCCCAAACTTATTAGATCCTATTGAAAATTTGATCAAAATTACATGCTAATCTGTTGATGTGTGTTTGTTACAAAAGTGTTTTCCTCTCCAAAGTGTGTGATGCTATTGTAGGAGCATGTGTGATATAGTCTCAAGAGTAGATATGGTATTAGCCCCATAGTTATTACAAACCATGAGGATTCTGACGAGCTATTATCAAGTCTCATACTTTAATCAATAACACAAGTATCCATTTTGTAAAATGGTCAATGGTTCCAAGCTTACTCTATTGTTGGAAATGACTTTGCATCTTGATCCGTTATTAGGGTTAGTGAATCAATTGCTTCTAGAAAGTAGTATTTCAAATATGTGTGTGGTGTTTAATAATAAGGACAAAATATTGATTGTGGTGACAACCAATGCTTATATCAGATGCAAAACTGTGTTTTGATAAGTGCAATCTCTATTGTACCAAATGTTATGATCTTCATTAGAATTGAATGGGAAGCATATAGTTAAAGTCGATAACTAGATCTAGCCTCTTTTGCAAATTAGATATGCTCTCCTATGACCATTTCATACTTCATCATAGAGTGCAATGTGAATAATAATATCTAGTTCAAACTATTTTCAAGTTTTAGAATTGTTTGCAAAAATCTTAAAACATGTATACCACGTTGTAATTTATTGTTCTCTTCATATTTCTCTCTTATGCTTTATATTAGATAGTAGGTCCATTGAAGATGTTAAAGTGATTCCACTAGAAAAGAAATATTATAAAATATATTATTATACTATTATAATTTATCATATATTACATATTATATATGTATAACTATAACTATATTTACTATTTTAAAATATTATATTATAATCATTGTTAAAATATTTTACATATATCATAAATTTTATCTTTATCACTAATTACCAACACAACTTATATATATTGACATGTAAATAGAATGAGTTCATTTATAGTGAGAGGACCTTGCCTAAATCTTGAAATTGTGTCATTTATTTAATCCTTTGTTTCAAAAATGAATAATGATTGTGGTATAATTATATTAGATAGTAATAAAATGTTTAATTTTTTTTATTTGAGCATTTTTTAATATATAATTTAAAAATATATATATATTAAAAATTTTAATGTAAGTAAGAATTTTATATTATAAAATAATTAATATTTAAATTTATTAAATTTAATTAGAAGAGTTTAAGTGATAAATTAAGATTTTTAAATAAAAATAAAGATAATTTTTTATATAAATGAATATTGTATTAGCTAAATATCATTACTTGTTTTAATATCTTTTTATTTTTAGGTAAAAAGATAAATTTTAAATAAATATTAATTTAAAAAAGTAAAACACTATATAACAAGATTAATTTGATATATTAGATGTTAATTTAATATAATATATATTAAATTATTAAAAATATAATATATTACATAATTTAAAATTAAAATATTATTATCTAATATATTAAATTATATATTAGATGTTATATATGTTACATATTATATTGTATATATTATAATATTATAATATGATGTTAAAATTATATATTAGATATTATATATGTTACATATGTATTATATAGTTATATATATTATAATATGTTGTTTAATTAATAATATAATATATTAAAAATATATTATTTATTTGAATTTGTTATTAGATTAATTTATATATTTGAATTATATTTTATTTAAGATATGACAAGTAAATAAATGAATAGAATGGAAAATATAACAAGTAAATTTTTTTTTTGAAGAGTTTAAAATTTTTCCTAAAAATTAGTTAAATATTTTTTTGATTATGGTCATTGTGGTAGAAAAACCTTCAAAAGTTGCGATAAAAAGTTTATGCTCCTTGGAAATCCACCCTTATTGCCCAAATTTTTGTAGCCAATAAAATTGAAGAAAAATATTTTTTGAAATTTGAAAAGTTAAAAATCTTTCATTTTACATTAAGAAAATTAAAATATAATGTATCAAAAAAATAATAATGAATTTTGATTGGCTGCAAATAAATCGTTTAATCACTAGTTAGAAACTACCCTTGCCTATAGTTCCATGACAAGAATTAAAAATAATTTTATTTAGCAGGCATCAGGTATTAAAGGTCTTGGTGAATGAATTACATCTATTCCTTATACGAGGTCAAACCCGAGCAAACATTCGTTAAATAAATAACCTTTTTCCAAAATTAGACTTTTTTTGCTAAAAAGGGCCCGATAGCAGACTACAATTTATATTTGTAGGAATTTATGTCAAAGTGTCTTTGAACGGACGAGAACATATCACTTTTGCACTCAGTCAAAATCCTCGATGCATACTTTCTTCTGAAACTCATCAAACATCAAAAAAATATGCTCTTGCTACACCCACTTGTGCCTTAAAATCAAATAAAGCATGAAAAACAAAAACATCGTCATTAATGCCTAGAAACTACCACTTTTGTACATACTCAAAGCATTTAATAAATAATGATTATTTGAAATTAACAAAGATGGAAAAAATATTGTGTTGTCATTAAGGAAACGTATTGTTACATCTCAAAAGCTTGCTTGTGAAGACACGTACGAGGAAGTTGTAGAGGTCAAAGAACTAGAGAAAGTTAAAGGGTGTCAACATTGGAATTGGAAGAGGTATTACCATTATCAATTATTCTCTTTAGCTCAAGGTCATTCTCAACTAAACCAGGTATTCTCTGAATCAAGTCTTAATGTTATGCATGTATCTTGTATTTATGAAATGCAGTATTTTGTTTAGTTGCTCTTTAAAGACACCATTTTTACCATGTCAAAATCAATGTAAGCTAGGTAAATGCAAGTCCATCTGGAAACAATTGGGTAAAAAACTAACATTGAACTAGGGGGGTTAAAATTAAGAGATTAAACTTAATTAAGCATAGAAATTTCGCTTGTTAATCATGCAACTTCGACACCATGGGTACATGAAAAAGGGTAAACAAGGAAGAGTTTGAATTTCCTTAGTCCCAATTCATTTTGACTTATGGGAAACTAGCAGATACCCATTTGGGTAATTTCCAAGTAGATGAATTCATGGAAAGGATTCAACAACCAAACATAACTCAACAAGCATAAAACATCATATCAAATGGATTGCATATGGTTGCAACTTTCCCACAAGCCATGGAAGCACCAAAGCTATTTATGGAATGAATGCAATTCTATGTTGCTACCAGAAGGGTGGTTCTAAAAGAAGGAAGGGTATATGCCAATTTAACCCGAGAAGGAATTACATAGACATTTGGGATTCCAATTTTCCCAGTGACGAGTTTGTTGGAAATGGGGAAATATGCAAAAGCATATGCAAACATGGAAGAACAATTTAAAAGGATGATGTTGGCAACATGGTTTAAAAAATAAGAGAAACCAAAGACAATTTCCAAAATGCCTAAAACTATTCTCAGGTCTGATTTCATTATAGACATATATGACATAGTTACATTGTTGATCAAAATAGCCAAAAATCAAGACGCCAACAAGTTCAAGTCATGGATTTATGAAATTATTAGGCATGTAAGGGATGACAAAACCAAAATTCATTTGTCCAAGGCTATTAGTGACTTTGTGTGAAAAGATGCAAGAATTTCAATCACCAGAATCATTTTATATGTCCTCCTATGTAATATATTCATGTGCAGTAAAAGAAAACATTCAAGGTTTGAATAAAATTGGGACCCTTGGTGTCAATCCTAGACAAATATTAGTTTACCAACACTATCTTGAGCTAACCACTAAGGAATATTTGTAAAGTTACTAGATGGTTAATGATGCATTTGTAATGAAGGTGATTTAGAACCATGGAGTGTGACAAGGCCAAAAGGATATTAGTATATGCATAGGTTGTCATCACATATCATGGATGCTAGTATATTCAATTTCCAAAATTCTCCTACATTAGGTTTGAGGGTTTTTTAAAATTTCCATACATGTTACCAAAGTACCCCACAAGTAAGGTGTTATTGTTGGAATGCACGAGATAGGTAATTGAGTCTCATGACACCTTTTTGCAAGCTCACAAGAAAGGATAGATTAAATTTATTATCATTATGGGAAATAATAAGTACGACACAACTAGGAATGCCAAATTAACAGAGAATGAGTTGTTGATGCATGGATTGGAGAATTTTAGGTCTACCAAATCTAGATATGACCCAGGAGGAAGGCTCGTCAAGAATTTGGGTAGAAAGTTCACTCACTCACCTCATTTAGAAGACTACTAGAATGATTGTGAATATAAGAATGAAGTGAGAAGAACATCCCATCAAAGGTTGACACATGATGTTCCAATACAATTGACAGAGAATGATGGACAAAGATTTGGATCTCGTGGAAATGCTTACATAATAAATGTGCAATCTAGATGACCTAGGATAGGACAATGCTGAAGTGAAAATCTTCAAGGGTATACTTGATAAAATAATCAATGACCTTGTTCAATCATTGAGCCAAGAGGACATGGAGGAAATGAATAAAATTAGGAACCACATTAAGAAATATGAAATTGACACATGTGATAAAGATAAATTATTCAATAAAGAGTGTGACCGAGGGATATGCTTGAGAAAATTTGTGATGAAAATTCATGCAGAATGTTCCTAAGGAAGATGTAATTTATAGGGTTCTTATCACTTTTGGTGAATACAAGATCATGAAGTGAGAAGATGTACTTATGGAATAAATAACCAAAAGTGAATAAATGATATTGAGGCAAACACAACTGTGGATATTTGACCTGATAATGGAACTGAATATTTTTCCTGATTTTTGGTAGCAGGTATTTTTCTCAGCATAGGAACTTGTAATTACCAAAAATCAAGAATTTTGAAAGGAAATTTTGATGGTTTTGTTTTTGCATTTTTGAAGACTAGAGAAGCATGATTTTTCATGTTTATTTGAATTCTTTAGGGACTGGGATGTTTTTAGCAGCAGTCAAAGCATGACTTTGAATTTATCTTTGGGAACCACAGGTTAACATTTTCCATGTGTAACAAGTGCTCAAGTGCCATGTGTCCTATGCTTATCTGTCTTTGTTCCTTTTTCACCGTGTGCTCTATAAAAAACTCCCACCTTGTGTTCTATAAAAGGAAACGAGTAACTCATTTTTTAGGATCAAAATTTGTTGATATAGTAGAGTATAAATTGGAACTATGCAATTTTTGTTTTATTTCATGTTTTTTGTTCACATCTAGATTAAAGACTTGTATGTACTGCTAGCATTTTGTAATACTAAAGAAAACAAAGTTCATACATAATCACATATCATATGTGATTGTTTACTACTCACCTTATTGATATAATCAATTTTCTATGTCATTTCTAGGTGCATTTTGAACTTATCTCAGTGGTGAATGGCGCTCTTTCTTTGAACTCTTGCACTATTTTATATGAAACTGTGAATCAATTTGGTGTAATATGAAATATTTAATGCTTTTCTTTATAAATTTATTAGTGTATGCATGTGCAATAACTAGGAGAAATTAAGTGATTAGGTTTTACTTATTTCTTTGATTTCAAGAAGTTTAGTTTAGAGATTTAAGAGTAATTAAAATTTGGAAGTGATGCAAGTAATATCATGTTAGTACTATATCTTCACTTTTTTCATCCAGACTAGCATTGAGAACCAACTGTAGACACTTAAAAATGTCCTGAATGATACTACACACTTGAATTTGATCACTAACATCGTTTCATTCTAAAATTCATCTTCTTTTTTCCTGTTTGATTAAATAAGCCTAGTTATTTAATTAAAAGCATCATTTTCATCTATTAATCTAATTGATCTAATTAGGTTAATTCACCCCCTTTCACATTCACCTCTCATCCTATTTAATTGAATAAATAAAACTATTTAATTTAAACCCCCTAAGTCCTCTCATTTAATTAAATAATCCTATATTATTGAATTAAATGTCATTTGCATCCCCTTTTCATTAAATAACCTAATTATTTAATGAGTATCCTATTATTCCCCATCTTGCACCATTAAAATTTTGTTTTGATTACTAAATTACTAATTTCCCCACCCGTCCACTTGCATAGGGAATATTCCAAAGGAATATTCTCCTATTTGGCTCCAAAAAGGGAATGATCATTTTCAAACAAACTTTGTAACAAACTTTCAAAGTTGTTACAAAGTGTGTTTGTTTGAATCTTTGTGAGCCCTTGATGCTTTCCTTGATCCATGTGATCTTTGATTCTCATCCATGTTTCAACCTTGCTTCCTTATTGACCATTGATTGACCAAATTGATCTGAGCCCTTGATTGTTCATTTTCTCTCCTATAAATACTTCACCATTTGGAGAGAAATAGATCCATCTTTTGATAGAAAAGTTATGCTATTGAAATTCATACTCACTTGCATCCATATTTAGAATTTGTTAAAGCATTTTAGATTAAATCTTCATCCATATTAGCATATTTTGATGGTGTCTTTGATGCAACCAACACCCATATTAGCATATTTTGATGGTGTCATTGCTCCTAGGCAAGCCAACACCCAACCCATGAACACACAACAACCATGTGTGCAACCACCAAACAATCAACCAACAATCAATGCTACAAACACTCAACATGGACCACCAAGAACAAAAAATGCTCCTAAGAGAAAATTCACACCCTTAGGGGAACCTATGGAGGATGTGTTGAAGAAGTTGATACAATCTAACCTTATCGTTGTTAGTTTTTAGATCAAAAATGTAATAAGCAAAAAACTCAACACATAGAACAAAGAACACAGTATTTTACCCTAGGAAAACCCTCCTACTCGAGGGAGAAAAACCCAACAAGATATTCTCTTTATAAATCAAAAAAATATCAGGCCCTAGAAAGGCCGAATACAATACAATGGATCTACACTTATATATGGTGCAATTTCTTGAATACACAAAATATTTAACTCTTCTCCTTGAGTCAAATCTGTTGCACTTAAAGGGAAAACCTACTACTAAAGAAATACGAATTGGAATGAATTGAATTGATGATCAAATGAGGAGACACCTTCTCTTTCATATACCAAACTAGTTGCTCTCCTTTCTAGGGCTGACCTTCTAAGAATACAAATTTTATTTATAAAACAAAGGCCAACCTGCCTTGAGTTGACTGTATTTAGGAGAAAATACTTCTTGAAGCTACAAAACACTAACAATCGTACTCCTAGATTTCTCAAACTATCAAGCGCCACAAGTCAAACCTTCTAGCTATAAAGATGATCATTTTTGTGAATTTCACTGATACAAAGGTCATAGCACACAAAATTGTCTTCAGATTTATCTCCATCTAATGAGTCATTGATTCCCTCTGAGTCCCTTGCTTTGGAATTGGGGGTTTCCTCGATATTAGCCCTATTCCAAAATGGTGTGGAGGAAGGTGAAATTCAGGATGAAGTTGAGAAGGTTGTTTCACCTTGTCATGGAAAGGAGGTGGTGATAGTTGCATCTCAGGCACAAAATGTGGAAGAAGAGTTATGGTCAACTCCTGAGAAGAAAGGAAAACAAAAGAAAGTAGATGTGGGTGGTGACTCCAAGTCAGGTAGACCTAACCAACAAACGACCAGGCTCAAAGAGACAACAAAATAAATTGTGATAGGAAAACGAAGGACATTGGAAGTGTCCTCAAAGAAAATTTCTAAATGAAAGTATTGTCTTGGAATGTGAGAGGGTTAAATAGCCCCCATAAGCAATTGGATCTGAAGAATTATTTTTTGGAACATAAGGTAGATATACTACTTCTCCAAGAAACTAAGATGAAGAAAACAAATTTTGATCCCATTGCCAAGTATATTTGGTCAAATGCTCTCTTTACTTGTAGTGATGTTGATGGGGCATCTGGTAGTCTGGCGATGCTTTGGAATCCCTCTTGGTTCTCTGGCTCTAAATTTTTCCAATGTAGGAATTGTCTTGGTATAAAGTTCTCCAATGCTGGGGGTTCTTGGTTCTTGATAAATGTTTATGCTCCCAATATTAGGAATGTAAGGAAATCCCTTTGGCTAGAGATTTCTAATTGGATTTTGACTAACAAGGATGGTTAGTGGATGGTGGTAGGGGATTTTAACTCTCCCCTTTACCCATTGAAGAAGAGTGGGGGATTGATTGATTATTCTAACAGTATGTCTAATCTATCCAACTTTTTGAATTGTACTGGCTTGGTTGATATTGATCTGCAGGGCTAGGCTTTTACTTGGTCCAACCATCGCCTTGGGGCTGATCTGATCCAGGTCCACCTTGATTGATTCCTTTTTTCCCCTAATTGGACTGCTCTTCTTAATGCTAATTTGTTGGCTCTCCCTAGGATAGTTTTGGACCACAATCCTTTGTTGTTACTCCCAACTGATCACTCTGTTGTTGGCCTGTTCCCTTTCCGATTTGAAATTATGTGGAATTCCCATCCGGAATTTTAGAACAAGGTTTTTGTCTGGTGGAACATTCTGGTGTTGGGTTCCCCTATGTTCAAACTCTCTCAAAGACTTAAACATATCAAACATATGGTTAAAGGGTGGAATAAACATGTGTTTGGTGATGTGTTCCATCAAAAATGGGTTGTGGCAGATAAGCTTGGTGAGTTACAAAAGAAAATGGAAGATGGTGACAACAACATTCTAACGGGCCAACAGGAGAAGGAGGAGCGTGTGGAATGGGAGAAAATTTTAAAGAAAGAAGAGGTTTTCTGGAAGCAGAAGTCCTGAATACAGTGGCTTACTGAGGGGGACCAGAACACATCTTTCTTCGATGTTTCGACTCTTTAACATTGAAAACTGAGGCCAGGGACGAAGTTTCTAATCCTGTTCAGATTGGTCTTTTAGCTACTAATCACTTTCAATAGGATTTCTCTCTCCCTGTTGAGGCTTCAACCACTGGGTTGGTAGATCTGCTATTGGATCCTCTCCCTGATCCTATTGATCATGAGGATAATATTTCTATTCTAAGGGCGATTACTTCTAAGGAGGTTCATTTTGTTGTGTTTAGTATGGGGGCCTTTAAAGCTCTCGGGCCGGATGGTTTCCCCCATATTTTTTCAAAAAATTTGGGATATTGTGGGGGAGGACCTTACCCTTGCTGCTAGGGATTTCTTTAACTCTGGTAAACTTCTCAAATAGCTGAACCACACCTTCATTGCTTTAGTCCCCAAATATAAGGACCCTCTGACCATGTCCAATTTTTGTCCTATTAGTCTTTGCAATTCTATTTATAAGGTCTTCTCCAAAATTTTGGTGAATTGGCCGAAACCCCTTCTTGAGAAAATGATTAGCCCCTGTCAAAAAGGTTTTGTACCTGGCCAACATATTTTGGATGTTTCTTTATCCACCCATGAAATCCTTCATTCTATGGATTGTTGTAACAACCCTAGCATGGCTTTCAAGCTTGATATTTCCAAAGCCTATGATAAGGTTCTTTGGAACTTCCTCCCTAAAGTCCTTGTTAAGTTTGGATTCAATCAAAAAGTTATTAAAATCATTATGGAATGTGTCTCCACAGTGAAATAATCTGTCCTGGTCAATGGAGTGTCCCAAGGGTTCTTTGAGGCTGGAAGGGGAATCAAACAGGGTGACCCCCTTTCCCCTTATTTATTCATTATGGTGGTTGAAGTGTTGAGCATGAATGTGGCTAGTATGTTGTCGGAGGGCTTCATCAAGGGTGTTAAAATGGCATCCACCCTCGCTCCTATTACTATTCAACAATTTTTGGATGATACCATGCTTTTTGGAAAATCTTCGGTGATCGAAGCTAGGAAATGGAAGGGGTGTCTCAATCTCTATGCGGCCTGTTCTGGTCAATGCACCAATTATAATAAGAGTATGATCTATTTCTTCCACTATTCTCCTGGTCTACAAGATTGGGTTACTGTTGTGTTAGGCTGTGTGAGTTCCTCTCTTCCCTTGGTCTACCTTAGGCTTCCCCTTACTATCAAGGAAGTCACACCTAATTTCTAGAACTCTGTCGTAGAGAGAATCCAAAGAAATCTTGTTGGTTGGAAAAGATCTCTCTTGAGTCATGCGGGAAAACTATAGCTCCTCACTACTGCTCTTCAAGGTATTCTTGTTTATTTTTTGTCCATGTTCAAAATTTCTAGTTATATTGCTGAGAAGTTTGAGAAGATCTAGAGAGTCTTCCTTTGGTCGGGGAATAAAGATAAAAAGAAGATGTCGTTGGTCACCTAGGAGAAATTTTTACTTCCTAAGCTTGTGAGGGGGCTTGGCATCAAGAATTTCTTGGTTTCCAATAAGGTTTTGCTTGCTAAGGTGGGGTGGGACTAGTTAAGAGATAATAAGGATTGGTGCAGAATAATGAAATCCAAATACCTGAATAACTACTTGCTAATCAAATGTATGGAAAATGATCGTCCCCATGGGTCTCTAGCTTGGAAAAACATATGCAAAATGAAGAAACTGTTGTTGTTTGGTCAAAAATGGAAGCTTGGAAAAGCTAATAAGATTTTTTTTTGGGAGGATTCTTGGCTCTTGGATTCCCCTTTAGCTGATTCTAAATTCAAAAATTTGATGGAACTTGCTTCTAGGTTCTTTGGTAGGAATGTGGAGGATTACATTCTTGGTTTTCAGGGGGTTACCTATGTTGGAAAGAAATTGGCTCATGTGGCCCTCTTTCCCCTAACCTGCAATGTCTTGATTCTTCTTTATAGGTTTTACTCTCTTAGTACAGATTACCTCTGTCTGTTATTGAAGATGATTTCTTTTGGGCTTTAGATAGTAAAGGTGTCTTGACTGTGAGGACAACTTAAAGTTTGTTGTCTGATAGGGGTATTCAGAGTAAGTTATGAAGGTTTGGAACCGTCATCTGATCCCTAAAATAAATTTCTTTTGGTGGACAACCTGCCACAATAGGATCCTTACCTAAGATAATCTAAGAAGGAGGGGTTTTCAAATCCCGAATAGGTTCTTGTTATGCAAAAATAATGAAGAAACTGTGGATCATATTCTTCTACATTGTCCATATGTTGTTGGTGTCTGGGATTTGGTGTTTCAAAAGTTAGAGACACACTGGACCTTGAATAAAGATTTGGTTTCCTTTATGGAGGGGTGGAATGGCCCTTTTCATCACCCCCTGCCCTTAGAAATTTGGAGGAAAATTCCACCTATTATCTGTTGGTGCATTTGGAAGGAAAGGAACAATAGAGTGTTCTGGGACATTGAGGAGAGCCCGAAGGAAGTGTTTGGTTGTGGTATGAGACTAATATCTGAAAGTATCTCCTTACTAAAGTGGAAGCCACCAGACACAACCCCAACTAATTGGGAGATAAAAATGACTAAAGCTTGGAAATTGAACTTGGGCTTGATTCCTTTGATAACTCCAAATCTATTGCTAGGAAAAACATTATCTTGAAACAACCGCTTGAGGGTTGGTTTAAACTAAACTTTGATGGTGTGGCCAAGGGGAACCCTGGATTGGCCAACATAGGTGGGGTTATAAGGGATTGTTGGGGCAACTTGGTTGTTGGGTTTGATAGTGGTATTGGTATCTAATCTTCTATGGTGGTGGAGGTTCGTGCACTACTCAAGGGTGTTGAGATTGTTGTCACTCTGTGCATTAGGTTCTTGGAGATTGAGGGGGATTCTAAAAATGTGATTGAATCTATTAATATGGGTCATCAGCTTGGTTGGAACTTACGACACACTCTTCTGGATATTAATTTCTTAATCTCTAGATTTGATAGGTATCTCCTATCTCATACTTTTCGGGAAGGTAATCAGGTGGCTGATGGCTTCGCTAACCTAGGGTCCACCTAGAAGATTTGCAAGTGTTGGAAAAAGATTGAAGTTTTGTTGGAGTCTATTCAAAGGCCAATCCTCTTGGAGTAGAGGAATTACTCTAATATTAATGATTAATCTATCTTTCTTTTACATGAATAGGTGGCATTCCTCGACGAATCATTGGCCAGTTTGGTCTCGATTGCGTGAGGTTTTCGTGATCATGTGGGTTTCCACATGGGTTATTCTTCTCTTGGTCACTTATGGCTGGGCCCCTAACACTTGTGGGCTATCTTTTCAATGGTACAACAAATCTCTCCAAATCTCATGGAGTTTGTGTATAAGGATTTACACCACCTTTTCTTTTAATAATTTCAAATTAAGGCATTTCTTATGTCTTAGATTTTATCAAATGTACTTGAATATTTGTAATATTCCCCCTGCATTTAAATGGCTTTGGAAAATGTGTAATTTCTTCAAGTTGAGATATTTGGATTTAATTTGGAGGCCATTATTACTTTTATTTGGTTTTTTTTGGGTGGCCTGGTGATGATGATGGTCTTGTGTGGAAATCATCATAAAAAAAGATCGTAGGAACGTGTGAACTTCACTCTGCCTTTATTATGCCTCTTCATCCTGACAGGCATTATAAAGTTATTTGCAATGGTAATCTATCTGTTGTCCATTCTATTTTCTGGATTTTCTTTTTCATCTACTATGTGTTGTGGGTCATGATGGGCAGTGAACGTGTTTGGACTAAGCCAGAAAGTTGTGAGGAGTTTCACCAAGATCCCCTGGCTTGGTATATTTGTTCAAAAGGTGGGTTTGTACCACTCATGGAAAATCTTGTGGGCCATGACGAGATGTTGTTGGCCCGATTTTCTAGCTCTTGGAAGGATCAGCAAGTCACCCTAGGTGGCATTTCTTTTGAAGTTAATGAAGAGGTTATTGGTAGGGCTACCGACCTCTCTGATTAAGGCATAAAGTATAAAAAGCACACTAAATCACAAGATTTGGTGAATCTGACTACGCTTTTTAAGGGGAATGAGAAGTCGGTGAAAAATTAGTCTAGATTCGACTGGGAAGCATTGCCTCAACCTTGGGATAATGTATGGCTTGCCATCATGAAGTATGTCACTCTTGAGGGTCGCTTCAAGGTATATTATTTTTACCACTTACCGTTGTTGAATCACTTAAGGCATAGGATGCTACTCAGTTTCCCTTTCTTTTTGCTTTCTTCTTTGGAAAGTTCCATCAAATAATCCTAGGAAATTTCCATTAACAACCCTAATTCTCTGCCTCCTTTACCTTTGCACCAAGTTCTAATCCATAGACTCTATCATTTCCATTCGACTTTGGTCCCGCCCAAACCCATCTCGGCTATGAGGGTGGAAGAATTAGTTTCTCTATAAGTTAACCCTAGTAACCCTTCCCCTGTTGTTTTGGAGGGCTCCAAGAAAAAATCCCCATCCCTATGGAAGTTCTTGGTATTGAGACCATATCTACTCCTCCCCTAAAGAAAAATAAAATTGAGGTTGGGTTGACCTAGGTGAGTGCGGCGGTTGGGCTCAGTGAGCTAAAAAGTAAGAACATTAGCATACTTGCTACTAAGAAGAAAGGAAAAAAATTGTCTCTTCTCCCGAGGGTTCTTCCGGTCTCTGAGGAAGGTAAATTTTATGAGGAAAAAGATTCTAAGGGTGAAACTATGGTGGGAGCTAGCTATGATTTAGGGGTGGAGCAATTGAGTGTGAGAAAATCTCACAGACTGGCACAGAACAAGAAAGAGGCCCCCATTGATACTATCTCCAGTGACTTGATTAAGTTTGATGACAGGGTTGAAGGGATCAAAGCTACTGAAAAGATGAAGGATACTGGACCCATAGAAGACCCTAGTCACTTCTCTAACTTAAACTAGATGCTTTGTGAGGACTCTACTAATTCCTCGGACACTAGGGCTGGTACTGAAATGGAGATCCAAAGCAAGGAGGACAAAGTGGACATGCTCAAAGGGCTGCATGAGTAGGTGACTATGTTGAAGCGTAAGGTTAATTATCTGGGTCAGTTCACTGTCAAGTTGATTCATAGGTCGACTCTCACTCTCTCAGATGTGATCAAGGAGGAACCAAACAAGAACACCACGGATGAAGGCCCCAACTGGATTAGGGAGGATGTGTTAAACCTTTGAGTCAAGAAATGGGAGGGTTTAGACAATTAGCTTTTGGGTTTGTTTTATGTTGTGTATATGATGTTACTAGGTTGTGTCTGCGTCTCTCGTATACTATTACTGTAATATTTTTTGATAGGTTTTGGTTATGATAATTTTTGGCCCTTTGGGATCCTCATGTAAAGGGTACAACACCCTATAAATGTTGCTTATATTATCAAAAACACACAAAATTTCTTTAGAATCAAACATCTAATACAAGATATTATTGAACAAGGAGACATTGATGTCAATAAAAAATCTAGGAATGAAAATCTAAAATTTTACACAAACCCTATGCCTAATAATGAAAAAACAAAAGATTCAGGAAAGGCATCAACTTCAAACAACATAAACCATACCCATGATACCATAGTGGGACATATTTTTGTTATTCATTCATCACAACATGAGGAATTAGACATGTATCAAGATACTATTTTAAAATAGTCCAAACCAATCAACGGTGTCTAGCAATATTTCATACCATAATGGCATCAAATATGTACCAAATTGTGATATCTATCCCACTTATGACTAATGATTGGGCATGTTGAAGAAGTTCCAAATGAGCAAGAAATATCCCTTATTGCACCCATACCCATAAACTATTGCAAAGATTCTTTTACTGATGATATATCATCCACCCAAGGATCATGTTAAGAGGAGACTCTTGAGGATAAAAAAAGTTTCTCCGAATTGAGTTGGGATCGAGAACCCCTATCCCCAGAGTTTCATCAAGAGTTAAGGGACATCTTCCAAACCATTTTAAACTCCAAATATGTCCTCAATATCACTCATGAGATGTTTCTTTCTAATAGACATATAGAAGTTCTTCATCCAAAACAAGAGTCTCCCACTCTTGATATTCCCACACAAGAGCAAGCAACGGTCAAGATTCTTGATCCTTACAGTGATTGTGCATCATCAATATCATCTTAATCAACACAAACATATTTTGAAGTAGTATCAACAAACAACAATGTCATAGAATCAAAGAAAATAGATCGTATTCCTAAACAACAGGAACCCATAGCAATATCATGTGTTCATGGCAAGTCATATTAAGTGGCTATGGATAAGAGGATACATTATCAAGGCAAAGGATTAGATATTGTCACTACCTTTACAACACTAAGGGAAATATTTTTTAATGCAAACATCAACATAGGAGGCATGAAGGATCCTTATGAGGAAAATACTGTCAACACTACAACTAGTCGTATCATGAATTTTCATCCACCTATCATCTCATACACAAACTGGGACCAACGTAAAAAGAAAGATTCCTATCAAAGAAAGGAGAATATCATCAAAGAAAATGAAGCAATAAAGAAAAAGGGAAAAAGAAAATACAGATGGATACCAAAGAATACAAAATAAAATCATCCCAATGATACTCCATCAGTCAAAGAAACTATGGGGAAAAGTCCAAAAGGGAAATGTATCCATCAAAAAAATCCTCAACTACAAAAGTAGGCTTATCGAGGAAGGAACAAAGTATATCCAGTGGTTGGTCCTAATTCCATGAGAACCTTCATTCCCACGCATTATTGCTCATCTTCCCAAGTTTGGAGAGTCAAAGGTTCCAAACCATCAACCAATTCATCTCATATTCCTTCATGCATGACATTGTACACTCCATTCATGATATCCAATTCTCACATTGACCATGTGTTGGCAACTACCCTTCATCATAAGGATTTTGAAGGCACTTTATCGCAATGTGCGCACATAGACAAGGTTAATTCTGGTATCCACAAGATAGATTAGAGTTCTCAAAAGTTGCATTCTAGTGCTAATGTCTTAGCAAAGCAACTTCTTCAAGTAGGATATCATTGGCACGTTGTGATAGTGGCCTCTACATCAATACCACAAGGTGGTTCAACATGAGGATAAAATCATAAAAATTCAAAAAATCTAGAAAATAGTAAAAATAAAAATCATCCTCTAGTGAAAACCACTATGGTGGCGCTTTGGGAATGTACTATGATGAAAACCTAGAAAACATGAATTATGAGTAGAATCAAGTGTCGATATGATCCTTCTTAGAAAGAAGTATCCCATCCTTATCATGATAAATCCAATGTTCCCTCCATCCATCCAACCCAACTTTATCCAGATATTCCAGTTTATCTTGATCTTGACAAAGATTCGATGTACAATTCAACTCTACTCATGGTAAACTCTTGACATGATCTTTACCATTTTACCTCATGAAGTCCCATAGCCCATATCTAGCTTGATAAAACTCTGTTGAACTCTTCGCATATACATTACCTATCTTGGTTTGTCCATTGACCTATGAAACATTACTAGACACTGGGAGTAGGTTCTTGCACTCCCGTTTTTGAAATAACTCTTGATCCATGTATTATATCTCACAATGTGATATTGACATCGTGATCTAGGTATCGTTTACCTCAAAATATCATCAAAAATCCCAAAAACATTCATAAAACCTCATCAAAATCCAAAAACACTTGCAAAATCAAAAAATTAAAAAACATCAAAATCCTGTATAGCTAAAAACAAAAAAACATTCATAAAATTTTAAAGTCAAAATCTAAAACACATCAAAATCCCAAAATAATTCAAAATGTTAGAAAATCAAAATAAAAAACATTACCTTGTCAAACTATAAAATCCATCATAATAAATTGAAAATCCATCAAGTGTTCATATCTCATCAATAAAATAGTCAATGTTAGTCGAACTACATGATCTCAGCATGTATAATGTAGGTAAGGCTCATCTTTGATAAGCCCCTGAGGCTCTAGGTCAGTCCCTTTTAAGTCTTGGTCAAAACTTGAAAAACACAAAAACATAATTTAAAAATTGAAATCACAAAACATTGGAAAACCTTGGAAAACCCTAAACAACCTCAAATAATTGAAAACCAAAACATTCACATAAACTTACAAAAAGACCAAAAAAACCTCAAAACATTTTTAAAATACCAAAAGCATTGAAATATTCCAAAAAGACCAAAACCACCTATCCTATTTCGCTTCGTTCGTAATAAAATTCCATCCATAATAAATCAATCATCACACTCACCCTTTGGTAACACAAACGAAAAACAAGTACAACAATCAACAAAAGTAAAACCTTTAAACGCAACAATCAAACTCTTGATCATTATCAAACATGTTAATCAAACCTTATATCAATAGCCTTTCAAACAACCTATCAACCTGCCACCATCCACTAACAATCCTAGGATGCATCCTTCCTATAATGGGCATTATCTTTGGCAATCACTTTGGATATTTATCCCAAAAAAAACACACCCTTTGGCAAGAGATATAGATAGCATTGACTGTTTGTTCATTTTATTCTTGTCTTATGATTTATCTTGTTGATCCATTATGAAGACCTCTCGATGATGTCTAAATGATTTAGAGAGAAAGGAATGGGGCATCGATCATTATCTTTCGTTTGATGTGCTTGTAAGATGTTCTTGTAAAATAATATTGCCACATACTTGCCTTTTTTTTGTGTAGAGAGGTCATTTTGAATAGGTTGTTGACTATTTCATATGCTTTGGTTCGAAATGTTCTAAACTTCTAAACTATATTCCAATGAGGTTTTCATATGTCAAGGTGTGAATAAGGATTATCCTATATGTTTGCAAAGTAAAATTCCATCTCACTAGATACAGTTCCATCATGGTTATCAATACCATGATGCATCATGCCTATGTGTTATATCAAAAATAACGAATGATAGAGAGTCCCAATCTCAAAAATGAGAAAATAATCAATCTCATTACCATATCTAATAAAGTATTGATGACTCATGGACTTATTGGACTTCTAAATCAATCTAAAATCAATGGTTAATCCATCCATATTATTCTACTTATTCTTCTATCTTTACTAACATTTCTATCCAAGTGTTGAATATGTGTGATATATCAAAATATACATGAGGCTACCCATGGCCAATGATTGTCTATACATCATCAAATCTGTCTACATCAGACATCTAAGCTTTCTAGTCCTCTTTGAGTTGAACCTATGTTGAACCTTTGTCATGACATTGACCCAAAATTCTAAATTTTTGTCCGATCTCTCGAGGGGGAAAGGTACCAGCATAATTCCTTTCACTGGGGCAACAGTGGGGCATCCAAAAATCAAGAATTTTTTTAATTTTTGATTTGAGTAGCAACATTAATCTGAAAAGCGTCAGTCTTTGAACCAATGTAATAAATACCTCTCTTTAAAGAGGGGAAAAATGTAAACACATAAAAATGTCCTAAATGATACTACACACTTGAATTTGATCACTAACATCGTTTCATCCTAAAATTCATCTTCTTTTTTCCTGTTTGATTAAATAAGCCTAGTTATTTAATTAAATGCATCATTTTCATCTATTAATCGAATTGATCTAATTAGGTTAATTCACCCCCTTTCACATTCACCTCTCATCCTATTTAATTGAATAAATAAAACTATTTAATTTAAACCCCCTAAGTCCTCTCATTTAATTAAATAATCCTATATTATTGAATTAAATTTCATTTGCATCCCCTTTTCATTAAATAAACTAATTATTTAATGAGTATCCTATTATTCCCCATCTTGCACCATTAAAATTTTGTTTAAATTACTAAATTACTAATTTCCCCACCCGTTCACTTGCATAGAGAATATTCCAAAGGAATATTCCCCTATTTGGCTCAAAAAAGGGAATGATAATTTTCAAAAACTTTGTAACAACCTTTCAAAGTTGTTACAAAGTGTGTTTGTTTGAATCATTGTGAGGCCTTGATGCTTTCCTTGATCCATGTGATCTTTGATTCTCATCCATTAATGAGAATCCTTGATCCATGTTTCAACCTTGCTTCCTTATTGACCATTGATTGACCAAATTGATATGAGCCCTTGATACTTCATTTTCTCTTCTATAAATACTTCACCATTTGGAGAGAAATGGATCCATATTTTGATAGCAAATTTATGTTGTTGAAATTCATACTCACTTGCATCCATATTTAGCATTTGTTAAAGCATTTTAGATTAAATCTTCATCCATATTAGCATAGTTTGCATCCATGGCTTGTATTTTTTAATTTCATTTCCATTTAGCATAGCTTGCATCCATCTCCATTAAGCATTTTAGAATTTAGTACTCATCTTTATTATATTAAACCAATTTTGCATATGTGTTTCACACATATCTCATTAGTTTCATTGATTATCATCAATAAAATCAATTGAAATAGCTCATATTATCCAAAGGATTGGGAAAGGGTCACCATTCCACATCAATGTAATACCACTCCCCCAATGGGATAAGATTCAAGTTCTTATAATAATTTTCCTTTACATTTTCATTTTTTTATGTTAGTTTAATGGGTTCTTAGTCTTTGAAATTTTGAATATTTCATTGAGATCATGGCTTAGGGGATTAAATAGGGTTTAAATTCATTTGGATCTAGCATATTTAGTTTGTACTATGACTATGGTCACACTAACAATCCCCCATGTGAAACAAAAATTTACACAACGAACCCTAAGTGACCCTATTGAGTCAAGACTTGGCATTTCCCAGCCTTGGGATAGCTAAACTCCTAACCAGAGTTGGTGACTCTTTCAAGTAAGATAGTTTTTTTTTCCAATAATAACAAATTTTATCTACATGTTGTTGTGTGCATAACAACCACATCAACAAAATTGGAACTAGAAGGAGGGCCCATCACCTTTGACTTAGAACAAATTGGATTGTCAAAGAATTGTTACAAGCTCTAGGTCTAGTGATCCACGAGTGGAATTGGTAGAACTAAATAACCATGGAGAAAATCAAATACAAAGATCAAACTCTGTAGGTGCTACTCCTAGAAATAAAGTACCATTTACACCACCCCCTGCAGTTATGGCCTTCTTTAATGTGGACTCCCCAATAAAATTTTCACAATACCATGATCGTCTTAAGAATCCTAAGAGGTTGTGTCCAAAATATTATTTTCACAAAGATGTTGAGGATCATTTTAAGTATATTCAAGGATACTTATTTTAGAGTGAGAATTTAGTATGAGGATTTCATTTGTAGGTTTTTTCCTTACACTTTAAGTGACGAGGTCTACCAACGGTACATTAATTTACCACGTAATTCTATCAAGTAATGAAAAAACATGGAGGATCAATTTCTTGCTAGATTTAGATCACCAAGGTAGAGTCTACAATACTTTATCATTAGTTTTCTTAGATCAAGTGAAATGAAGGTGAAAATTCATAACAAACTTCAATGATAGAAATGAATGTTAATCATGAGATAAAACAACTTTACCCAAAGCTTATGCCAAAGAAATGAGTGTTAATCATGAGATGGAACAAGTTGGAAACAGACTAACCTTCAGTATAGGAAGCTTAATAAATAATAACCAAATGTAGAGAGCAAATGGAGCTCTTCATAATCATACTCATGAGCTTAATATTCCATCTTTGGCGACACAAAATGATATGTATACACAAAATAATTTCCCACATCAAGGGAAAAATCAATCACTGATAATGCATCTTGGACCTACTAATGTAAAAATACACCCTAATGGAAATTATTTCTTCACTCAAACGCAAGACAATCAACCTACTAAAATGTAAGAGGATAAAGAATAAATTAAAGAAATAGCTACTCATTTAAAAATGCTAACTATTCAAGTTACTCAATTGAGGAATCAAAACCTTTACACATAGAGTAATAGTCATAGTCAACAAAAGAGGACATGCAATACCCCTATGTCACCTAGACCATGGAATACAAGACCTAATAATGGTGGAATAGCATCACCTTTAGATAATGCAAATTCTCTAGATAATAAGCAAGCATGAAAGGTTAATATAGAAAAATTTGTGTTAACTATTAGTGCAAAATTCATAATACTAGTGCTCATGTAGAAATAGATTGTAGATTAAGACTTTATCTGGTATCTTCTTAGTTGTTACATACAATAATGAATAATTTGAGTTCAGCGTACCACAAGGGAATGATATAATTCCCATGGGATATGATTCTGCCTTAGTTTTTGATAGCTATATGTTCAGAATCCCAAAAAACCTTTGAAAGCAATACTTATTCCTGTGAGGATGATTTTGCTATGATGTTGGAAACTTACACTTTTCCTTACCAAGATGAAAACGTGCCTGAAGGTAAGATTGTCGAGGTTAATGCCTTTCAATAGTATCAAAAGGGGTATAGTTATAATCTGAGAAGTAATAATACTAGTGGAAATAAGCTAAAAGAACCATTGACTACGTCAATACCTCCTAATAATTTAAGTACACCTCTAGATAGTAAATCAAGCAACAACCCTACCAAAAGTGGTTCCACAATATTACAATGCATTTAATCCAGCTTGGTATGGGAAAGAAGACCCAATTAAACAAAATAACTTGATGAACTATTTGGCTGAAGAGATCAAGAAAGTAAAAACTAATTTGTTGTTATCAAACCTACTTAAAACCCTGTTGATGGTGTTTTCTACACAACAACAACTCAGACAGAATATGATATCCTATCTCTCTTCAAAGGGAAATCTCAATTAGCAAGCCTCAAGAGATAACCCCAAGGTCTCTAATGTCAGGTCTTGATAATGCAATGAAAAAACTTAGTGATAATGTGAAAATGTTGGTAGGGGCCTTACAAAAAAGTTCTAGAAGCTCTCAAGTTCATCAAATATGGCAATGTAATGATGCTTCTTAGTCCTAAAAACTAACCCAGATATTAAAGAAATAGAAAAAGAGATAAGGGTTTCAGAGATTCTAAATTTAACTCCTAAGATCAACCATGAAAATGGCAGAACATCCAAAATGGACCAACCCTTCAAACATATTCCTATTAAACCTAGATTAAATCTACAATATCATAGAAAATGTACAATCTCCTAAGGCATAAAGATTTTTAGATTATGGAGCATTCAAACATCAACCCTAAAATGGTATTGAAATGAATAAATACCCACAATTGAAAAGTACCATAAGATATAGGCCCAGGCTAACTTTACACATCAACTCACAGTTAGCAAATTGCTAAAATTATGGACCAAGGGTTGCTCAAACACTTCAAATATTCTATCATAAACATAATTGAATTGCAACTATTCTAAGATTATTCATAAATAACTTACTTAGAGCAATATATCAAAATCTAAAACACAAGAACCATGTCTTCACTTGTATTTGCTTCACCAAAATTTGCAACAATTCAAGTATATTCAGTATTACAACACTTCTCCAAATTTCTAGCTAAAATCTAACTCTTTTCCAACTGTCTAACCCTTACAAATGAGGAGAAAACCTCCATTTATAGCATTACTCTTGAGGTCGGCCCAAATTAGGGTTACAAAGTTAGGTTAGCCAAATAGGTCGGCCCTAATACATTTCAAAATTCTCCTAATTCAAATTTACATTAAAATGTTAGAAGTCAGCCTCAAAAGTCAATTTTACAATAGATACACCTTCTGTCACATAATTCAAGGCATGGCTGACTTATCCTCACATGAAAAATTGGTGTTGATGACACATTCTCCAAGGTACTCAAATTGGGTCACCCTTTTCTCCTTTGTCCACCTCATTTCTTCCAGGAATTTCCTTAACCTTCACAAGAACTGGGTCCATGTCGGCCTAGGTTGGGATAGATATTAAATCAATCCTAGCCTTTATCAAATTTAATCCCCCTCCATATTTAGTCAAGGTCCTATCCCAGTTAGCATACAAATTTTGATATCTATCTAGGCAAGAAATGTAGATTGCGACATCCTCCAATTGATCTTTGACAACTAGACCCTCAGTACATGGAGAATACGCCTCATGCTACCACTTCTGCAACTGACCAACATTCAGATGCTTCTTCCTAAACTTTTTCCTTCCAGTAACAGTCTCCAAGAAAGCATTGCAACTATCAAAAACCTCTTTTGCCTTGGTCTGAGCTTTAGATATTTTCTTTGGTTCCTTCATCTTGAGATCATTTCTGAAATTGAAAGCCTCTATCCATCTCATGACTATGTTAGTGTTTTGCATTGTGAGGACACCTTCCTTGACCAAAATTTATGTTGGGACTACAAGTATTTTGTCCAATTCTTTTACAATTGCATCATCTGGATCTTTGCATTCTATAAGAAAATGTGCCATATCCTAAGAGAGGAAGGATGAACTCTCATACATCTACAACACCTTTTCAATCATGTCATCACCCCTTTCAATTACACTTTGTATCCATTCTTGCGTGTCCCTCATAGAAGACTTCAATCTTTCAATTTCTGAGACTATTTCCTTAAACAACAATCCCTCTGGAAATGAAGATCCTTCACTGCTTTGTGCTTGCAAAGGCTTGACAAGATGTTGAACATATTTATACACTTCTTTGAGTTGCTTTTGCAACTTCTCCTTTTCTTTAGTCTCCTTGTCTAATCTCCTCAAAATTGCCTGAAATGATTCTTGAAAATCCTTCTTTTCCTATTCCTTTGTGGATGGACCAAGATTAATAGTTTTCAATTTGTAGTCTGAGGGTCTTACCTCATCCTTTTACCTATTCTCTATAGGAACAGTAACATGAATAGTTCTATTATTAAATTCTTCCCTTGCAAATTTGGAGAAAGTTCTAGCTCTCTTTCTTTCTTTAGGCTGCCCCCAATTTTCTAGGAACATGTCCCAATTTGGAGTTTCATCCTCCACAATAATAGCCTTTTTCTTTAATAGCTTCTTTAACCACTCTAGTGTTGTAGGCTACTCTATTTTTGTACCTTTTGATTGATCATTGGAGGGATCATCCGCAATATCTTCTGCATCTTTATTATCTCCTCCTTTTCCTGGTTGCTCCTCATTTTCATCTTTCTTATCCTCATGCTCTCCTTTTGAGTGGGGTGTATCAATGTGTTAACCTATTGGAGGATGAGAAGGCATGTCCAAAGTAACTTCTGATGTTGCCTCCTTATTTAGTACCTCCTTCTCTTTAAACTCTTTCACGAGGTCACCTAATTTCCCATTCCTAGGTGTTGACACCTCTTCATCTTGCAGCCCTTCCTCAAGATTATTAGGGATGCTTCCTTCTCCACCTGGTTGTTCATGTTCCTTGAGAACCTCATCCTCTTGATTACTTGGTATATTTTGTGTTGGGGATGAAGAAGGGGAATCATTCCCTGTAGTGTCTCCCTCCATTTCTCTCACAGGATCATCAATAGGTGCCTCTTCAGTATGCACCTCCTCAGCTACAACCTTTGGTTCTCTCATAGGGGACACCTTCTGCTTTGGAGAATCTCTCCTTACATACACCCGTGGATTCTCTCCAGAACTCTCAATTTCCACAACTTTGGAAGAAGCAACTCTATCCCCAGTAGTCTTGGTATTTTTGGCCATCTTTTGACCCTCAGTCACTAGTTTCCTTGGTAGATTGAGAAGTTTCTTCTCCTTCCTCAGTAGCTTTTCTGGAAGTTTTCCTTACCTTGGACATAGGCTGCCTCTGTCTTCTTTGCATGGACATGGCTTCTTTTCCTTCTTTTTAGAGTGAAAGGCCTATTTTCTTCTTGATCATCCTCATCTTGAGGCTCAATAACATTATCCTTAGTAGCCTCTATGTCTTCTTCTAAATGGGATTTGAGATTCCCCATCAATTCATAAGTGAACTTCATACCATCTTCCTATAATTCCAAGACCTTATGTTTGACCCACATCTTAGAATATTTCCTCATTGGGTCAGTTATTTGATCAAGATCCACTAATTCTTCCTCTGACCAATTGACAGATGGTAGGAGTTGATTCCTATGAGGCTCATAGTCATGATATAGTACACGATCCTCTTCATCATCATCAACCTGATCCAGAACTTAATCCACTTTGTAAAGTCTGATTAGTTTTAGGGGCAACCTAGAAAACCTTCTTCTTATAACTTCAAACTCATCTCTAGAGTTAACCCAATAATATTCTATGTGGTCCTTGTGTTTGTATTCTCTATTGGCTAACCTTTGTGCCTCTCCATAAGGGTCAAAATTATCTCTATTGGTGTGTGAACATAATTTAAATTGCACCATATCCTTTTCTAAATACTGGGCACTTTGGATGGAGGGAAAGGCTTCCAAAGTACCAATCCTCAATGGAAATTCACCTCCAAGTGTTGGTTTATGCATGTCCTTTATTACTGCATCAAAGGCCACCATTTGCCTTGATACTTCCAACAAAATGAGTTTTTTTGTTGGATATCTTGGCAGCCTCAATGGTACTGCTGGATTTCCTCATATTCTAATGTAAGAAAACCTATAAAATTGGATAAACCATTGACCATATCTCTTGATCAATTTCACTGCATCTGTTGAGATCCTTACATGAAGGGTACCTTGTAGCAGTCTAGGGATATACATGAAGAAAGCATCATTTTCTCTCCTATAATTTGTTGTCTTGAACTGGAGTTGGGGATAGACATCCAATACTTTGTCCTTTCCAGGAACTCCTTTGCAACTTAGGCCCTTATATTTGTTCTTACTTGCCAACATGTAGACAAGGTAAGAAGTCATTTTGAACGCGTTGGTGTCCTATACACTTCTCAATTACATGTCCAAGTTATATCTCAAAATTCCTACCCAGTGATAATGTTTTCCATTCATGATCTAAGTGATAGGGTAAAACATCCAAGTCTTGAATGTGAAATATTCCTCTAATCCCATCACCCTACCTAGGAGTGTGATAATATTGTGGTATTCCATTTTGAAATCAGTCCTATTTTATTTTTTTGTCAACTTGGAAAAATGTGGCTTTGGTTTAGCAATCCAAGAGTTGTTCATCATATCCAAAGCCTTGAAGGGATCCTTAGCATAAAATTCCTTTGCTTCTCTGATGTTGATCTCCTTAATAATCTTGTGGTGGGAAGCAATATTGAAGGTCTTATCTATAGATTCTTTAGTTAGATTGGCCATAACCCTTCCTTATGGACCTACTATTATTCTCCTATCAGGACCATAGTGTCTTGCACATTCCAAGACCAATTATGGGCACAACAATGTGGGTGGAAACCCTACTGCCTAAGCCAAGCCTGTGTGTGTAATTATTTTTTCCTACTGGGTGGGTGTATTACCAAACATCCTTTGCTAGAAATCATCATAGTCAACATGCCCCATATTTGTATATGTTATCTTAGACCATGGAGAGTTTTTTGACTTTGGCCACATTCCTTTGAAGTCATACTTCATTCTCTCTACTCTCTTCATGACCTCTTCTTGTGCAAGTGAAGACATTGTCTTAGAAGCATTTCTTGGACTCAAATATGCCTAGATGTGTTAGAAAAATATGATAATCACTGAGGTGCCAATCATAATCAAAACAATATTAAAATCAAATGCATAGAATTCTCCTTATCAACCTTAGAATTCAATGATAATCTCTTAACAAGCATAATGAATCTCAAGATTTCAAGGGTCAGTAGGAATTTTGGAAATTCCACCCCAAGGCGGATTCTACGAAAGAACTAGAGCTCAGAAAATCCACCCTAGGATGAAATCCCTGAAGGGTCTTGTTTTACACAAGTTTGGGGTTACAAAATTCTTCTAAATGATACATAACCCTTCTTAGCAAATGATAGCATTATATTTAAGATTTGATTCACTCCCACAAGATCTCAAGATTTCAGGAACTGGGAGGAATTGTGGAAAATCCAAGAGCACTAAGGCTTGAAAATTCCACCATAGGGTGGAATCCCCAAAGGATCCATCCTTGTGCAAGTTTAGGTTACAAATTACTTCTTAATGGCCTATGATTACTCCACAACAACTGACATCTTCACATCCAAACTTTGTTTTCCCTCTCACAATGCCTCCAAGATTTTCACACCTAGATGGACTCAGAGAACCCAAGGTCAAGTGGATTTTCTGAAGGGATTTTCCTTTAGGAAATTCATGGTGTGGTGAAATCTCCAAAAATGGTGAGGTCCTTCAAAATCAACTTAAATCCATAATGAATCCTTTCAAGCTCAGTTTGAACCTATACTTGGGAATAATAGTGCTTAGCCGACCCTCCAAAATTTGCAAGGTGAAAGAATTCAAAAAATCACGAGGCATAGGAATTTTCGAGATCCTCAAAAAATTTGAGGGTAAGAGAATTCTCTGAGGTGGAATTTATTTCGAGCATTCTTTAAAGCTTCCTTCATGATTTTGTTTTGCACACAAAATTGAGCATTATTCCTTTTCATTTTGATCCAAACTTATGATCTCCTACTCATGCCCACGAATCAAAATCTAAACATACATACCATGATGCAAATCGAAATAGCCCAACAAGATACCCATTTCCCTTTTATCGAATTTGAAGCTTAGATGAGTTAGGGCATGACAAGAATGGCTAGGGTTTATGATTCATCATTTACATCGAGCATCACACACTAATCTATGGACTCGACATGAAATTGCAATTCACACAAGACTCTATGAAGCACCCCCAAACTCCAAATCGCATGAAACATGATGCCCTAGCCTATGACTATAAATTGATGACGATGGTGGAGGTAAACCCTAATGCACAAATGAAATAATGACCAAACCCACAAAGGGAGCTTTTGAACAATCTCAACCATTCCCACAAAGCTCACCAAAGCTCATGCAACCAAACAAAAATGCACATTCACAGACCCCAACCGCCATGAAGGCACTATAAAAATGTGGGTACACCACTTAATTCCTCATACAAAGAAAAAGCTTAGCTAAAATCACAAAACACAAAGAGGGGTGGAAACCCTACCTTTGGAGGGTGAGAGAAAGATGCACCAGTGAATTCAAGTTGAAGTGCCAAGTGTTAGGCTGACACACCAATTGTGATCACCAATTTGTTGGAGGAGGAACAAACTCTTCAAATGCAACAAGCCAAGATTAAAAATGATAAAACAACACTTGAAAAGGTCCCTAAATAACCCCTCAAGAATGCATTAAATGTGCCCATTGACAGATCATAAATGCAGTGATAAGACCCCACAAACCTCGGAAACGTGATAGGGAGGGAGATTCAGAAAATCCAATAGAGGTCAGATCCTCCAGAGGAACTACATTGTGGAAAATTTGAGATACCTTGGATTCTCTGAGAAGACACATCCCTCAGAAAATCCACCTGTAGGTGAAATTTCCGAAGGGTAATCCCTTCAAAAAATCTGCCAGAGGAGGAAATCTCCGAACCTCACTTGGACTTAGCCAATTTTTTGCCTACAAATGGAATTTTAGATAAAGGCATGGAGTTCAACGATGACCTACAATCAAAGTGCTGCAATCAAAGCACCCTAAGTGCAGATGAATCATAAATTCCTTTAGGTGAAGCAAAGGCCAAAATTAAGAGGAACCTATCCCTTAAGGGGAAAAGGTCAAACCTAAAGCAAAACCAAAGAACGAAAGCAAGAAAAAGAGGGTCCCTGCCTCAGGTGGGGCGTGTGTGCAAAGAGCACACAACAAATGGCGACTCCTCTGGTGAAATGCTCCAGAGAATTTTGATGAAAATTGGAATCAAGAACCCAGACTTCTGCTTTCAATACCTTCATCAGGTCAACTCTTAAAATAAGCCTCAAAATCAATGAACAAGAGAGTCCTTTTTGTGCTAAGAATTCCAGTGTGCAGATGTATTCATTTCCTTCCCTTAGTTACTGTAGAAGTCAAGTTCAGTCAAGTTAAGCTACATAGAAATTCTAACTTCAAAAAGCAACCTGGATAGAGCCTCACTACCAGTCAGGCATCCATAGCACCGATGAGGTTATCACTGTGATTCTCCTGAACATAGCTCTACTGCTAGCCAAGCATCCATAGCCTCGATAGAGATATTTAGATCCTCCTGACAAGTTGAATTTCCTTTTGATATTCAATATTTTCTTTCCTTTTCTTTTTGATATTCTTTTCTTTTCACTTCATTTCAACTTGTGAATAGTGAAGTTCACACTCAGGCCTGAGAGTCACAGTGGCGTTGAAGCAGAAATAAGATTTTTCACTTACTTAGACCTCGTAAGGGACCTACAATAACCTCAAGATTCTTAAGACACGTGTAAAATGTAAGATCCCAACACATTCTAGAACTAGCTTGATCCAATGACCTATCCACTTTAAGTATTTAACTCATGTGACACTGAATAAGGGGTTTCCACCATCTCATCCTGGAAGAATGATTAAATTTTGTAAAGGAAATACCTAAAAATAGTCCCAGATAAAGAAGCGGTTGCTGCACATGTTTGACACTTCCCCAAACTAGAGAGAAGAGAAACCTCAAAGCTAAAGCAAAGACAACAAGCAAAACCACCTAAACTAACCAAAGCAAAGGGCGAAAGCAAACCAGACTAGACAAACTGAAAGAAAGAAACACCTACTCTAACTATTTACAAGGATGAGTTGTAAACAACTCAAGCGAGGAAATAATGCTTCAAATATTGCCCATTGATTGGAAATGGGACATCTTCTCTAGTGAGAGTTTAAAGGTGAAAATAATTATCCCCTAGGATTTTAGAAATCTGATAGGGGCCAAGCCACAACTTGTCAAACTTACTGTGCTCCCCTTTCTTTTCATGTGCCTTATCCTAGTACAAGACTATGTATGAAATGTTGAAGGCCTTAACCTTATCCTTACGATCAAACCATTTTTCAACAACACCCTGATGTTTAGCAAAGTTTTCCAAGGTTGCATCCCTTTTCTCTTCCAATTGTAGCAATTCAGCTAGATGGGCTTCTAAACATTCCCCTTCATCATAATACTCATTAATGAATTGGAGAGTGGGAATCCTCAACTAGACAGGGAATACGGGTTCAAGTCCATACACAAGGTGATATAGAGATGTTCCTAGGGATGTGTTTGTTTGGGTACGATCAACCCATAGGGAAAATCTCAGTTGTGTCTGCCAATCCTTAGGATTCCTATCAAGCATTTTACATATCATAGTTAGAATATTCTTGTTTGTGGACTCAGCTAGGCCATTCCCCTGAGGGTCATAGTTCAAAGCAAACTTAATGATGATACCATGATCAAGTTCCCAACCCAAAAATTTCAATGAAGCAAATGTAGGATCATTGTCACATACCAAAGCAAATGGACAACCAAAGTGATTGATAATACCTGACTCAAGGAAATTGATCACTACCTCTGCAGTACACTATTTACAAGCAACAACTTCAGTCCACCTAGTGAAATAATTAGTAACAGTAAGGATATGCATGTGCCCCACAGAAGATGGTGGGTTGATTGGACTGATGAAATCCATACCCCACTATACAAAGGGTTTTAGCTCAATGACCGAATGTAGTGGAAGAGCAGAATGCTTCTCTTTAGTGGCACACATCTAGAAAATGTGGAAAACCCTCACATGGTTGTGTGCATCCTTAAACAAAGTGGGCCAGAAATATCCTTCCCTTAGGATCTGTTGTGCAGTGGCAGGCCTAGAACCATGGCCTGTGCCATATTTTTCATGAAATTTTGTCATCACACGAGCTACTTCTTCTTTTCCAAAGCACCGCAAATAGATAACCTCATGATTCTTCTTATACAAAATGCCTCCTTGTAGCATGTAATTGTCACTTTTAAAACACAAAACCCTCTGTTGTACTGCATTCAAATGATTAGGGAATTTTTGGTTCAATAAGTAGTAAACAATATCATCGTATCACTCATCAGGAGACACATCATGAAGGTGATATTGTTGTGCCACAATTTATGGCCCTGTTTCACCAATTGTCTATGTCAAAGCTTGCCCCCTTACCAGATTCATAGGCTAAATTTCTACATCATACTCTTGGATCATAGTGACCCACTTGCCCTTCTTTCTTCCATCTCATTCTGCATCAACAGGAGTTTTACTGTGGGGTCAGGTACAATAGCAAAGACCTTATTCCTCAAAATGTAGTGTTTGAATTTTTTAACTCCCTAGACCAAAGAATAAGCTTGCTTCTCTACATTTTTATATCTCATCTCCGAATCTCTTAGAAGAACACTCATAAAAGCTATGGGATGCTCATTCCCCTCATCTGATTTCTGGGTCAACATGCTTGCACAAAAATAATTAGAGGCAATTAAATATATGTAAAATGGCTTCAGATAATTGGGACTGACTAATATGGGTGCAACAACTATGACCCTCTTAATTTCATCAAGCACCTATTTAGCTTTGGCATTCCACTCCATTTTTGCATTCAGTGGCTTCAGTATTTATACAAATCCTATGATAAATTTTTGAACAAAGTTAATCTTTTCAAAGAAAGACTTCATCTCCTTTTTGCTGGCCGGTGGCTGAATTTTTAGGATAGCCTGAGTTCTGTCAGGATCAATTGAAATGCCACGCTCAAAAATGACATGTACTAGGAGCTTCCCTTTGATTACTCTGAATATGCACTTCTTAGGATTGAAGGAAATTCCAAATTCTCTGCATCTCTTGAATACTTTGCATAAATCTGAAATGTGATCACCTCTGTTCTTGGAAGAAATCATCAGATCATCCATATAAATGATAATTTATTTTAGTATGATGTCCTTAAAGGCAATATACATTTCCCTTTGGAATGAAGCCCCTACATTGATCAATACAAAGGGAATTCTCTTGTAAGCAAATGTGCCCCACTTGGTGGTGAAGGCAGTCTTATGCCTATCTTCGTATTAGACCATGACTTGATTATATCCAGAGTAGCCATCTAGGAAGGAAATCATTTGGGATCCATTTATAATCTGTAAAACCTCATCCAATGAAGGAATGAGATATTTATCTTTTTCAGAAGCCCGATTGAGGTTTCTGAAATCCACGCATAATCTTATTTCCCCATTCTTTTTATGGACTAGAACCAAATTGTCTACCCATGTAGAGTGTCTAACTGGGAAGATGATTTGAGCAGATTAAAATTTATGCACCTACTTCTGAATAATAGCTTCCAATAGTGCATTAATCAGCCTCTTCCTTTTCCAAAAATGTCTTTCTCCAAGCTTCAAGGGAATGGTGTGCGTAATAATGGAGGTGTCATAAGTCTTCAAATCTTCTTAACTCTATGCTATGATATCTTGATAGGCATGTAATGCATCTATCATGCCTTTCATTTCTTTTGGAGTACACACCTTTCCTATGAACACATTCTTGAAATCATCAAGAGTTCCCATGTTATAGGCCTCACACTGACTATCTATTGAATCTGTCTTAATTTGCTGATCTTGATCCTTTATCTTGTCAAGGTCAAAGATCCTCTCCAACTGCACCATCCCTCTTGGGATTTTGTTTGTTTTCTAATTGAGAACTCCTTCCATATCCAGCTATGCTTCTTGGGGCTCCATCTCATCAATTACTTGTGAATTGAACACATCAGAGTTGGTTATGAAGTCTAGGATATACTTGTCATCCTCAAACACTTGGAAATTCATATCATTGTCAGGTATAGAAGGAACTGGTGTTAATTCAACAGTGAATTTCTTTAATCTAGATAAGGATAGGGGCTCCAATGTATTAGCTGCTTGGGCCAGAGCATTTGTAGTGTGATTCTTGGCCCTGGGAATTAGCTAGATGTTAAATGCATCAAAACCTTATATCAGGTCCCATACTCTGTGCCGGTAGTTTGGCATTCTTCTATCATGACAAGAATACTGCCTTCTATATTGTTTTATCACTAACTCAGAGTGTCCAAACACTTGGAGTACTTTGAAATTCTTCCTTAGAGCCATGAGAAATCCATGAATCAATGCCTCATACTCGAAAACATTATTAGTACACTGAAATTCCAATCTATGAGTAGCAAAAAAGGTTTTACCTGTTGGGATTATCAATTCAAATCATGCTCCTATACCTTGCTTACACTTTGAACCATCAAATTGTAGAGTCCTGATTTTAGAAGAAGAAATACCTTTAGAATCTTTGATACTCCCACTTCTACTAGATGAAGGCTCATCTTGTACGATTGGTTCTTTTCCTTTTCGATCCTTGTGAAATTCTTGTATTTTGAATCTAACTATTGGGGGTGGATCAATGCATCTTTTAATTTGCTCCACAACAGTCCAGTAGAGACAACACTTAAGCTCAAGATGAGAGGAATTATGGACTCTACACCAATTTGGAAGTAGTAACTCCTCAAAGTTCATTTGTCTTCCTAAACTTATCTGGTCCTTGATGCACTTTTGAATAAATTCCAAAAAAATGTCAAGCAACCCAATATTACCATCATCCCATTCAGAAACTTCATCTATTTCTACCGATGTTTCAGTACCACTAGAAGATTGACTCAAGTCCTTGGGAATATCATGCATCATTATAAATTTCTCTACTTCTGATTCATCCACAGTAGCAGCCAGGATATAGTTCCCTAAGCTCACTTCAGAAATTAGTACTTCATTAGAGGTATTATGATATTTAGTAATCAAGTACCTCAATCTGGGTTTTCTCTCAATCCTGATCTAGTTTGGAACTCCTTTCCATGCTATCCACATATGAGAATGATCTGTTGAAGTATACCCATTGAGGACTCTCATGAAATCTCTTCCAAGTATCATTCTATAGGCATCAGGTATGTCAGCCACCTAGATATTAATAACTTGCTACACATGCAGGTTTGATGCTACCTGCATTGGAATCATATTTAATTCTCCCACTACACTCACCTTAGTCTTATCCAATTGATTCAATTTACACTAGGAGGGAGCAGGAGTAATGCCCAAATCTTTACAGACTAAGAATGACATTACATTCTTTTATGCACTAGAATCTAACAAACAATTATGCAATTTTTTTCCAAATATACGAATAGAGATAAAAAAGGAGGAGTATCCTACTTGGTTTGGAATAAACTTATTGGAGAATCAAAATTAACCACTTGAATCTTATCATTTTCTTTACTTCTATCCTTCATTTGTACTTGTGGTTGTTCTTTAGCAGGTTGGGTATTTTGACTTGGAGCTGATTGAGAACTTTGTGTCCTTTCTATTGTATCTTGAACCACTGAACCACTAGCTCAACAAAACCAACTTTCTTGATAGTAGAATCTTGTGAAAACCTTGTGGATGCATGATCATTCAAATAGCCCAACACAACACTCCTAATAGTTGGGACTCTTAGCAATTCAAAATCCGAGAGACTCACCTTCACTTTCTTGAGTTCCTCTGCTACATATTCTCCCATTTAGAACACATTCATATCGGATTGACTACTCCTTGATAATGTTCCTTGTTGATCCTTAGTAGCATCTCCTTTTGAAGTATCATAAGGTCCTCCTCTGGAAAATTATTTCCTTGGCACATGAGGATATAAAGGGTTGTTGATGACATTAGGGTCAGGTGGAGTGTTGAAATTGTTAGGAGGTGTAGATGTGGTAAATGGTCCACCAACCTACCTATTTCTTAATTCGTATGGCCTAGTTCTTTAATGGAACATCTGAAATTCATCTATTCTCTATTCTTCTTCATCCAAAGGACCATTATCAATGGTTCCATCATTTTCAAATAACTTTGATATTGAATCTTTATTGTATACTTGTTCTGGTTTTGCATTTTTCTCTGTGGACTCCTGTTTAGGCCCATTCTCTTCTTCTCTTGGGTAAAGATCATGGTTCAACACCAACATTGGTGAATCATAGGGACATGAGGGCACCATTTCTTGACCATATGAAGAACCTCCTATAGCATCTTGTGCCTCCATCTAGTATGTGGTTGCAGCTGTTTGGAATTTAGGACACTCGAATTCAGAATCTTGGGTTGTTTTGTGGAGTTTGCAATATCCCTTCAAAGCATCCTCTACTAGGAGGATTGTACTAGTAGACTTCTCTAGATTTCCAGGCTGATCCAATGGTGTTAGAACTCCCCCATTGTTAGGTCTAGTGTTTCAGGCCCTGTTCTATCTCAGTGGTGGTCTCCTGTCAAATTTTTGTCTTGATGACTGACCTCTATCATAACCTTGGCCATGACCTTGCACAAATTTCCTACTATCTCTATTATAGATAGATTGGATACTTCTTTGTGCAACATGTAATTGGCTATTTTGGTTCCTCAAGTAGGTAACTTTTGTAGACAGTTTCTTAACTTGTTCTGTCAATTCATCTAACCTCTCCTTTTCTAGATTACTTTGTGCTGACACAGAATTTGCAAAATTCTGTAGATAAACTACATGAGAACCTTGATTTAGAGACTTATTTAGCACCTCATAATTCTACAAATAACTTGGGATGTTAGCTTGTTGCTGGTGAAAAGGTGTTTGGATTACATTGTGTGAGTAATTTGGTATAGGGGATGCTTGATTAAATAGAGGTCCTAGATGAGGAACTATAGGTAGTTGTGAGACTAGATTCATGATTGGAGTTTGACTAGTTATTCCCTGGTTTATGGCCTAGACTCTTCCTGGATGAGCAGTTCACCCTAACAATGGAAAAGGTCCTGACATATGTTGTCTCAAATCTGTACTTTCCTTAACTTCCTCTGTATATGCATCCAACAAAGTAGCAGAGGGATTATGTTTCCACTTGATGAAAGTAGAGGTAAGGCTATCCAATGCATCGTAGTAAACTTCTCTTGTTGTGGCATCATCCACAGCATAGGGTTCCTGCAACCGAGTGTAAGCACGATGGAACCTATTATTAAAAGACCCTATTGGTTCATTGACTTCTCTCTTGACCTTAGTGAACTGGAGGTACAACTCATTAGCACTAATGGGAATCTTGAACTTAAGAAAAAAGGCATTCTCCAGCTAAACCCAACTAGTTATAGAGCTAGCTAGTAAGTGATTGTACCAGTAAAAGGCTTCTTCACCCAGGGAATACGGGAAAAGTCTGCATGCAACATCCTCATGATTAATTCCCCTATCCCTAAGGGCGGACTGAAAAATTCTAATGTGCTCCCCAGTCATTCTATTGGGGTCACCAACATGGAACTTGGTGCAAAATTTCTTTGGATTTTTAGGCATGGCATTGTAATTGTTAAAGAGCAAAGGTGAGGGGTTATTTGCCAGAAAATCCATTAGTGGAGGTGGAGGTGGAAGTGGAAGTGGTCGATTAATCGGCGTTTGGGGTTGCTGAATGGATGAAGGGTGAGGCCCAATGGGAGTGGATTCAATGGAAATAGGCTCAGAATCTAATGATGAGGACGAATATGATGGCTAGATGGGTGAAGATGATGATGCTCCTCCCTTTTTGGTCCTTCTTGACCTAGTAGGGGCTCCTAACTCCAGAAAATCTCCTTTTGATATAGACCTTATTTATCTCTTGAATCTTTGTGGAGATATTGATGATAGAAAATGCTCCAACTTGTTGAATCAACCCTCCCTCTAGCACCAATATGTTGATGGTGTTTTCTTCACAACAAAAACTCAGACAGAATATGATATCCTATCTCTCTTGAAAGGTAAATCTCAATCAACAAGCCTCAAGAGATAACCCCAAGGTCTCTAATTTTAGGTCTTGAAAATGTAATGAAACAACTTAGTGATAATGTGAAAATGTTGGTAATCACAAGGAGACTTACAAACAAATGTTGGGAGCTCTCAATTTCATCAAATATGGCAATGCAATGATGCTTCTCATTCATAAAAACTAACCCAGATATTAAAGAAATAGAAAAAGAGATAAGGGTTTCAGAGATATTCTAAATCTAACTCCTAAGATCAATCTTAAAAATGGCAGAACATCCAAAATGGACCAACCCTTCAAACCAATTCCTATTAAACCTAGATTAAATCTGCAATATCACAGAAAATGTGCAATCTCCTAAGGCATAAAGATTTTCATATTATGGAGCATTCACACATCAACCCTAAAATGGTATTGAAATGAATAAATACCCACAATTGAACTAAGTACCATAAGATATAGGCCCAGGCTAACTTTACACAACAACTCACAATCAGCAAGCTGATAAAAGTATGGACCAAGTTTTTCTCAATCACTTCAAATATTCTATCATAAACACAACTAAACTGCAACTTTTCTAAGATTGTTCATAAATAACTTACTTAGAGCAATATATCAAAATATGAAACACAAGAACCATGCACAGATGAATAACACAAAGAAGAACACCAAATAACAAAGTCTTCACTTGTATTTGCTTCACTAAAATTTGCAACAAATCAAGTATATTTAGTATTACCACACTTCTCCAAATTTCTAGGTAAAATCTAACTCTCTTCCAATTATCTAACCCTTTCAAATGAGGAGAAAACCTCCATTTATAGCATTACTCTTGAGGTCGGCCCAAATTAGGGTTACAAAGTTAGGTCGACCAGATAGGTCGGCCCTAATACATTTCAAAATTCTCCTAATTCAAACTTACATTAAAATGTTAGAAGTCGGCCTCAAAAGTCAATTTTCTAATAGATACTTCTTCTGGCATAGAATTCAAGGCATGGGCAACCTGTCCTCACATGTAAAATTGGTGTTGATGACACATTCTCCAAGGTAATCAAACTGGGTCACCCTTTTCTCCTTTGTCCACCTCATTTCTTCCAAAAATTTCCTTAACCTTCACAAGAACTGGGTCCATGTCGACCTGGGTTGGGATAGATATTAACTCAATCCTGGCCTTTATCGAATTTAATTCCCCTCCATATTTAGTCAAGGTCCTATCCTAGTTAGCATACAAATTCCGATATCTATCCAGGAAAGAAATGTAGATTGTAGCATCCTCCAATGGATCTTTTACAACTAGGTACTTGGAGAATACACCTCATGCCACCACTTCTACAACTGACCAACATTCAAATGCTTCTACCCAAAATTCTTCCTCCCAGTAACAGTCTCTAGGAAAGCATTGTAACTATCAAAAACCTCTTTTACCTTCGTCTAAGTTTTAGATATTTTCTTTGATTCCTTCATCTTGAGATCATTTTTGAAATTGAAAGCCTCTATCCATCTCATGACTATGTTAGTATTCTGCATTGTGAGGACACCTTCCTTGACCAATTTTTTTGTTGGGACTACAAGTATTTTTTCCAATTCTTTGACAATTGCATCATCTGGATCTTTTCATTCAATAAGAAAATGTGCCATATCTTGAGAGAGGAAGGATGATCTCTCATACATTTGCAACACCTTTTCAATCATGTCATCACCCCTTTCACTTACACTCTGTAGCCATTCTTGCATGTCCCTCATATAAGACTTCAATATTTCAATTTATGAAACTATTTCTTTAGACAACAATCCCTCTGGAAATGAAGATCCTTCACCACTTTGTGCCTGCAAAGGCTTGATAGGATGTTGAACATATTTATACACTTGTGAGGTTCTTCTACAACTTCTCCTTTTCTTCAATCTCCTTGTCTAATCTCCTCAGAATTGCCTAAGACGATTCTTGAAAATCCTCCTTTTCCTGCTCCTTCATGGATGGGCCAAGATTAATAGTCTAGACTTTTTAGTCTAAAGGTCTTACCTCATCCTCGTACCTATTCTCTATGGGAACAACAACATGAATAATTCTATTATTAAATTCATCCCTTGCAAATTTGGAGACAATTCCAGCTCTCTTTCTTTAGGTTGCCCCCAAATTTCTAGGAACTTGTCCCAATTTGGATTTTCATCCTTCACAATAATAGCCTTTTTCTTTAATATCTTCTCTAACCACTCTGGGGCAGCAGGCTACTCTGTTTCTATACCTTTTGATTGATCATTGGAAGGATCATCCACAACATCTTCTGCATCTTTATTATCTCCTCCTTTTCCTGGTTTCTCCTCCTTTTCATCTTGTTTATCCTCATGCTCACCTTCTGAGTGGGGTGTATCAATATGTTCACCTATTGGAGGATGAGAATGCATTTCCACAGTAACTTCCAATGTTTGCTGCTTATTTAGTACCTCCTTCTCTTTCAACTCTTTCATGAGGTCACCTAATTTCCCATTTCTAGGTGTTGACACCTCTTCATCTTGTAGCCCTTCCTTAGGATTTCCAGGGATGCTTCCTTCTCCACCTGGTTGTTCATGTTCCCTAAGAACCTCATCCTCTTGATTACTTGGTATATTTTGTGTTGGGGATGAAGAAGGGGAATCATTTACTATAGTGGCACCCTTCATTTCTCTCACAGGATCATCAGTAGGTGCATCTTCAGTATGCACCTCCTCAGCTACAATCTTTGGCTCTCTCACAGGGAACACCTTCTACTTTGGAGAATTTATCCTTACATACACCTATGGCTTCTCTCCAGAACTCTCAATTTCCACAACTTTGGAAGAAGCAACTATATCCCGAGTAGTCTTAGTATTTTTGGCCATCTTTTGACCCTTAGTCACTAGTTTCCTTTTCTTGATAGATTGAGAAGTTTCTTCTCCTTCCTCAACAATTTCTCTGGAAGTTTTCCTTACCTTGGACACAGGCTACATATCTGTCTTCTTTTCCTAGACTTGGCTTCTTATCCTTCTTTTTAGAGTGAGAGGCCTATTTTCTTCTTGATCATCCTCATCTCGAGGCTCAGTAACATTATCCTTAGTAGCCTCTGTGTATTCTTCTGAATGGGATTTGAGATTCCCCATCAATTCATAAGTGAAATTTGTACCATCTGCTATAATTCCAAGACCTTATGTTTGACCCACATCTTAGAATATTTCCTCATTGGGTTAGTTATCTGATCAAGATCTACTATTTCTTCCTCTGACCAATTGACAGATGGTAGGGGTTGATTCCTACAAGGCTCATAGTCATGATATTATAAAAGACCCTCTTCATCATCATCAACCTGATTTGGTACTTGATCCATTTTGTAAAGTCTAATTAGTTTCAGGGGCAACCTAGAAAAACTTCTTCTTATAACTTCAAACTCGTCTCTACAGTTAGCCCAATAATCTTCTATGTGGTCCTTGTGTCTATATTCTCTATTGGCTAACCTTTGTGCATATCCATAAGGGTCAAAATTATCTCTATTGGTGTGTGAATATAATTTAAATTTCACCATCTCCTTTCCTAAATACTGGGCACTTTGGATGGAGGGACAGGCTTCCAGAGTACCAATCCTCAATGGAAATTCACCTCCAAGTGTTGGTTTATGCATGTCCTTTATTACTACATCAAAAACCACCATTTTCCTTGCTACTTCAGTAGAATGAGTTTGTTTGTTGGATATCTTGGCAGACTCAATGGTACTACTAGAGTTCCTTGTATTATAATGTAAGAAAACCTCTGAAACTAGATAAACCATTGGCCATATCTCCTGATCAATTCCATTTCATCTGCCGAGATCCTTACATGAAGGGAACCTTGTAGCAATCTAGGGATATACATGAAGAAAGAATAATTTTCTCTCATATAATTTGTTGTCTTGAACTAGAGTTGAGGATAGACATCCCATACTTTGTTCTTTCCAGGAACTCCTTTGCAACTTAGGCTCTTATATTTGTTCTTACTTTCCAACATGTAGACAAGGTAAGAATTCATTATGAACACATTGGTGTCTTGTACACTTCCCAATTGCATGTCCAAGTTATCACTCAAGATTCCTTCCCAATGATAATGTTTTTCATTCATGATCTGAGTGATAGGGTAAAACATCCAATTCCTAAAGGTGAAAGCTTCCTCTAATCCCATCACCCTGCCTAGGAGTGTGATAATATTGTGGTATTCCATTTTGAAATTACTCCTATGTAATTGCTTTGGAAACTTGGAAAAATGTGGCTTCGGTTTAGCAATCTGAGAGTTGTTCATCATATCCAAAGCCCTGGAGGGATCCTTAGCATAAAAATCCTCTACTTCTATGATGTTGATCTCCTTAATAAGCTTATTTTGGGAAGCAATATTGAAGGTCTTAGCTATAGTTTCTTTAGTTAGATTGGCCATAACCCTACCTTTTGGACTTACTATTCCTATCAGCATCATAGTGTCTTGCACATTCTAAGACCAATTCTAGGCACAAAAATGTGGGTGGAAACCCTGCTGCTTGAGCCAAGCCTATGTGTGTAATGATTTGTGCTTGTTGGGTGGGTGCATTACCAAACATCCTTTGCTAGAAATCATCGTAGTCAGCATGCCCCATATTTGTATCTACTATCTTAGACCAGGCAAAGGAGATCTTTGACTCTGGCCATATTCCTTTAAAGTCATACTTCATTCTCTCTGCTCTCTTCTTGACCTCTTCTTGTGCAAGTGAAGCCTTTGTCTTGGAAGCCTTTCCTAGACTCATATTTTCTTGCATCTGTTAGAAAAATATGATAATCATTGAGTTTCCAATCATAATCAAAACAACATTAAAAGTAAATGCATAACATTCTCCTTATCAACCTTAGAATCCAATGATAATCTCTTAACAATCATAATGAATCTCAGGATTTCAAGGGTTAGCAAGAATTTTGGAAATTTCACTCCAAGGCGGATTCTTCGAAAGAACTAGAGCTTAGAAAATCCACCCTAGGGAGAAATCCCCAAAGGGTCTTGTTTTACACAAGTTTGGGGTTGCAAAATTCTTCTAAATGATACATAACCCTTTCTCAATAAATGATAACATTATATTTAAGCTTTGATTCACTCCCACAAGATTTGATATTTTAGGAACCAGAAGGAATTGCGGAAAATCTGCTACTTAGTGGATTCTCCGACAGAACTAAGGCTCGAAAATTCCACCATAGGGTGGAATCCCTAAGGGATCCATCCTAGTGCAAGTTTAGGTTACAAATTACTTCTTAATGGCCTATGATTACTCCACAACAACTGACATCTTCACATCCAAACTTTTTTTTTCCTCTCACAATGCCTCCAGGATTTTCACACCTAGATGGACTTAGAGAATCCAAGGTCAAGTGGATTTTTTGAAGGGATTTTCCTCTGGGAAATCCGCGGTGTGGCGAAATCTTCAAAAATAGTGAGGTCCTTCAAAATCAACTTAAAGCCATAATGAAGCATTTCAAGCTCGGTTTGAACCTATACTTGGGCATAATAGTGCTTAGCCCTCAAAAATTGGCAAGGTGAAATGATTCGAAAAATCCATGAGGCATGGGAATTTCTGAGTGGATTAATCCTTAGAAAATCCAAGGGTAGGAGAGTTCTCCAAGGTGGACCTGACTTTGAGCATTCTTTAAAGGTTCCTTCATGCTTTCATTTTGCACACAAAATTGAGCGTTATTCCTTTTCATTTTGATCCAAACTTATGATCTCCTATTCATTCCCATGAATCAAAATCCAAACATACATACCATGATGCAAATCAAAATAGCCCAACAAGATACCCATTACCCTTTTATCGAATTTGAAGCTTAGATGAGTTAGGGCATGACAAGAATGGCTAGGGTTTATGATTCATCATTTACATTGATCATCACACACTAATTTGTAGATTCAACATGAAATTGCAATTCACACAAGACTCTATGAAGCACCCCCAAACTTCAAATCGCATGAAACATGATGCCCTATCCTGTGACTATAAATGGATGATGATGGAGGAGGTAAACCCTAATACATGAATGAAACAACAACCAAACCCACAAAGGGAGCTTTCGAACGATCTCAACCATTCCCATGAATTTCACCAAAGCTCGTGCAACCAAACAAAAATGCACATTCACAGATCCCAACCACCATGAAGGCATGATAAAAATGTGGGTACACCACTTAATCCCTCATACAAAGAAAAAGATCAATTAAAATCACAATACAAAAAGAGGGGTGGAAACCCTACCTTTGGAGGGAAAGAGTGAGATTCACCAGTGAATTCAAGTCAAAGTGCCAAGGGATAGGCTGGCACACCAAATGCGATCACCAATTTTTTGGAGGAACAAACTCTTTGAATGCAACAAGCCAAGATTCAAAATGATAAAACAACATTCAAAAAGGTCCCTAAATAACCCCTCAATACCACATTAAATGTACCCATTGACATATCAGAAATGTGGTGATAAGACCCCACAAACCTCAGAAACATGATAGGGAGGCAGACTCAGAAAATTCGGCAGAGGTCAGATCCTCCAGAGGAACTAGACTATGGAAAATCTGAGATACCCTGGATTCTCCGAGAAGACACATCCCTTGGAAAATCCGCCTATAGGAAAAATATCTGAAGGGTAATCCCTTCGAAAAATCTACCAGAGGAGGAAATCTCCAAAGCTCACTTGGACTTAGCCAATTGTTTTCCTACAAATGGAATTTTAGATGAAGGCATGGAGTTCAACGATGACCTGGGATCAAAGTGTTGCAATTAAAGCACCCTAAGTGCAAATAAAGCATAAATTCCTTTAGGTGAAGCAAAGGCTAAAATTAAGAGGAACCTATCCCTTAAGGGGAAAAGGTCAAACTTAAAGCAAAAGCAAAGAATGAAAGTGAGCAAAAGAGGGTACCTACCTTAGGTGGGGTGTGTGTGCAAAGAGTGCACAACAAACCCCTATGATTAAAAAAGGATTTCTTGAGTACATTAGAAAACACCCCTAAAGAAGGTTTTCCATGTAAGGAAATGACCGCGAGTGATGTTCTTTTAAAGGTAAATGACAAAAGAATTTCCTTTTTTGCAGATACTCATATAGCCCTATACAAAGGAAAAACAAAGTCACGTCCTTTTTTGCCGGCATTGAGGATATTTGGTAAGAATTTGTATAATTTTTTTAGTGGATTTTGGAGCCTCAAAAAATGTTATGCCTCTTTGCGTGTGCCAAAATTTAGGGTTAACACTGGATAAGTCTTCCAAGAAGGTAACATAGCTAGATAAAATGGAAGTAATGTATGGAAGTAATGTAGTGGGTGACATTCACATGCAGTTAGCATCAGATCCTTGGGTCCAACATTATATTGATACACAAGTAGTCGATATCCTTGACACATATGGGATGTTGTTGAGTAGAGATTGATCAAAGAATTTGAATGGCTATATGGCTACAAATTTCTTGCATATGTGATTGTCTAGGAGTGGAATTCCAAACTAGATTAGAATAGAAAGGGAACCACGAATGAAGCACATGATCACAAAATATAACCAAAATAATGAAACACTTTATGTTGATATCGAACCAAGTGTTTATAACCTCAGGTCCAAGGAAGTCAAAATAGATGAAACATTTGTGTGTAATTTAAATGTCTAGCATCCATTTACCTTAGGAACAAATGTGTTAATTGATTATGATTATGATTCTTTTGAGGATGAAGATGGATTCTTAGACAAATTCCAAAAAATTATGTTGAGAGAAGCTTATAAATTTCAGGTACACGATGATCCTCTAATAAATTCATTGCTACAAGGATGGTGCATATTACATAATTCACCACATTCATAAACTAGTTGTGCAATGTGCCTATAAATTGTGAGAAAAATGCAAGATTGTAATAATTTGAGAATTCTAGTAAACACTAAATTGAAGCCAGAAAATGATAGTACCAAACTTGTGAAAACACCAAGTGATAATAACATGGACAATCCTCATGTTAGTCATAAGGAAGAAAAGGAAATAAGTAGAGAATTTGTCGAGATGCCACATGTCTCAAAGAAGGGGGTGTGTCAATCAAATTCAAAGGTTCCCAAGCCTAGAAGAATGGATGATCAAGTATGGACCCTTAGGTTTGATGGATAAAAATATAAACAAGGAATTGGAGTAGGAATCAAGTTAATGAGTCTATAGGGAAAATATTATTTGGTTGCATATAGATTGCAATTTCAATGAACCAATAATGTTGCTAAATAAAAATTCCTCACTCACAGTTTGTTGTTGACCATCAAGAATAAAGTTTAATTTCTCAAAGTATTTTGATACTCTAAACTTGTTGTCAAAAAAGTTAGAAAACAATATGTTTTCCATTACAAACATTTATCCAATTATAGGCATCATGTATGGAACTTGATTAAGAGTTTCAATGCTTTTAATATCATGCATATCCCATGAAGGTTTAATCGAAAGGTTGAAACCTTAGCTACTGCTATGAGAACTTTAGAACCTTTAGACATGTGATACTTAAAAAGATTCACTAGAACTAGTCCAAATACCTTCAATACTGGATAATGTCACCAACTTACAAGTATTTGAAGATAATCGCCATATTCTATATTTTATTACAAATTCAGGTAATTTGAAGCTCAAATAATTGAAGAGAATATACCTAATAGTGAAATCCAAGATGATAATACAATTAATTTGAGGGATAAAGAGGGATGATTTAATTAGAAAAACTTATTTGATATTGATCTTGAATAACCAAACATGAATACTTGCCAAAGATGGAGGTGTTTATGAATCTCACAACATGAGTAGTAAAGATGATTTGAAGAACATACTTATTGGTAAAGTATGCACTAAGGAAGAACACAAAAATTTTTGTTAATGATCTTATATATTTCCATTACATCATAGATTGGACTTATGAAGATTTGAAAACTTATGACGCTTTGTTTATTACACACCCTATTCCTTTAAAATGGGGAGTCAAGCCATTTCGACAAAAGAAAATTCCAATCAACACTTTAATTGAACCTTTGATCCAAAAGGAAGTACATAAACTTTTGTATGCAAGAATCATTTCCCAATAAGACATTCCACATGTGTTGCAAATTTAGTACCTATTATGAAAAGGAATGAAGATTTACATCTGTATGTTGATTTTCATAGCCTTAATAAGGAATTTGAAAAGGATAATTATCCTTTACCATCCTTAGATGAAGTCTTACAAATTATTAATGGATATCAAATGATGTATTTCTTGGATGGGTTTTCAGGTTATAACCAGGTAATGTTTGAAAAGGAAGACAAAATAAAGACCGTGTTTACTACTAAGTGGGGAAAATTTACTTACAAACAAATACCTTTTGGTATGTTGAATGCGAGAGTTACATTACAGAGAGCAATAGAATTTACTTTTAAAGATCTGGTTGGGAAGTATATTATCATATATATGGATGACCTCATTGTTTTCTCAAAGAATAGAGGAGACCATATAAATGATTTCAAAAAGGTATTGCACAAATGTGAAGCTTATAGAATTTCATTAAACCCTAAGTAATGCATATTTAGGGCTACAAAAGGAAAGGTACTAGGGCATGTTATATCTGAAAGAGGTATCTCCATCGATCCAGATAGAGTAAGCACATTGATGAAGTTGCAACCCATAGGGAGTAAAACTAAATTAAAGTCATATTTTGGTAAAATTAATTTTGTTCGAAAGTTCATTATAAGGTTTTCTAAAATAGTTCAACCATTGAATACCATGCTAAAAAAAGACATGAAATTAAAGTTGACCAATGAAGCTAAGGCTACTTTTGAAAGTATCAAAGGAGAAATTTTTGAAGCACTATTCTCGACAACCCTATATTATACTTAGCCATTTTACATTTACTCCTTTACATCAAATCATACTTGTGTGACGGTATTAACACAAAGAGGAGAAAACAAAGAAGAAAGACCTATTGCATTTATGAGTTTCCCTTTCAGATACTTCAAGCTAAGGTACATGGATGTGGAGAAACAAGCCTTCACATTGGTTAAAGTAGTGAGAAAATTTAGGCATTACATTCTTTGAAGTGAAGTCAAGGCTATTGTACCTGATGCGATAGTAAAAATGTTGTTAATGCAAAATGAATTAGGAGAAAAGAGAGTTAAATGGGTTACAATTTTGTAAGAATTTGATATTGAGATTAAGCCCATGAAGCTAGTTAGGCGATAAGTGTTGGCTAGATCAATTGTTGAAGTGGATCCAAAAATCATGAGCCAATAATACACAATAGACACATTGACACAAGATGATTTGTATTCAGATATTATGCATTACCTAGTCACTAGTAATTATCCCGACAATATGCTCAGTAGGAGAGCTCTTAAGATCAATGCCCATAATTACATGATTAATGGGGGAATACTCTTTAAGAAGAATCGTGAAGGAATATATTTAAGGGGTTTGTATGGACAAGAAGCCGATGATGTGGTACAAGAACTTCATGAGAAATTTGGAACAAATCAAGGGCTCCTCTAGAAACTACTCATTTAATTTTAAGAGCTAGATATTTTTGGCCAACTATATTAAGGATACCTTTGAACATGTGAAACACTACTACATATGTCAAACTATTGTTGATAAGGGAGATATATTGCTCAAATGTTGCAGAAAGTGATGGAAGGGTAGCCATTCATAGAATGGACCTTAGATTTTATCAGAATGATAAATCCTCCATCTTTCACAGGACATAGGTATATACGCATGGTGACTGACTATTGCACCAGGTGGACCAAAGTAGTTTGTTGCAAACAATGCACCACTGAAATAGTAATTATATTCTCAAAAGAGAATACCATCATCAGATTGGGACACCATACTCCCTAGTATGTGATAATGGCTTTGCTTTCTCTTCATTGAATTTTTTTAATTGGGTATTTGAGTATGGTATAATTCTAAAGTTTTCATCAAATTATTATCCACAAGGAAATTGGTTAGTAGAATCAACAAAAAAAACTTGTTGGATATAATTAATAAATTGATTGAAAAGAACTCTAGGGAATGAAACTCCCTATTCAAATTTGCATTATGGGTAGATAGGACAAGATTAAAAGTTGCATTAGAAAACTCCTCGTATCATATGGTATATGGGATTGACCCCATACTACCCATTAACCTAGAAATTCTGACATGGTAGTTTTCTTAGGAATACCTAGGCTTAGAGAATAAGATGCAATCTAGGTTTTTGCAACTAATGTACTTAGAAGAAAAGAAAACTAGAGCAATAGACCACTTTACTAAGCATCAGTTGGTAGTAAAGCACTAGTTTGATAAGTGTACAAAAGTCAAATGATTTAGAATATCAGACCTAGTCTTATGTTGGGATTAAGCTCATGAATGAAATAGAGACCATGGTAAATTTAAAAAATTATGGACAAGTCCCTACCAAATATCATAAATTTTAGGAGACAATGCTTGCAGGCTCAAAGATTTAACTCACTTGAAGATTTCCAATTGCGTATCAATAAACAATTCCTAAAACACCATTTCCATACTTGAAGTTTTATCTACATGTTGTACATATGTAAATAGGCTTGCTTTGTTTCTATTTTGGGTGTGGGTTTGTGGTGGTTTATTTTGTTTTCTTGTCATCTTTAAGATTTCCTCCTTTTTGAATAAGGTACCAAGACAATTAGAATCTTTAGAAATATTCCAAATAAAAATGAGTTTAAACCTTGTGAATAATTGCATAATCTTGAAGGTTTATAACTTTTGTGAATATTGTTGTTTGAATATCTCTTATCATTCAGTTGCTTTAATCAAAGTAATTCATAAAGGGATGATCGATATATATATATATATCCAAATTTAAGGTATTTTATGGTGGATTTGAGAAATAGCAATTATTTGTATTGAGTGAAAAATATAATGGTTTTCCATTGCTACCACTATAATTTCCAACCTAATAGTAGGATTCAATGCCAACAAGTTGATAAAAGAGTTTGCAAAGAAATACCATTTTTTTTAAATTGAAGTATTAAAAGAAAAGAGAAATTCAATTCTTTAGGTCGTCCATTAAATATCTCTATCGGGGCTATGGATGCATGACTAGTAGTAGAGCTATGATTGGGGGAATTATGGAGATAAATTTGTCAGAGCTATGGATTCTTGACTAGAAGTAAGGCTCTATCCATGAATGGCTAAAATTTTAAACTAAACTACGTAGTTCAATAAAAATATTTTCTAGAGTTTGAAGTCACCATAAAAATGAGATGAACCACTTGCACACACCTTAACTCATAAAATTAATGTTATTACTCTGATTAAGGCATGTTAATTTATAGATGATGTGAAAACAATTAATAATTTCTAGGAGAGTTAAAAGATTTCAATATTTTGTTGTTATTTTTGAAGTTTATGTCTATTTTAATTTGGTCAGTTTTGTTGGTTGCTAGTTGTTGTGTAGTCTCACAACACACACCAATTTTCCTAATCAAAATGGAGGACCCCTCTACTTTCACTTGCACTTGGTTGGGAGGAAGTGCCAAAATCATGCAGTTCCTTTTCAAGTTCAATCATTTTGGGAAGCAATGGTTCTAATGGTAGGTTTTTAAAGTTTTCTAAGGGAGTTTGGAGAAAACAAACAATCTTTTTCAAGAATTTTTGGTCTTAGGGAATCGAGAATTTTGCTTTATCACATCCCACATTGGCTAGTGGAAAAGTATCGGCCAAAGTAGCATCCCCAAAAATAACTTTTTCCTTAAAAAAGATTCTCCCGATCCATTGCTAGTTTGTTGACTAAAAAGGATATTTATCCTAGACTCGAAGCATTAGTTAAACATAATTTTATTTTGAGGGAAACGGGTATTAAAGGTCTTGGTGATTAAATTACATCTATTCATTATAATGGGTCAAACTCGAGCAAACATCCATTAAATAAATAACCTACTCCAAAATTGGACTTTTTTCACCAAAAAGTGTCATGTCCCCTTTTTTTCTAAAAGGAGTACTTACTAAAAATAGTACTAGTAAGTTTCCATTATCCAAAAATAGTAAGTCAGAGGTATCAAGACAACATTGGAATATAATATTATTTGATATTTATATTGTCTTGGTGTAATTTTTATCTAAAGGACAAATAAATATTAAATATTTAGTGGTGCGAACAGAAGTGGGTCGTGAGTTTTGGAAAATAGCACTTTGGCCTCATGTAGGTGCCTCAAGAAATTCATTTTGAGTTGTCAAAATATGTCTTGTAAGTGGTATAATATGAAAGGCTAAATTTAGAGGTGTTATAATGAATTAAATTAATTTTGTAAGTTCCTAAAATTGGGGAGGAATATTTGGACGTGAATCCATTGTTTGGTAGAAGTTTCCAGATAATCAAGAGGCTATAAATACTGGTCATTTTTCATGCAAAAGGATCTTTATGCATTTTATAGGATTATGCTTTCTTCTTCAAAGGCTGAGAAACTATTGAAGGAGTAATATTCCAAGCTAATAAACCAGGGAGATAGATACTTGCAAGCAATGTGTTTATAGGTCTGTAGTGGAAATTTTATCCAAAAGTTGCAATAGTGTTGAATGTTCAAGTTTTGGGTGTGCATTTCATCAAACAGTTGGAAGGAGTAGTGTAGTTTGGTTTGTTTAGTTCAGTTTATTATATTAGTTTGGTTTTTTGTTATTAGTAGAAAATATATGTGCATCTAGAACATTATTCTCATGTACTTTTTTTTCTAGAATAACAACTTTCATTTTGGAGTTGTTTGTTGTGATTTGGGTTTCATGCAGTATCTTCCAATTTGTAGTTTCTTTTTTGGGTTTGGTGCAACAATTGTGCATTGTTGTTGGCTATTATTACTAGCAGAAAATTAATGCAAATTCCATGTTCAAATCCGTATTAGAACATTCAATATCAGTTGCTATTGATTCAATATCAATTTGGGGTGATTTATTGTTTTTTCTCTCATACCTAATTTGCTCATTTCTAAGTTTTTGGTAGAAATAAAAATTTATAATTTAAAGCTATTTTTTTTATGAGGGATGTTATAGTGGTATCAGAGTTGTGATCTTGCTATCTTGAGGGCTTTGAAGATGCAACCCACTAAATCTATTTTCTTTCTTGAAGGTGGTTACTTTACACTCACTCAATCTTCCAACCCCATGGAAGAATTGGTTATAGATCCAACTATTATAAGGGCTTCATATAACAATATGGATGAGGGTTTCAAAAATTCAGTCCCCTACAATGATTTCTTAATTCATATGCAAAGTGTGATGGCACTGAAAGGTTTTAAATTTCACCCAAGTTCAAGTGAGAAAAATCAAGAGGAGATCCAAGATCATGAAGTAAAGGAAATGTCTCTACAAAAAGATGAAGAATTAGAGTCAAAGGTTGAAGGTAATGAATTTTTAATTGGAAAAGATATTTAAGAAAATGAAATCTCACAACAAGAATGTGTTCCTTTTTATGAAGTTAATTCAAGATCAGCATTGTGCTAATGTGGATGTTAGTCACACACCAATAGGTAGATAAATTCTCACAAGGACACTAGGGGAACCTATCTTTCTTGAAAGACTCCACCCAGAAAACATAAATCTAAGGCTAACTCGGCTTGATCCCAAGGCTCATTTATGTCAAGTCTTGATGCACTAGGTTCGCTTAGGGTTCGTTGTGATAATGTTGTTAAACACGAGGGGTAAATGGTCCTTAAGGCATTGACTGGTATCATAGAGATATAAACATAATCTCAGTCCGGTCATTCAATAACTTCATGAAATCAACAAATTTGCAACAATTTTTCATAAAATTCAAATAACTTGAATTCATTCAAGTAGATTTAGCATTAATCATTCAAAAATTTCATGGAATCAAAATATTTGCAATAAAACTCCATGCATTTATCACTTTTTTTTGGAACATTTTCTAAAATATAAGCATCTATTCTAAAATAAAGTGTAAAAAAATATTGAAAAGTAAAATTTCTCCCAGGTATTATCCACACATGCCTCAAGAAATAACCAAACCAAAGAAAACCATTCCATACATCACCAGATTACTTCACATCTAGGCACAAAATAATGCAAGAATTCAAAGAAAAGGGGGATTATTTTTCACCGGATAGTGTCAGTATGCACCCTTAAATGGCGCAACACATAGTCTTGTCCAATAGGAACAAACAATCAACTACATAAGATTTCATATCAGGAAGTAGCTTTGAAACTAGCTCTAATATCAGTTAACTTCTAATGAAAAATATAAGTATTTAGTCTAGAATGGAACAAAAAATAGGAAAAAGAACAAAACTTGAAATAGTTTTGGTTCTCTGACATCCAAAACTTTTGAACTTAACTTAAAATGAAACATTTTCATGTTTTTTATAAGAACAAGACAATTGGGAAGTTCAATCAACACGTGAGAGGGAATCCAAGGGACGAATCACAAAAAGGCACCCAACACATGGCAACTGGAAAGAGAACTTCTGAATAAGTCAATAGATGTCAACCTTCTTCAACACTTTGGAACTTTTGGACTTATGTCCTTAAAATTCGATCAAGAAATCAACCTAGATCAAGCAGATTTGTCAAAAAAAATGTAGGAACTTCCTTTGTTGGATATTCAGAGTGATCAGGTGGAAGTAGTTACTCAAATCCACTAACACTTTTTGTTCTTACACTTAGGTTTGAGCTCAAACGTAAAAAACTTAGAGGTAAATTCCCCTAGATCAAGGTACTCTCCTTCATCGCATGCGTAATACCCAGTTTCCCAGTACTTCTTTATCTCAAGCTCCTCCTTCGTATGAATTCCTGGAGTGTATCGCCCAACTTGGTTATATCACTGCTCACAATCCAAATTTTCCTAACCGTCCATACCAAAACATAGTCCAACAACCTATTTCTCCTACACATAAAATTCCATATGTCAATCCCTTTTTAAAACATTAATATAACTCTCATTAAAATTAAACCATCATTAATAAATCATCCTTTTAAATCAAGTCATAAATAACATTATTTTAATGCATTCTCACGTAATTATCCCTTTAGGTAGGCTACTAGACATTTTAGGCTTCTGAGCAAAACTAAATAATCAAATTTAACACTTTAACACACATTGTTACCCGGTACCTAATACCCAACAAACTTTAGCTTTTACCGGAACAAAATTCACTTGAATCCTGGTTACCACCAAAACCTTCACATTTCCTGAACCTTTACTTCCAGTCAGCAACAACTTGCCAAACCTTGCATTAAACATTCCAACCAACCTAGCTTTCTGGTACCCAGTACCTGGTATACTCAAATCACAAATTATTTCAAAGACTTCAACTTTAACATGGGCCTCCAGTGATCCTTTGCCAACCAACACCCACTATAAGAATTAATTTTTTCACTTGGGTCCCAAGCCTTACATCTTGGGGAATTTTGTAAGACCACACAACAACTTGCAACCAACAAAACCAAATTTAGAAGAAAACCTAGGACCTGATCACCTGCTATAAATTATAACTTATGCATATTTTCCAGTAATAGCTTGTCACCTTTACTTGAATTCTGGCATAGAAATTACAAAATTTCCCTCGAAAAGCATTAGTGTGTGGTTGGTGAAAAAACTAGTTCATTGACATTAAACTACATAATTTAGTAATCCTCCAAAGCCAACCTTGGATAGAGTTGTTACCAGATTTTCACCTATAGCTCAATCAAGTAGAGCTTGTTGATTTTAAACTGATGAAAAGGTGCATTTTAAACCTTTCTTACATTACATTCAGATGCATAAATGAAATAATCCATAAAAGATTACAATCACAAATTATTGCATTCATACACATGCATGTAATAGAAGAAGGATTCAAATCTTTCTTTTCTGATAGAGTAATCTTTATTGAATGTAAAAGTGTACATTATCTCACACAAGCCATGAGATTGACTTAACCTATTCAATTCAAATAAAATAAAAAAGAATATATATGAATAGGTAAAATAAATGTGCATATAAAAAAGGGAACTAGTCATTGCCTGTGAATGACTAGTTCTTGTTGTGTCGTCTTGTCCTGTTGTTGTCCTGAGCTTCATCTATCCCTTCTAGCTCCATACCACTCCTACTCTTGTATCTGGAAAAAGTAATGATGTTAGAGCTATGCTCTAAGCAATGAAAAGTTCCCAACTTTACATGGACAAGCACCTATACACATATAAACTAATCTCAATCTGCATCAAACAAGCATGTATATCCTAGATATCCCTGAAAACCATTGAAGTCATCAAAAAACATCCAAGATATGCATTTTATTTCACTAACATATTTGCTTCATGTGTAGATACAGGTGCATTTGTGTTTCTGATCTAATCTGTTAAATTTCAGCATGTGGGATAAATGTGGCTCCCACAAGGGTTGATCCCAATGTGCTAACATTCAGTGTTTTGATGAAATAAGCTTGTTAAGCTTTCCAAAACATTATGATACAATCAGAGATACATCTATCATCCATGGCAGTGTATTTTCTATATTCACTGATACAAATAATAGATGTATGCATAACATCATAATGCTTCAGACAACTAAACAATGTTTTTCATTCATAATGGAATGTTATCATCCAGGAGTTCATGAGGACAACAAGATAAAGACATGTTTCTAACATCAATATGAATGAGATTTATTGCATTCATTGCATAAGAAACAGTTGTAATTTTGTTGGCACATGTATAGATCAAGAATTATTTGTAGTTTTGAATGCAAAAGAAAGAGAATTACAAACTGCAAATAGCATCATAACAAGAAGCTGTGATTGACTATTATAAATTCAAATACAGTAGAAGAAGCATATAAATTGTTTTAATGTCACAACAGATTTAAAACAGATGTAGGCAACAGCCTGTAAGTTACACATGTCAAGAGAACAACAAGTCTTTAAGGATTCATGAAGCAGATCTGTCATGAAATGGCAGTAAGGTGTGATAAAAGAATGCATTTAGTGTGGACAACCGATTATGTGGAATTTAAAGAATGAAAATATATCATCAAGAGTCTGAGCAAAGATATTATAATAAGTCTTAAGGCCTTCAAACAAAATGCCTTTAAGGGAGCTGTAGGTTATATTCTTCAAGATAGCCTAGTGATTCAAATGTTCTTTCAAATAGAAGTTAAGATAAGAAATAAGAACAGCTTAACACATTATTCATGGTGCAACAGAGATTTAATAGTATACATGATAGAATGATAATAAAAAATTCAAGAGTATAGTGATGCTAACTAATGCACTGAGGCAGCAATATGTATTGCAGTAAGTAATAGACTTTTCAAGGATAGATACCAAGTCAAAGGCAGCCACATATGGGGATATTCACCATGTATTACAATCAATAAAAAGAATGAAAAGACAATCTATGAAGAGCTATCAAAGAAAAAAGAGTTAATGTTTAAGGTAATTTATATGATGATAATCTCAGATCATGTGAACAGTGAGTATGATGTTAGAGGAGTAAATATGACTCAATCACACTTGTTAAATGAGTGTAAGAAATCACAATCACCTGAAGCATATTTTTAATCATATTATCTAAGAAGAGTTGACACCCTTTAACTCAATTCATGAAATGACACAGAGTTAGCACTGTTGCTAAATGGATAGAATTCCTAAAATATGGAATACAAAGAGTAACAAGTTCATGCTTTTATCTTCACACTTGTATCATTTTGGACAGTATCACATGATTGCAACCTATGAAAGCAGAGAACAGTAAAGGATAGAAGGATAATCTTTGCTTAAAATGCTCCACTTTTTTCCAATTTCATCCAAGAATTAAACAATAATAGGGTGTTTCAAAAGAGGAGATAGCACCATATGCAGAGGGGTTTTGAAAAATTCATCTACAGAGTCACAAATTTTTCACGGCCATGATATGTAAACTTTAAATCTGAAAAAGCTATAGGAGCTCGAATGAGCTCATTTTTGGCTTAATAGAAAATAGAACAAAGATTCTTCATTTTCAGAAGCAACACATGATTAAAATTCAACTAAATACAGAGTGAGAGATGAATGGTGGCGTGAGTTTGATAACTCATAACCCCAAACAAATTTGTGCAAGTATATAGTCGCAGCCCTAGTTTATACAAGGGAGCATTTATTTATAAAATGTCTAGAGAAATATAGTGAGAAAGTAAATAAAATATATCAAAAGTACATGGCCATAGTTTAAAGTCTCTATTCTTCAATAAAATGCAAATATAAGATTAAATAATAGACATCTCATGGTGGCCAGAGAGATGAGAGAAATTAACAGGAAAATAAAAACATATGAGATGAGTGATAAAAGCCATTGGAGCCACAACCCTAGAAGGCACACATTATCAAAAAATAGAGATATTCTTTCTATTTTGGTTTCAAAAAACAACTTACTAAGGATTCTTTGATAGAATTGACAGGAAATGCAAAGTTCCAAGTCTCTGTGGCTGCAAGATCCTTCAAAGAAATCTTTCAACAGGGCTTCACAGTAACCCTCATGGCGGCGTTGGGACCTTCTTCTAGAAACTTTACAAAATGAATATTTCATTTTGTTTTCCTTGCTTTGCTTTAGGGTTTTACCCTAAACTTCATATGGCCGATAAAAGACTTGTTCTTTCTTTTTCTTGCCATGTTTTTATTAAAAATGCAATGAAACTTTTTAGGAACATGAAGAAACAAGTCTTTGACTTGTATTTTTTTCTATTTGTATAAGTCTTTTAGAGACTTTATTCACTTCTTTTATTTTTTACATTAAATTTGATTGTAAAATACTAAGTCCTAATGATATTTTATAAATCATTTTGACTTAAGTATTCCTTTTAAATGCAAAATAATAGAAACTTTCAACGCATAGGAAGAAGAATAAAGATGTGCTTATCTTTATTATTTGACCAAGTCATGAGTGGATGGAAAATATATTTGTATTTATGACTTGGAGAGAATATAGGGAGGTTGATATTAGTTTTCCAACATGTGGAGGGTATTTTGGAGACTTTAATTTCTTTTGAGAGCTTTTGGAGGGCAATTTGATGTGCTTTCATGTTTGACAAAGTCAGTTTGGACTTTTTCACCTATTGGGAACTTCTTTGGAGAGGAATCAGTTGCTTTTTTCTAGGCTTTTTGGGGGCATCCGACCCCAACTATTTCTAGAACCTATTCTCATTGGTTTCTTTTGGGGAGTTGATGGATTAAGTCACTTGAGTGACTTTTTTTTTGTAATCAGTTCTTCTTATGCAATTTATGGAGATAGAGACTTTTGCAATCCTTTGACAGTTTGAGCATGTTTTGTAACTCGGTATTTTGAGCATGTATACTAGTGAAGGCCTTGGACATCAATGATATTGAGTATTTTACCTTCTCACACTATTCTTTATTGTGTGCCTTATTGATTGATTGAATTACTTGTGAAATCTTATTCCTTTGCTTGTGATTTTGTCTCAAATTAAGCACCTTTTGCAGAGATATATGTTATTACAGGTTATAATTAGTGTTATAGGTGCAATCATCTTTAGTTGTGAGATTTATATTTCCCTCTAATATTTTTAGCTTCCAAACCTCTTTATAGATTACTAATGTAAAGACATATGAAAAGTGAGTTGTGTAATCTAGTTTCAATCATTGTTAGAATTGTGCATATAAGTTGTATATGCAGGCTCTAGGAAGTTTTGGTGTATCACCATAGGAATAGTTTTTTTTTAGTTTATGCATATCCTTCTTCCCTTTTCCTCATCAATCAATAGTTTAGGTGATACCAAAAGGAAGTCGGCCTTCTCTGGAGGTTGACCTCTGCCTACTAGTAACCCACAACTTTAGAGGTCTTCCCATGTTACACTGAAATATTGAATTTCATATTCAATAGGGTGCAATTTTAGTAGATAACAAGAGCCTTGCTGCCAGTCAAGCGTCCATAGCCCTGGCAAGGTTATCTCTATAATTCCCCCAAACATAGCTCTACTATCAACTAGAAGTTTATAGCCCCGGTAGAGATATTTAGATAGCAAAGGTTCTTTTTTATTTTTCATTCAATGCAAATCCCTTCATCATTTTACCAATTCCCAAAATATTTAGTTAATTATTTCCTATATATGAAAATTTCCAGCTAAATTTTACCATCCTTATGCCAAATTTCAACTAACTGCAATCCACTATCTACCCAAAAATAAGCATAAGTTAAAATTTAGCAACAAGTTACCAAACCACCTAATTAATTCTAAATTTAGAGATGTCGATTACCACCCTTCCATTTTATTTTATGGAAACCTGCTAAAATAAACTTGGCTAGCAATTTTGATTTTGGCGGCACTGTACTAACATTAATGCATTAGACTTGTCATGATTATACTTAAGCCCGACCATCATACTTTGCATTTAATTCACACACCTTAACGCACATGTATTGTTTTCCTCAATCTCTCCACATGTCGACGTGTGCCACTTCACTGGCTTGATTTTCCTTCCTAAAAAACACACATGGATATCTTCATGATTGATACAGCTCGATAAAATAAAATGAAATGACCAACATTTAATTCTAAAATCTCCATTTTGCATGATTCGTGATCTTTGTACTAGAAAAATTCAAAGCAATGGCCACCAGCTTCGTGAGAATTTATTTGATTTAGCTTTTAATTTTGGAGAAAAGTGTCTTGTTGCCACCTCAACTTGCATTCCCAAGATTTTCTATCTAGGTAACTATGTACTGCAAATTACTCATGACTTTCTATAAATTCAACACTTTCCTTCAAATTCTTCACTTCTTTCTTCAATTTCTTCAATTTTCCTTTTACTCTACTTGTGCCTTTTCACTTCCAAGATATGGATACTCCCATTTTCCTCACTTGTGTTTGTCACCAGAATGGATTTCTTGGTCGAATTACGACCCAAAGACTTGGAAATTTTTTCTCTCTGGACTCCTTCCACTAAGTCGTTCCTATGCATGGTTCTCAAGGAAACTTTTGTAAATTCTAGGGAATATTACAGGCTAAATTTAGACCTAGCTTCACACTTTGTAGCTTCGCTTTTGGACCTCGGCCTCTCGGTAGTTGAAGTTCATTTTGCAACAATGATGATAGTACGACTCGACTTTTTGGGGAATTTGGACCATGTTCTCTTTGTCGCTCATCTGACCATGGGAATCCCTTCTGCTAATGACATTCTATGGTTTCTGGAACAAGGGGAAGTAGTTCCTCTTCTACCCTTCCTTACTGATTTGCATACCCCCAACATTGACAACCATACCTGGATAACGCTTATCTAGGGTACACACTTCTCATGGATGATGCAACCCAAATTGACTGACCAGCCTACCCATTGTTCCAACGTGACTCCTTTTGTTTCTTTTTTCTCTTTTAAACCACTTTATGATGAGAATTTTGTACTTTACATGTATATACAAAGTATAATGATTTTTTTTCTTTTTTGTACTTGAGCATGTATTTATTCTAAATAGTTTTACCTTTTTCCAATTTATAGTGCAATGTTTAAGAATTCAATCATCATGTGTTTTAGTTCAAGTAGAATTTTCTAATGCCATGAACGAAACCAAAAAGCAAGAAAAATCCCTATTAAAGAAAATTAACCTAGCTAACTAAAATTTACCCTAATGAAGTGACTAACCCTAATTTCTACCACTAACTTCATAATGCTCTTTGCTCGAATTTCAGTAGGCTTATCTTTAAATCCACTCAAATAAATCTCAAATAACCTACTGTAGCAATGAATTATTTGAAAAAATTTGTGTTTTACAAATGAAAATTTGAATGCATACTTACCAATAATTTGGCTAAAATGTATGGAAATGACCTCCTTAACGGTCGATTTCACACACCTTCAGTATCTTCTTGATATTTTACCTTCTTCCAACCCTCATTCATGGTTCTCCATTTCACTCTACTCTGTTCCAAAAATGGTTGTATTCATTTCTTTATTTTCTTTCTCTCCAAGGTTTCTTTGGTTCTCTGTCCTCTTTTTTATCTCAACATCACTATTCATTTCGTTAAGCCAGATATTAATACAATTTACACATTTATCAAAAAGAGAGAAAGTAAAAACTTGATAAATGTATTTTGTGTAAAATCAAGAATATCTTCCCTTTTAGGTTGTGGGTTCACAATTAGGGGTAAAAAGCATGCATCTCTCACTCGTTTCACTCGTTCTTTCTATTCGTTATCACCTTCCACGTGTGCGAATATCGATGACTCACTCCTTTTGAATTCATGCTTTAAACGTGATGTTTCTAAATCTTGATGACTTTGCTTCTTTTCCTAGAAATATTTTGGAATCTTCTCATAAAAATTACGATTAATAAATTTGTTTGGTCTAACGGTTAAATCTCCAATATTTCCAACTTCACTAGAGTTAGGAATTTTCTTAAAATTAAAACCTCTTTCCAATAACGGTTTCTTTCTTCTTGTAGTTAAGGATTCCTTTGTTAACAAAATTACCTTATAAGTGGCCAAACTTACCCTAGTTAAAAATATTTCATAGTCAAGTTCACTATGATTAGTTGTATCATGAATCTTGCACTCAGTAACCCTACCAAAAGTGAACATACTTAAGGGATAAAGCCTCTGGTTAAGGATCTTCTGGAGCTTATCAATTTCCATTTTACTCTCCATTACAAACTTGTTTAGGATTCTTCCTCACAAGAAAACGTCCAATCCAGAACTGGGACAGTGATATTGACTCCAAAGATGTCAGAGCGAAGCCCTCCTTCTAGCACCACTCCTGTTGATGTAGATATTAGTCACACACCAATAGGAAAATAAATTCTCATAGGGACACTGCGAGAACCTATCTTTCTTGAAAGACTCCACCGAGAAAACCTAAATCTAAGGCTAACTTGGCTTGATCCCAAGGATCATTTACGTTGGGTCTTGATGCACTTGTTTCGCTCAGAGTTCATTTTGATAATGTTGTTAAACACGAGGGGTAAATGGTCCTTAAGGAATTTGCTGGTATCATAGAGATATAAGCATAATCTCAGTCCAGTCATTCAATAATTTCATGACATCAACAAATTTGTAACAATATTTCATGAAATTCAAATAACTTGCATTCATTCAAGTAGATTTAGCATTAAGCATTCAACAATTTCATGGAATCAAAAGATTTTCAATAAAACTCCATGCATTTATCACTTTTTTTTGGAACATTTTTTTAAATAAAAACATCTATTCTAAAATAAAGCATAAAGAATTACTAAAAAGTAAAATTTCTCCCAAGTATTATCCATGTATGCCTCAAGAAATAACCAAACTAGAGAAAACCATTCCATATGTCACAGAATTGATTCACAACTAGGTACATAATGATGTAAGAGTTTAAAGAAAAGGGGGATTATTTACCACCGGATAGTGTCAGTATGCACCCTTAAATGGCACAACACACAGTCTTGTCCAATAGAAACAATCGGCTACGTAAGATTTCATATCAGGAAGTAGATTTAAAATTGGATCTGATATTAGTTAACTTCTAATGAAACATACAAGTTTTAAGTTTGGAATGAAGCAGAAAATAGGAAAAAGAACAAAACTTGAAATTTTTCTGGTTCTCTAACATCCACAAATTATGAACTTAAAATGAAACATCTCCTGGCCTTTTATAAGAACAAGACACTTGGGAAATTCAATCAACACATGGGATGGAATCCAAGGGATGAATCGCAACAAGGTACGTGACACATGATAGCTGGCAAGAGAATTTTTGAATAATTCAACAGATGTCAACCTTCTTCAGCACTTTGGAAATTTTGGACTTATGTCTTCAAATTTGAGCAAGAAATCAACCTGGATCGAGCAAATTTGTCAAACAAAATGTAGGAGCTTCCTCTATTGGATATTTAGAGTGATTAGGTGGAACTAGTTATTCAAATCCACCATCACTTTTGGTTCCTACACTTAGGTTCGGGCTCAAACATAAAACACCTGGAGGTAAATCCCCTCAGATCAAGGTACTCTCCTTTATTGCATGTGTAATACCTAGTTTCTCGGTACTTCTTTATCTCAAGCTCCTCCTTCACATGAACTCCCAGAGTGTACCGCCCAACCTGGTTATATCACTACTTGTGATCCAAATTTTCTTGACCATCCATACTGAAACATAGTCCAACAACCTATCTCTTGCACATAAAATTCTATATATCAATCCATTTTCAAAACATTAATAAAAATCTCATTAAAATAAAACCATCATTAATAAATTTCATCCTTTTAAAGAAAGTCATAAATAGCACGTGCTTTTAATGCATTCTCACGTAATTATCCCTTTAGGCAGGCTATCAGACATTTTAGGCTTTTGGGAATAACTAAACAATCAATTTTAACACTTCAACATGCATTGTTACCTGATACCCAGTACCTGACAAACTTCAGCTTTTACTGGAACAACATTCACCCGAATTCCAATTACCATGGAAACATTTACATTTCTTGGACCTTTACTTCTAGATTGCAACAACTTACCAAACCTTGCATTGAATATTCCAACCAACCTAGATTTCTAGTACCCGATACCCGCTATACTCAAATCAAGAATTATTTCAAAGATTTCGACTTTAACATGGGCCTTCGGTGATCCTTTTCCAACTAGCACCTGCCATAAGCATTAATATTTTCATGTGGGTCCCCAATCCATACATTCTTAGGTCATGTTGTGAGACCACACAACACATTGCATGTTGATTATGAAGATAATTAAAAAGTTTTGAATATTGTCAAAGAGATACCCTTTGAAAATGTGAAGAGGAAATTTTTTTTGTGCAAAAAGAGAATGTATCTAACATGCAAGATGATGGAAGAGGGTCACTTGTTCAAAGTGAAGAGTTCAAAAAAAGGAAAAGGGTAATGACACTTGGTTATCCACTGAGGGAGTTACAGAGCAACATTGTGGATGGATTTTCTTTAAATATAAACATTTTGGTTAACCTAAGCTCATGGGTTTTGCATCAAGAAAATAAGTTTTTTGAAGATTTCCCAATGAAGTTTATTTTGGAAAATGAGGATGAGAATTTTACTTGCAGCCAAAGGTATGAAAATATTTTAGATTTGTCACTTTCTATGTGACCACAAAATTATTTTCATGTTGGAGAGCATGCAAAAGGGGGAGATCAATCTTTTAATGTTCAAAGTTGTTTATACATAAGAATATGGGATCGAAGAAATCTCTTGAGGATTAAAAGGGTTAGAGACACTATTTAGTTCTCCATATTTTCCATTTGGAATGAAAGGAAGTTTATGAGGATTCATATAGTGTTATTTGTGCTTTCTAACCACTTAATCAAGGATCAATATTCACATTTTTTGGAACACTTATGCAAGCTAAGTACCACACTTGAAGATAATATTTTGATTAATGGCCAAATGGTGATAGGAAACTTGGATTGTTTGATGGTTGACCATGGTAAGGGAAAAAGGAATCATTTTGAGGTTCATTATTTGATGACTAACCATGTTTTAATGTTATGGAAATAAAGTCTCACGAAATTCGAAGGATTCATAAAGGATGAAGTTTTACAAACCATTAGCATCATAAAGCCAAGGAAATTAGTCTTACAATTTGGTGAAAAAAATAAATGTATAGATTTTCATATTTTATGTCCCAAAGTTGTAATGGTTATGTGGTTGAAATAACAATGGGTTAAAAATATTTCATACTTGACTTATGTCATCCAAAATCTAATTGTACGAGAGTTTGCAGCATTGAAGACACTTGGGAGGCCAATGGAGGTAATCAACCCATGTTTTGCAATTATTATTTCTAATTTCTCACATACATGTGTAGGATAATATGGTGTTGCACGAGAACCTACATGGGCAACAAGATGTTTGAAGGATAAGAGAATTCAATTTGTGTTATCCTTTAGTGAGCATCATAGATTTCATTCTAACATTCCACTACTTCAAAATCAATAAAGGAGAATGTTCATATATGTGCTTCTAGGGTCATCTTTGGAGATGATATTTTTGCATGCCAATTCTTATTCTCCAATGAAAATTTCAGAAATGGGAAAGAATTATTTTCATATTATGGTTACTCATAGATATTTTGTATCCCTTATATGGTTTCTCACACATCATACAAGGGACACATCATGGTTTTCTACTTAGGTTGGTAATTCATACATTTGTTGCATCATTGATATATTTTTGACCTTGGTAGCTCTTGTTTTGAATAGATATAGCTTGTTGCACTTGGATATGGTTTCAATTCATAGAAGGTTATCATTGTTAATGTCAAATAATCCAACAATCAGATCTTTTAGTTGGGGAAGATTGAAGGAGGTTGTGTAGTATGTATTTGTTGTTTACATGTTCCCAATGAAATTGTGTGGAGATTTGTGGGTATTGTGTATGATGGATTATGTTGATGTTATAAGTTAATATGATTCTAATGAAGACCATTATATACTTTTATTTACTCCAATCATATCAACTTCAAAGGTTGTGGGTTCACTCTTTCAGTTTAGAGTAAAACAATGTTGGCAATATTGTGTGATATGGAAGTTTGGTTTAATTTTTGAAGAATTATGGAGTATATGTTTTTATTCCTTAGTGCTATTTTCCACTCCTCTTCTTAGTTATTTTTGTAATAGACCAGTCCATGAAAATGAAGACAACATCTCTCAAGCTAGGCTAATGTATGATTTTTTTATTGTACATTTTTGTAGTGTGCATTTCAACAACATATTTGTTTATTTTCATATTATGGAGGTGGAAGTAGTTGTTATCTCCAAAATATATATTTTTTGTTTTAAGGGATGTAGTGACGTTATAACAATCATAATAGCATAAAAAATCATATCCAAAAAATTATCAAATTCCTCACAAGTCTCAAGAACAACTTGCCCAATGACAGTACATTTCTAGCTAGTGCTCTAAGACACTATTTAAATTGTTGTGGGAGATTGTCTTGGACGTGTTTCAAGGTGGAAACTATCAAGCACATCATTAAGTCACATAATATAGTATAGGATACAATAAACTTATTATTTCCCTTCATTTTGAAATTACTTTTGGATGATTAGTTTGTGCTAGTTGGAGGACTTAGGAAGTGTATAGTTTATTTCCAGAATGAACTATTGATTGTAGAATCAATGTTTTGGAAATGGTATTGTATTAGTTGTTTTTTTATGGTGTTAGTTTTTACTCCTCAACATTACCATTTTTGTTTCAAATCAGATCCAAATGTTGCATATAACATCCTTCAAGTTGAGGCAAATTTTGGAACAACTAGTGTTATTTTCAACAGGGTGTATCTCCATATTTTGAAGGTAAAAGAGGTAATTGTTTCCAAATTATGTATTCACTATTGTGAAGTATGCATTGAATATTATAACAGTCCTATGGACCATAAAAATCAGATTTGTGTCACAATAGGAAGTTTCAGATATTTTTGGTACAAAATACCTAGTGCTAGTGCATACATACAATGGTATTAGAATGAACTAATGCTTGCAGATTTAGTTTTTACGAAATGGTGGTGTAAATGTTGTTGCTACATGATATTACTTTCTGCCCCTCTAAACAATATTTTGTTGTTATATATTAGTTTATGAAGCTAAAGGTACCATCTCCCAAGTTGAGGTAATGTTTGGGCTTACTAGTACACATTTCAGCTATGCATATTTCAATATTTTGGAGTTGGAGCTAGTTGTTAATTCCCAAATATTTACTTTCTATTATAGAAGATACAATAACTTTTATAGTAATCCTAATAGAAGCATAAAAAAGATTTACATTATTGGGAGAAGTTGCAAGTTTGATTTATTACATGCTAGCACATATATTCAGTGGGAAGAATTTGGTGAGTTTACAAAATTTCTTGGAGAAGATGTCATCTAGATTTGGAATTGGATTGAAAATATCAAATATTTGCATGAACATTCTTGTTGGTTTCATGGTATTGTGACAAAGAAGTCTGATCTATTAGGTTTGCATAGTGTTCTACGGCGAGAATTGCAACATCTCACAGGTATTAGATCAAGACCTTCTACAGAATAGCATGATTTTGAAGCATCATGGTAGAAATTTCTTAAGTATGAGAAATATTTGGGAAAGGAGGACTTGTCATTTTCCATTTTATAAAAATAGTACTTACTAAAAATAGAAAGTTTCCATTATCCAAAAATAGTAAGTTGGAGGTATCAAGACAACATTGGAATATAATAGTATTTAATATTTATATTGTCTTAGTGTTATTTTTTTATTTTTTTGAGCAAAAGGCTAAGTGCCTGTATATTATATTAATAGTAATAATAGGTAAATACAAAATTTCCATAGAAGGAAAGAGTGTCAATTTTGCAAACTGGATCAAAAATCGTAGAAACATTTTCATCTACCCAGCAGCCCAAATAAAAATACATCCAATCCCTGAGTTTATACCCCCATACAATTTTATTGCTACCTATAGCTTCATACCCGTATACATTCAACCCTGCCACCCTAACTTATATAACCATATTTTGTAACATTGTCAATAGAAACAAAAAAGATTACAACCATGAAGTCACTAACTTCCCCTGTGAGGATATTGGACTGAATTTTTTCCTTGCTCCTCTTGAACCACCATGTGCACCTGATTTGCTACTAAAGCTTGAGAAATCTTTGTTATGTTAATGTCCAACACTTGATGATTATCTCTGATTGCTCTTTGAACCAGTGGTGCAGTGCTTACTTGGAGGCCTTGTGGACAATCATGTGTCTTCATGAATGAAATGGCATGGTATTTTTTCTTGAATTTATCAATTTCATCCCTGCCAAACTCAAAATGGTGTCTGTTGAGTGCTATATACAAGTAGCTGGAAGAGTCTTTGAGGAGTAATAGCTTTGTACCCTCATAAGCATCGACATACCTTTGTGCAAAAGGTAATATCTTGGAAACAAACCACCAAAAAAACCCTCACCCTAGGTGAAATCATAGGCTTGGATGCTCATCAACAAAGCATTATCTTCAAGATAAACGCAATTCACTACCTTATTTGTAACAGACTGAACCATATTGAAATTTTACACTAAATCCAATACATTGGAAATAAAAATCAGCAAAAGATTTGCAGGAAAGATGATTCATTGGGATTTAGTATGCAATATTTCCTCTCCTATTACTGACTTGATGCAACTGAGAATGGTAGGAAAATTTACCTCAAAATCCTGTTGTAAATGTTCCTTCTCAATGCAACCTAAAAAGGGTATCTCCGATGGGCGAACGATAATCGAGGCTTTGTAGTTTTTGGGGCGGTACTCCATTTTGTAGTTGAAAACCAAACAATGAGCACACTTGAATCACACCGCTTTTTGATGCAATCTGAAGCAGACCCTTCACCTCTTTCCCTTCTGAATTCTCAAACTTCGATGTTGGATCAAAGCCAGAGCCGATGGGCACCTCCCACTGGAAGTTGAACGACTGCAAATTTCACTTCAACAAACCCTTATTACTAACTGTGTTTATGCCTTGATGAGCACCAATTTAAAGAAATTTTCCATTAATTCACATTTCTCGAACTAGCCTTGGAAATGAAAATCTAGAGGAGGAAGGCACACTTCATATCTTACTCACATGGAAAAATCTAGATAATTCTGTCATTTTATATTAATTCATTACCACTGTAAAAATGCAGCACTTGCCACCTCATATTATTAAGCATGCCAAGTAATGATGATTAAATGTGTTTGGTACATAAGCCTACATCCACACAAAAAAAGGTTATATTTGCAAATTATCACCGGCGATAGGTTTTGGATTCCTTTTAGATTGAGTACTTGATACCAATTCTCTTATGTGCTAAGATATTCAGATTTACACTTTCTACTTAGACATAAAACCAATTTTTCTTGGCTTTTTCCACATTTTTAGAAACTATGATGACATTTACTTATGAATCCTCTTCAAATATATTTCCAAATGAGCCACCTTATGACCTTTATAGACTTATATCCTATGATTCTTGTAGAACAATTTTCGCTAGCTAAGGATACAATTGAATTTGATTAGCATCATTTACTATGTATAATTTCTGAGAATCACATCCCATGTTTGCTAGACAGTCCACTGGTCTATTGCCTTCACGGTAAGTGTGTGTGATTAGGAAATCCTGAAACTTATCTAGCAAAGTCCAAACTTTATGAAAAATGTAGCCTAAACTCCAACTATGAATTTTCCTCTCTTTGCAAGCATTCATAATTAATGATGAATCCCCTTCAACGTGTATTCTTGTAATACCAAGCTTTAGTGCTAACTCCAAACCCTATAAAACTACTTTTGCTTCTGTAACATTGTTAGTTCCTCTTGGAAAGTGAAATAAACTATAGACACCCAAATTTGATCACTCCCATATGATCAAATTTACCTCTTTATTCATCAATTCTATCAATATTAATTTATTTAATTAATATTACACTTCCCACATAAAGTATTTAATTTAATAATTAAACACTTTATTTGGTGCCTTTCTCCTCTCTAAATTAAATAAATACACCAATTTATTTAATTTAGTCATTCTAATCTTTTGAATTAAAATCAATTTAAAATTCTTCTTTTGTCACATCCTCCATAATCCATCACTAATTTGAATTAATTTAATTAATTCATATTTAGGGTGTGCATCCTCTTAATCAAGGATTAATGTCACATCCTCCTACATTTGCCACTTGTCTCTAATCTTCCATTAATTATCATAATCAAGTATTTGCACAACTTTAATCAAAATCATTAACCACTTTTAGCACCACTTTTTAGTCAATCTTTCCATTTTTCCTTTTTGGGCATTGACCCTCTTTCCCATGAGAATTTTTAATTCTCATTTATTCATCCTATGTCTCTCTCCTCCCCATGTGAATTTTTAATTCACATTTTGTCTTTCCAAGGCTTCTAGAATGTTTGACATGTCACTTCATGCACATGTGACCAATTCCCACCTTTTTGGAAACCCTCTCTTATCCATTAGATTATCCTATGAATGTGAATTTTTAATACACATTTATTTCTCCAACCTCTTTCCCTTTTCCCATGGAAATTTTTGAAAAATTCCAAAATTCTTCAAGTGTCATTTTCACTCCCACTTGGGGATAAGAAGTTCCTTTTTAAAGAAATCTTCTCACTCCCTAAGGTACTTGGAAGGTACTTGTCCTTCCTCCACATCATGTACCTCTCTTCCACATCACCTACACATTATCCTACCTTAGCCATCTCACAATCCACATGTCAAGATGTGAGGGCTTGTGAGTCCTCAACTCACCTTAGCCCTTCATCTTGACCTTGTTGGATAAATCCCAACCATTGAATTCTCTAGAGAATTCAAGTTTCCCTATAAATACCCCCTCCTCTAAGGAATTTCAAACACTTAGCCATTTTGCAACTAAATGTTGCCATTTTATGCACTCATCTAGTCTTCAATTTCACCTATTTTCATTTGCATCCAAGCACATAGTCAAGACTTTCATTTAGCCATATCAAAAGCCATCAAGGAGCATACAAATCAATCTAAATCAAGGGCCAACCAAGGAGTTTCAGCTGTAAAAGGGAGGTATAATCATTTGTTTTCATTTAACACTTTCCTCTTTGCTTTTACAAGTTCCTTAGGCTAATCTTGAGGTGTTTCCTTATGCTTTTCCATTGCATTTTATTTGCTTAGAAAGGGTTAAACATTTGGTATCACATTTATGGCACACCCGGTGGGACCCACAAGCGAATTCCTATATTTCACGTTTGTTGTTAAGTTTTTTTGTAGGAATACGTCGCAGTGGGGCAACTACGCCCCTGATTTTTCCGCAGTGGGGTGACTGCGCCCTTGATTTTCCGCAGTGGAGTGACTGCGCCCCTAATTTTTCCACAGTGAGGCGATTACGCCCCTGATTTTCCGCAGTGAGGCGACTACGCCCCCCTGGGCTAAAATTTATTTTTTTTAGCTAACACTTTTTCTGCAGTGAGGCGACTACGCCCCCCCTGGGCTAAAAATTTTTTATTTTTTTTTTAGCTAACACTTTTCTACAGAATGGCAACTACGCCCCCCCTGGGCTAAAATTTTTGTGCTAACATTTTTCTACAGTGGGGCGATTACTCCCCTGATTTTCCACAGTGGGGCGATTACACCCCTGATTTTTCCATAGTGAGATTGAGGCGCGCCCCTGATTTTCCACATTGGGCGACTACGCCCTTGATTTTCAAAGGGTGACTACACCCCTGATTTACTGCAGAAGGGTGACTGTGCCCCCTGGTCACGCAAAACAACGCATTTTGGAAGGTAAAACTGTCATTTTGGCTTCAGTTTTCTGCTATTTTCTCCCTAACACTGTTCTTGCAAGGATACAGGTGTTTTTTGCTAACTTTTTGCAGCATATTCTTGTGAAGTTGATGAAGAAAGCGGGGTAAAACATCTAACATTTGCTTGCAGGGCTATCCATTCACTCAAGCTTTTTAAACTATCCTTGTTGTTTGTGTTAATCTAAGAACATAGTTTAATTAGGGGGAGTAATATTCATTGCTTGTTGTGCTTATCTTTTTGTGTTACCCAAAGGGAGCATTAGCTTGTTTTCGCTTTCCCCTTGCACTTTGTGTGAGCCTGGGGAGTAGTTGGAGACGGTTAGTGCTTTCTTTATAGAGGGACCTGCTTGGGGATTTCATCACCCCAAGGGACGATTCCAACCACGCGTACCGGCGGGGTATATAAAGGGGGGAGAGCGAAAGTTATACCCCAATCCAGTCACGTCGTAATTGGCAGAGCGTCGAAGCTAGGGTGATACCTAGATAGGCGTGAAGAGTTGGTCTGAGCCCTTCAATATCTCACTGGGGTTCCCGACTCACGCTTGTGATGGGCTGGTGTTCACGGTTGTGCTTCACGTACCGAGAGTATATCGAGGACTCCCTAGACACCTTGTGCATCCTAGATTAAGACCTCTTTGGCCATACCCTTAACACTAATCATAGGATTGTGTTTGATTGAAAGTGTTTTCTTGTGAGAAACTAGTGAAATTTTTGACAAATTGGCCTTATCATTGTCATTTTAAAGTCCTTGCCATAGTCATTTTCATCAAACCAAGTCCCGAATTTTTCGTAGTGGGGCGACTGCGCCCCTGATTTTCCGCAGTGGGGCAATTACACCCCTGATTTTTACGCAGTGAGGCGATTACGCCCCTGATTTTTTCGCAGTGGGGTGATTACGCCCCTGATTTTCCGCAGTGAGGCGATTACACCCCTGATTTTTCCGCAGTGAGGTAATTACGCCCCTGATTTTCCGCAGTGGGGCAATTACGCCCCTAATTTACTACAAAGGGGCGAATTTTCCCTCCTAAACACCCGAAATCACCCCATTTGGATCCATTTAGCCTCTAAACCATCATTTAATCATTCCCAACCATTATCTCATCATCCAAGCCTCCTTTTTGTCACTCTAAACCTCCAAAAACCTCCATTTGATCATTTTAAACCTCCATCTCATCATTCCAAACTTTCGTTTAACCATTCTAAATCCCCATTCACTCTCCACAATCATCCTCAAACCATCTCTCATTTTAAATTTCCCCATAATCCATTCAAAAGACCATATCATCACCTAGCAAACATCAAAATTTTACCATTTACATCACCAAACACCACCCATAATCAAACCGCCTTAACCTTGTGTTACAAAGTGATTACCCAAATTGACCATAGCACTTGAATTTGATTATTAGTCGTTAACTTCAACCCAAATCAATTTACTTCCATCTTGAGGTGAATTCGGTGTCATAAGTTATCATCCTCGGCCAAAATCAATCCATTTCTATCTTAAGGTGGATTCGGTGTCGTGATCATCCTCTTAATCAATCAAAGCTCTAGGTCACTAAGGGTAACTTTCTTTGATTAAACACAAGGTCTCTCACATCTTTCATCATCCAATCATACTCATTCAATCATCCAAATCTATCAAAACCAATCATTTGATCAAATTGTCCAAACAATCAAATCACATCTGTTCAACCAATGCAATCCTATTGATCTTAATAATCCAATCTAATTCAATCAAAATCCAATCTAGCCAATCAAAATCCGATCCAATCCAATATATCCAAACAAAATCTGATCCAAATCCAAACCCCATCAAAATCAGATCTCATCCAATCACAATCAAATCATTCATCAAAAACATCTTTATAATCGACCCATAGCACACTTGCATGCCCGTTCAAACTAGGTCACAAGTTAAGAGACAAATGGAACAACAACAAGGTCAAAATTCCCAGGCGAACATGTCTCAAGACCTTAATAACAATACAAATCCCACCAATGGTGCAAATATTGCTCAAGATACTAACAACGTCCCCCAAGATCCTCATAATGGTACTTCATCACACTCCAACACCGAAAATCAGAACAACTCACCACACGGTGAAGAGAGTATGGCTAATCAACCTGAACTCACGCTTGAGGAACATTTTAGTAATCCCGCCAATGTGCAAATGACTGACCGTCTGCTTGAAAAACATGGGGAAGAAATTTTGGCCCATCTAATTGAGAAGGGTGTCAAACCCCCCTCGGGTGTTGACTTGTCCAAATATAGGAGTTCCCCATCTAACGTGCTCCAAGGTTCACAAAATGCACCAGAAGGTTTGTACTTCCCCAATGTTCCTCCAATTGAGGGTTGGCATCAACCTGAATTTGGCAATGTTGTTCTTTATCATGTTAACCATCCCCCACACGCTTCAACCTCAGTTATGGGAGGTCCTCAAGTGCCTAATCCCAATAATCCTTTTGCCTATGGTATGCCACAAAATGTTCCACAACCCGCGCTATTAACGCTAACAGCACCCCCTCTTTCGAATAAACCTACAGTCAACACTGGGGGCACCCCCTTTACCACATTGCTTCCACCTCCTGGGGCCACAAATCTACCAACATCTTCATATACATCTCAACAACTTCACCAATCCAACATTCCACCTCAATTACCTCCATAAGGCACATCCCAGCTGAACGTTTCGGGTGGTACCCAACAACCCCCTTTACAAAACGCTTCTACACTACCTCAACCATCTCATCAGCAACAACCTATACATAATGCTTTGGTCTCTTCACAACAACCACCCTACCAACCACAAGGAAATCCATCTCGACCTATTGCTCAGACCATATCCCCTTTTCTCGGATCCATTTTGCGTCCGCAGGCTCAACCACAACACAACATCCCATCTTGGCCCATACAACAGTTGACATCACAACAACAACCCCCTCAACACTACTACTATCACAATCAGCAGCAATTTCACCAACAACCACCTTATGTGACCTCCCAACAATCACAACAGTACCTTCAACACCAACAAACCAATACACAACATCCCATCCAAGCTCCTCAACAGCTTACCCCACACTTTTATCAAACAAATCCGTACTATACCCCACAACAACAGCCCCCGTATCAACAAAATCCCCCATCTTACCAGCAAAGCATGTCATCATCCAACCATCCAAATCCGTATTTCAACAATCTGATGCTCTCTCAGCAGGATCCTTTATCATCATATCATCAATATCCCCCCAACCCGCTACTGGCCAACTCGGATCTCTTGGAAATCAAATCCGCTTTGAAGGATCTTCAAGCTGGGGCAAGCAAACAATCGTTCAAATTTGAAGACATATGCCCATATCCATTTGATCCGTCCATCTCATTGATCCCCTTCCCTAAACATTTTGAAATGCCAAAGTTTGACAAATACAGGGGGAACAAAGATCATAAGGCCCACTTGCAGGAGTTTTACTCCCAATGTCAAGAAGTTATGTACAATGACAACTATCTCTTGGACCTGTTCCCACGAAGCCTGGCAAGCAACACCCTAGAGTGGTTCATGACCCTCGAAAAAGGATCCGTAAAATCTTTTGCGGACTTGTCAGAAAAATTTGTCTCCTACTTCTCCTTTAGTTTGGAGAAGGATACTGACACCTTAGACCTTCTCAAAGAGAAACAACATGAGGGGGAAACCTTTACTAGCAACCTCCAAAGGTGGCATGTGCTAGCAAGCCGAATGAAGACCCCTCTGAAAGAGAAGGACATGGTCACTCTCTTCGTGGAGAACTCTCATCCTGACATGGCTCATAACTTTAGATTACATTGTGTTACCACTTTCACAGAGATAGTGGAAAAGGGACCTATCCTTGAACGTGCCCTTGTCACCAAAGGGCACATTAAAATACAGGGCCATGATAAAGAAAGGTCATTTGGAGATAAGCCACATTTTTGGAACAGAAACAAGAACGCAGTAAATGATGGTGCAACTGATACTAAACACGTCCAGGTGGCTAACACATCCTTGAGACAACAACCCTCCATACCTAACGCCATATCTGTACCGTAGGGGGCACCTCGTCCTCCTCAATAGTCAAATCAAAACAACCAAGGGAACACTAAGCGCCAGTATGCTCAATTAGGGGAACCCCTGAGTGTTGTCTTCAATAAATTGATACAGATCAATTATCCAATCACATATCCTGTCACCAAGCCACTTGACGAATCCAAACCCAAGCCCGCATGGTTTAAGGAAAATGAATATTGTGAGTTCCATAAAATCAAAGGACACTCTTTGAATAAATGTTAAGGTCTAAAAAACTATGTCCAAGATCTCATTGATCGAGGAGATATCAAGGTTGATACCAGTCAAGCCACATCGTCCAATGCTCAATTGTAGATATATCAAAATGCCTTTCCAAACCATAATCAAGGCCCAAGCACCTCCAACAATAATCCTCAAAACAATAGCACAAATAACGTGAGCTATAAGAATGTACCCCTCAATTACAAGGGTATTATTCACTACATTAAGCAGGTAGAACCTCGTGTATCCATGATACATGTCAAAGCCAAGGATTCTCAGTGTGTTGTTACTACACGACGAGCCTGCATCACTATCCCTGCGGCCTCTACACCCACCCAATCAACTCCTGTAAGCTCTCAGTACAACATCCTTGATCACTTAGGAAAGACCCCTACACATATCTCCATTTTGGATTTACTTAAGTCTTCCCCTGTACATCAAGAAATCCTCAACAGAGCCCTACAGGAAACCCATGTACCTAATGACATTGATCCTACACAATTCCAAGCTTTGGTAGGACACCTAGCTTTATCTCATCAACTGCACTTCAGCCAAAATGATATGCCAAACATCAATGTCAATCATAATCGCCCCTTACATATCGAATTCGTGGTTGCTCGTCATAAAATAAAAAGAGTCTTGGTAGATAATGGCTCTTCCCTCAACTTGTGTACTCTAAAATTCATAAAACAGGTGGGGTATACTCAAGCAGATTTAAATAATCAGATCATCACGATCAAGGCCTATGATAATGCAGAAAGGAATTCAGAAGGGATTATCAATCTTCCTATCCAAGTGGGACATGTGGTTCAGTACATTACCTGTCATGTCCTTGATCTGGACTTGCCATATAATCTCCTCCTTGGCCGTCCATGGCTCCATGCTATGCAAGTCGTCCCCTCCACATACCATCAGTGCCTAAAATTCCCAGTCAACAAACAAGAAGTCACCATCTATGCTGACCCCCAACCATTTGAATATTGTCGCGCTTTAGAAGCGTCATTCCCCCATTTACATTATTGTCCCGAGGTTGAAATGGGGGCATCCCAGTCATCATCCGCTAATCCACCCTCCATCACGATAACCATTCCATCTTCCACCACTGATCCTACAGTCACCAAAGTCCAGATCATTGACAAAGGGTGTGGTGAATACGAAATGCATACTGCTCTCAATGTAGCAACCATGCCACCGTCACCACACGAGTATGGCCAACCTTCACATGCTACTCCAAAGGAAGACAAGACTGTCACCTTCAGTGGTAAAAACATCCCTACCACCACTTTCAGATCCCCAAGGGTCAAGATAGATGCACCAGAAGAGGACATAAGCCAATGGGTTTACCGAGAAGAACCCCAGCCGGATCCTCCTCTAAAGGAATATTTTCAGGAAACATATCCGTGGTCAGCTAAGTTTGCGGAAAAGTATAATTACCAAGGCAGGGGCCTAGGTAAAGAAGAACAAGGGCAGTTGCAACCCATTGATACGTCAAAGCTACCAAAGAACATAGGCATTGGGTATGACAAAAAATAGAAAATCCCTACAACATCATCTAATACTTCCAATAGTATCGTCATGGACAATGGCTCATTGGAAGACATACCCGAGGAGGAATCCATCATACGTGCGTATGATGACGTCGATCACACCGACCTATCATCCATGTTTGAATGCCTATCAGTCTGCACTATTAGCCTATCCCTTTGTCACCCTGAGCTTATTGATTGGGACCTATGTAATAGCACACCTGTCAGTATGTCTGGGGATACATATGTCAACCTTATGGGATTGGGGGAAGATGAACACTCCAGTCGCAAAAATAGGAATAAGAAAAGTAAAAAGCGGTCATCTAGTGAAAACCTCCCTGAGGCACTTCCTGACCTTGAAAAAGTAAAAATAAAGGACACATCTGATGGTGAAAACCTCAAAGAGGCGCTGGAAGATGGAGATGTTCATCTTCCCCTTGTGGGAACTCAGTTATCTGCCCAATCATCCATTCTAATTGAAGAGACTCAAGAAGTTAATCTAGGTACTGCTGAAAATCCTAAAATCACCTATGTGGTTAAGTCACTCTCAGAGCAAGAGTATCCAGTCATCGTGCAGCTACTCCAAGAGGGGATCATTAACTTTGCTTGGTCATATTCAAACATGTCAGGCTTAGACCCCGCCTTAGTGGTTCATCATCTAGACGTTCACCCAGATGCCAAACCTGTCAAACAAAAGCTCCGCAAGATGCATCCGCAGGTAGCATTGTTAGTCAAAAAGGAATTGGAAAAGTTACTAAAGGCAGGTTTTATTAGACCAATTGACTACTCTGAGTGGATCTCCAATATAGTACCAGTCGCCAAACCAAATGGCGACATTCGAATTTGTACAGACTTCAGGGATCTCAACAAAGCCTGCCCAAAAGACGACTTCCCTCTGCCTAACATTGACATGTTGGTCGACCTCACAACAGGACATGAGATGCTATCCCTTATGGATGGCTTCTCCGGTTATAACCAGATTTGAATCGCACTAGAGGACCAACACAAGACCGCTTTCACAACACCTTGGGGTACTTTCTGTTACAATGTTATGCCCTTTGGTCTCAAAAATGTGGGGGCAACATATCAGAGGGCGATGACAGTCATCTTCCATGACCTCATCCATATCATCATGGAAGATTATGTCGATGACTTGTTAGGAAAGTCCAGAACACGAGCAAAACATCTTGCCATCCTGAAAAAGATATTTCAACGGTTAGAGCATTACAAATTGCGGCTAAATCCAAAAAAGTGTGTCTTTAGAGTCACGTCAGGAAAGTTGTTGGGTTTCATAGTCTCTCGCAGGGGCATTGAGGTTGATCTCGCCAAGGTAAAGTCTATTCTAGACATGCCACCTCCACGTAATCTGAAGCAGTTAAGAAGTCTCCAGGGGAAGATGCAGTCCATCCGTCGGTTCATAGCCCAGCTAGCAGATAAGTGTCATCCATTCACTCATCTTCTGAAGAAAGATTCCACCTTCCGATGGAACCAGCAGTGTCAGATGGGTTTTGATAAAATTAAGGAATATTTAGCTCATCCACCTATCTTGATGCCACCTATTCTAGGAAAACCCCTCCTACTTTACATCTCTGCTACTTCAATCGCGCTAGGGGCACTGTTGGCACAACATGATGAGTCGTTCAAAGAGAGGGCAATCTACTACATCAGTCAAACATTGGTCGACTATGAGTTAAATTACCTCCCCATGGAAAAAGCCTACCTTGCGCTAGTCTTCAGCACATAGAAACTTTGTCATTACATGCTCAGCCATCTAGTCAAATTAGTCGCTAAAATTGATCCCCTGAAGTATTTGTTATCTAGAACCACTCTGACTGGCCGCATGGCTAAATGGGTCATGCTCCTAAGCGAATTTGACATAGAGTATGTAGAGCGAAAAGCCATAAAGGGACAGGTCATAGCTAATCAATTGGCCGAGGCACCATTAGTAGATGCTTACCCTCTGGACACTGAATTTCCAGACGAAGAAGTCTACACCGTCACAAAAACACCAGCTTGGACACTATATTTTGATGGATCATACACGCATAATGGATCAGGCGCAAGAATTTTATTAGTTACCCCTCAAGGTGACTACATTCCAAAATATTCAAGATAGCATTCCCATGTACCAACAATATGGTAGAGTACGAAGCTCTCCTCACCGGTCTCAGAATTGCAAAGCAGTGGCACATAACTCATTTGAAAGTCTTTGGTGATTCTTTGCTAGTCATTAGGTAGGTTAATGATGAATTCCTCACAAAAGATGAGAAATTGTTACCCTATAAACGCATGGTGGATGATTTCAAGAAATATTTCGCGTTCATACAATTTGACCAAATTCCTTGGGTACAGAATAAAGCGGCAGATGTAATGGCCACTATTGGTTCCCTGATTGACATGCCTAAAGACCGAACAGAATGTGAGTTTCTTGTTGAACAACTCTTAATCCCTGCATATGATATTCCTGAGACTGACATGGTGTGCGATATCGTAGGTCCCGCCTCCCCATGGTACCAGGACATATACACCTATCTCCGTGATAATATCATACCCCCAGAACTTACACACAACCAACGCAAATCCTTTGTTCATTGCTCTTCCCGATACATCATTGTCGGTGATACGCTTTATCGTCGTAGGTATGATGGAATCCTCCTTAGATGTCTGAATGAGACCGAAGCCTACACGGCACTAACAGAAGTACATGGTGGTGTTTGTGGAGCTCACTCAAATGGTATGGCTCTGGCCAAAAGGATCCTACGAGCTGGATATTATTGGCTTACATTGGAACACAATGCTTGTGAATTTGTAAAGAAGTGCCTTCCATGCCAACAACATGCAGATTTGATTCACGCCCTAGCACAAGATCTTCAGCCCCTCCTAGCACCGTGGCCCTTTTCTCAATGGGGTTTTGACTTGATTGGCAAGATTTACCCACCATCATCTGACGGCCATACATTCATAATTATCACCACTGAATACTTCACTAAGTGGGTGGAAGCAATACCACTCTCACAAATCACCGGTATCCAAATTTCAAAATTTATCCTTTACCATATTCTCTGTAGATATGGTATCCCATCCACCATCCTCTCTGATAACGGAAAACCCTTCAAAAACCAAGCCATGAAACACCTCTACGACACCTTTCATATCCAACACCGTTGGTCAACACCTTATTACCCCCAGGGAAATGGTCAGGTAGAAGCAACCAACAAGACCCTTATCTGCATCCTCAAAAAGGTTGTCAATAACATTGGGCGAGGTTGGCACCTCCATATTCATCCTATCCTCTGGGCATATCGCACATCCATCCGCACCCCGACAGGCGCTACTCCCTATTCTTTAGTATATGGTGCTAAAGTCGTCTTGCCAATTGAAGTTGAGCTTCCATCACTAAGGATTTCTCTGAAGAAACTTATCAACGAAGAAGATGCTCGTGTTGCTCGGCTTGCACAGCTGGAATTACTGGATGAACGAAGAATAAAAGCCTATGATCATCTGCAAGCATACCAAAACTGCCTCAAATGTAATTACAATAAAAAGGTCTGTCCTCAACAATTCCAGGTTGGTGAGCTTGTTCTTAAGGAGAACCAGCATACTCAACAGGACCGTGATAAAAAGGGAAAATTTGAGGCAAACTGGTTAGGACCTTATATCATAGCCGTCAAATATGGATCTGGGGCCTACAGGTTGACTACTCTTGAAGGAGATCCCCTTGATGAACCCATCAATATCATGCATCTGAAGAAGTTCTACACCTAAATCCGCTTGGTAACCCCACCTAATCAAAAAATCAAAAAATCAAAAAATCAAAAAAAATCAAAAAAAATAAAAATAAAATCCAAAAAAATAGTAAAGAGAAATAAATCTATCCTATGGTGAAAACCACCTCTTGGTGGCGCCTTAGATAAGTATGGATGGTGAAAACCTAGTAACAGGCGTCATCCATAGAGGGCTTAATCATTATCTACCTGACATCCTAGTTATTTTATGCTTTCATCTACACTATCGTCCTCACCCATCTCATCCTAGGCCGCTTGGTATATATTGATTGAGCATTGGACAACCCATCTAGTTTATCCCCCATCATGAGCTTTTCAGTGTCCCACTTTGAGCTTATTTCATTCATTCCCTTTGTCGGTTGGTCTGTGTCATCATATAGGATCATCCATTGTGTCGGTCTCCATCTAGATCTCGTCCTTCCGCATCACTAGTCGAACTACGTTGCCCCTGTGCTGTCACATAGGCAAGGCTGATCATTTGATCTGCCCCCGGGGTATTCTGACCATCGCGTCTTGGTCATCCATCATTCTCCTTCATCATCCTCTTTCTGCTTTATCCATGGTCTTTTCATGAACTACGAGGGCTCTGCGCTTTCACGTAGGCAAGGCTAATCTCTGATCGGCCCCCGAGCCCCTAGGTCTGTAGGATTTGTCAGTCTGTGTCACCATCTAGCTCGTTATTCTCAAATAAGATCCTAATATTATCAAAATATTTGGTTAATGAAAAGCATCTGGCGTCAAAACTAGGTCATTCTAGTTTAGTATCCATCATCGGTCTCAACAGGATGCATCCTTCCTAACAGACCTCATCAATCCTATCCATCACCTTGATCCTATGGCAAAGGACGTTTTGATTTTAATTATAACCTTTTGATGTTTTGGAATTTATTTGTCATTTGAGCTCACTATCAGCACTTGTCATGGTCACCTTGATCCATCATGTCATGGTGTGCTTTGACTAGTCAACATATGGGTTCATCTTGGTCTTTTCTTTTTTGCTGCCTTTTCGGTTGTCCCACATAGTACCCACCAAGATCCCTGAGGTCTTGTGTTACGTTGGGGCATCCTTGTGTGTTTGTGGTTATCCCAATGCCTGGCCCGACCAAGGTCATCGTGACCTTGGGGTGTTGGGGTAGCCCCTTTTTGCTTGTTGTGTTTGTTTCATGCATTGGATGCCTACTGGCCCTGGTCTTATATATCAGGGTATCCGGTATCTTATGCTATAGCAAATATCAATGCTCCAAAGATGGCAACTCATATTAGGATTGCATTTCATCATCTATTGCATTGCATTCACCCTATGATTTTGGTTGTGCAAATACTTTATCTCACTCTTTCCCATTCTTCTCAGGATACTAATAATTTTGACAGATGCCAAATGACACCCATTTTCACAATCACTACATACCCACCTTCCATTATCATGTCAGTTCTTATTAGCACTTATGGCCATGTGTTATTTCATCTCAAATACAAAGAGCATTATCGCATATTAGATTCATTCTATTAACCACACATACATCGCCACCTGTGTCATAACATGTTAGAACCACGCATACATCGTCACCTGCATCACAAAGTGTCAGACTCATAATACATCACATCCTGCATATATAAAATGTTCATACAAAATCCATCATACACATATACATACATGACAATAAATCAACTAGGCATCCATACATATAGGTCATCATAAATACAACATGTACACATATCATATCACCATGCGTATATCTTCATTAATAAAATCATCCATATTCCACAAATGCATACACCCAATCATCCACATAAGCATCTAGTATCATAAACATGTGCATAAATAAACCAACATATCCATCCACATAAGTAGGACATATCATATACACGTGCATATAATCACCCATCACAAAAGGAAACATACTACATAGTGTCAATAAGAACTGTCCCATGTCATAATCAAAGTAATATAATATGTGTCATATGTCCATCATACATCAAAATCTATCACATATCCATCGCATAATAAACTACAAAATCCAAAGATATAGAACATCTCTGATCTCTGTCGATAAATCCTACATGCTCCACCCTGCATCTGTCAAAAACTTAGTAACCTATCACCTCCCGAATGAGCTACCCACATCTGATCCCTATGGTGAATCTGGTAACGATCTCCTGCCTGGTGTAACACCTAGTGAATCACTGTAACCTCGAGTCCGTGTCCCCAATGACTGAGATGGCGCTGGCATTTGGGGTGCCTATCGGGTATACTAAAATCTCCGCTGGGTCAGGTCTAGAACTGCATGATAATACGTGGCCATCCAAAATCCTGCCTCTCTCGCATTCTCCTCTCGCTCCACAACCTAAACCCGAGCGGAATTATGCTCCTGACGATACCTATCCTGATCCCTCATAATCACTCTCCTCTCCTGCTCCCAGGCCTCCTGGGAAAGGCGTAACTGCGCCATCTCCACCTGAATCCGATCTCTCATCTCCTTGGCAGCCACTGCCCTAGCTACTGTTGCATCCCTCTCCCCCTATAATCCATGTGTATCTCTCCCTATCACATCACTGCATCACTGCCACATGCCACTGTTGCATCCTGCTCTCCCTGTAGTGTATGCATCTGTCTCTCCGCAGCATCTCTCTCCCTCTGAGCGGCCTGCCACTGAACCACTACTGCATCCTGCTCTCCCTGCAGCGTCTGTGTATCTCTGTAGCATCTCTCTCTCGGTGTAGCTGTGACCAAACCACTGCTCCATCCCTCTCCCCCTGCAGCTCCTGGGCTCTCAAAACTACTGCATCTCGCTCTCCCTGCAGTACTAATACCTCTGAAATTTCCTCCTCTCTCCTCCTCTAAAGAGAATGAATTTGTGCCTCTGCCAACTCTCTCTCATCCTGCAGCACCTGAACTTGTGCCTACGCCATGTCCCTCTCTGCCTCCACCACTTGTACCCGCGCCTGCGCTACATCCCTATCTGCCTGCATAATACGAACATGCTCCCTTGCCTGTCTCTCTCTCTCCTGCATCACCCCCATCTCTCCCACCGTCTGCTCTAAGCAATACACTCTGTCCCATAGCTCATCTCGCTCCTGCCGGAGATCACCTCCCTGCTGCCCACTACCTGCTGATACATGATCAATCATCCCCTTTGTCCCCCTAGCCTGTAATATAACAGTCTCTTCCTAGAGTCTATCATGATCCCACCTAACAGCAACCAACTCCTCTCGTATCGCCTGTATGACAGCCTCCAGTCTCTCTCTCTCCCTCTCCAACACCTCCACCTGTGCGGATAAGAGATCCACCATAAATCCATAATCCCTCTGATCTACTACCGGTACTCTAGATAGCTCAACTCGGCATCTGGTCACCTCCGCCTCTGATACCCTCAACCTTTGATCTATACTCTGAAGCCTCTCCACACTGTATCTCAGCTGAACAATCGGATCTCCTAAGGTACTGACAGGGACCACCGCCAATGGCTCTGCATCCCAAATATCCATATCCCGCACATCTCCGTCTATCTCCATAGCATCATCACTCTCCCTGCCCTCCTGCTCCTGTTGATCCTCCAAGTCCTCCATGGAAGGACAGACTCGCACTCTCCGCGGCTGACCATGCCTCCCTGCTCTCATCCATCTCCTCGGCTCTCCTATCTCCGGCTGCTCCTCATCCTCACTCTCCCCTATCTTTACAATGGGAGGCTCCTACCCCGATGCCATTTGCCCTCCCCTTTGTCATCCCCTACTCCCCATCCTCCCTGACCGATTCCTGGCCTCAGTCACCTCTCGGGCCCCATCCTGCTGACCACCCCCACCCCCTTGCTCTCACTGTTCCCCGGCTGGACTGCCTCCATCTCCTCCTGATCTCCATCCTGCTGTCTCTCCCCCCTGCTGTACCAACACTCTCTCTGTCGTACCCTACCCCCCTAGTTTTTTGGCCGGCTCTACCCTCCACTGAGTGTATCATCTCCACCTCTGACTCCTCCTGTCTTCCCACATCTGGCTCAGGATCTCTCCCACCCTCCTGTCGTACTGCCTCTCTAACCCTCCTCTGCTGCCCCCTCCTCCTCCTCCTCCTCGCTACCTGTCCCCCTGCCTCCATCCTCTCTCCTCCCACATCCAGCTCGGGACCTCTCCCATCCTCATGTCGTACTCCCTCTCTAGCCCCACAGCGCTCATCCTCTGATCCAAATCCTACAGCTCCTACAATCAGCACCAATGGGGTAATCCTCTCCCATAGGTGGTTGCGGAACCACCGGTCATATCGCACTGTCATCCCTGCATCCTCTATTCCCACACACCTCCCAGGATAGGCTACCTGCACTGTCGCCACCCATGCTGCTCTGGCCTCCTCTGGGCTAACCGCGCGCCCCCATGGTCGCTCTCTGGTGAGCCGCTGAAACATCATCGGCGCACCAGGAATATCCTGTGTCAGCCCAAACTGTCTCACCACCCTATCTGGTCGATGCATCTCCACTATCCGCGGCAGGCTCCCAATCAGGACACACTGAGCCATATAGTACCCTCTCTGCCTCTCAGTCTGCTCTCTCCATCCTCTGAAGCGTCGATGCATATAAGGTCGCCACACTATGTCTCCCTCCTCCAAATCATCCACTGTCCTCCTCCATCCCTCCACATCTCCCAACCCCCTGTGACGCACAACCCAGCCTCTCGTCTCTCCATACCCCCATGCCACCGGCTCTCTATAATCCACATCTCCCTCCCTAACAACAATCGGTCTCGTCACCATACTATGCTCCCATGCCCACACCTGTAGCAAGGTCATGTGTGTCAAACTCACTGTCTCCCGATAGCAAATCAGATGCATATCCCTATACAACTGAGCTAGGACACAAGTACCCCACGCAATCTGTCCCTCACGCCACTCAACAATGTGTCGAATCGCCTCCATAAACCTCAGACTGCAATACCGCCTGTTACGATCTGGCAACAATATCCCACTAATCAATCCAGCTAGGAATAAAGGCAAAGGTGGTACTCCCACTGTCAAGCATCTATCTAGATCCAACTGCGGACTCTGGAAAGGCAGGGCAACATGTCCAAATAATGTTGTCATAGTCTGCTCTAACTCGGCCCCTCTCGACACCACATCACTCAGCAATATCCCTCCTATCAGCAGCTTCACGATGCGCCATACATCCTCCAGCGTCACCGTCATCTCCCCCGTCAGCAGACGAAATGTCGATGTCTCTGAACTCCATCTCTCTACCAAGGCCGTCAGCATCACTCGATGCACCCTCATCACTGGCACCTCTAAAAAGTGCAATAACCCCACATGATCTAAAGCCGCATGCTCCACGCCCGTCATCGCTGCTATGGTCGATGTCAGTACCTCTGACCGTCGCTCATGTGTCTGTATCCACCCCAAACCCTGCATCCACACCAACTGTTTGCCAGTACACAATTTTCTCGATTTTGGGACATCTTTTTCTTACCTCTTCTTTTTTCTTTTTCTCTTAGTGTTTTCACAGTCTCGTCTTTCTGGCCTCTTTTGTCAAACCTCTCTCCTCCCTTTTTTCCTCGGACGACTCTGTCGCAATTCAGAAGGCTCCGCCCCTCCCCGGGGCGTGTCCGCCTCGGCTCAGGGCGGCTCCGCCCCGCTGCTGGGGCGTGTCTGCCCCTCCCCGGGGCATGTCCGCCTGGGCTCGGGGCAGCTCCGCCCCTCCCTGGGGCGTGTCCGCCCCTCTGCCGAGGCGCCCCACCCCAGCCCGAGGTGGCTTGCCCCGTGGCCGGGGCATGTCCGCCCCAACTCGAGGCGTCTGACCCCGCGTCTGGGGCGTGTCCGCCCCAACTTGGGGTGGCTGTGCCCCGCGGCCAAGGCGTGTCAGCCCCGGCTCACGCAGCTCGGGGCAGCTCCATGTGTCTGCCGTAGCTCGGGGCGCATACGCCCCTCTTTCTCCCCCCCTAAAATCTACCTTCCCTCATTTTTTTTTTCAAATTTTACGAACTACCCATTTTTCTATTCTACCCCGCCCACCAAACCCACATTTTACATTTTTTTTTACTATCTTACAAACATGCTAAATATTTAAAATACAAAGCATGGGCTTTCTTACTCACCTTGCGGGGCACCGTGAAGTGGGTCCAGCGTCTCCGCAAGTCATCTGCTCGGTGAATGATCTCCGTATCATAATCCTGTGGCATTTTTGGCTCTGTCTCCCCTCCCCCTTCTTTACCTTTTCCTCAATTGCTACAGTCACAATGAGACAAGGTAATTCTTCAAATTACCTTTTAACCCCTCTTTTCCCCTCTTTTTCAAATAAAAGGTATTTTTTACCTTTTATTTAACTTTTTTTTGTCCCAACTAATCCCCTTCTTTCCCGGAGCTGCCATTTGCAAACCGTACGTCCAATCAACTCCGTTTAAAATTAAAAATTGCTTAGTTTTTTGCCCTCTATCCAATGGTCTCCTCAATTTCTTTCTATCAAGAAGTTGTCCAGGGCCCCTTGTTCCTTCCCCAACCGCCCTCTCGAGGGGGCATACCCTATCATTTTCTTCCATCCATTTGAGGTAGGCACTGGGGCATCCCTCTCTGTTTTTCCTCCTCTTGGATAGCTCATTCAACCTCTTTCAGGCTAGGGCATCAATCCTTGTCACTTTCTTCATCCCCGACATTTTATTTTTCTTCGAAACACTGTTATTTTAACAATATTTCGAAGAGGGGCAAAATGTAGACACCCAAATTTGATCACTCCCATATGATCAAATTTACCTCTTTATTCATCAATTCTATCAATATTAATTTATTTAATTAATATTACACTTCCCACATAAAGTATTTAATTTAATAATTAAACACTTTATTTGGTGTCTTTCTCCTCTCTAAATTAAATAAATACACCAATTTATTTAATTTAGTCATTCTAATCTTTTGAATTAAAATCAATTTAAAATTCTTCTTTTTGTCACATCCTCCATAATCCATCACTAATTTGAATTAATTTAATTAATTCATATTTAGGGTGTGCATCCTCTTAATCAAGGATTAATGTCACATCCTCCTACATTTGCCACTTGTCTCTAATCTTCCATTAATTATCATAATCAAGTATTTGCACAACTTTAATCAAAATCATTAACCACTTTTAGCACCACTTTTTAGTCAATCTTTCCATTTTTCCTTTTTGGGCATTGACCCTCTTTCCCATGAGAATTTTTAATTCTCATTTATTCATCCTATGTCTTCTCTCCTCCCCATGTGAATTTTTAATTCACATTTTGTCTTTCCAAGGCTTCTAGAATGTTTGACATGTCACCTCATGCACATGTGACCAATTCCCACCTTTTTGGAAACCCTCTCTTATCCATTAGATTCTCCTATGAATGTGAATTTTTAATACACATTTATTTCTCCAACCTCTTTCCCTTTTCCCATGGAGATTTTTGAGAAATTCCAAAATTCTTCAAGTGTCATTTTCACTCCCACTTGGGGATAAGAAGTTCCTTTTTAAAGAAATCTTCTCACTCCCCAAGGTACTTGGAAGGTACTTGTCCTTCCTCCACATCATGTACCTCTCTTCCACATCACCTACACATTATCCTACCTTAGCCATCTCACAATCCACATGTCAAGATGTGAGGGCTTGTGAGTCCTCAACTCACCTTAGCCCTTCATCTTGACCTTGTTGGATAAATCCCAACCATTGAATTCTCTAAAGAATTCAAGTTTCCCTATAAATACCCCCTCCTCTAAGGCATTTCAAACACTTAGCCATTTTGCAACTAAATGCTGCCATTTTATGCACTCATCTAGTCTTCAATTTCACCTATTTTCATTTGCATCCAAGCACATAGTCAAGACTTTCATTTAGCCATATCAAAAGCCATCAAGGAGCATACAAATCAATCCAAATCAAGGGCCAACCAAGGAGTTTCAGCTGTAAAAGGGAGGTATAATCATTTGTTTTCATTTAACACTTTCCTCTTTGCTTTTACAAGTTCCTTAGGCTAATCTTGAGGTGTTTCCTTATGTTTTTCCATTGCATTTTATTTTCTTAGAAAGGGTTAAACATTTGGTATCACATAAACTAACAACTATTACCTACCCAAATGAATTTGTAATGCATATGCCTGCCCCTAAATCACCCGGGTTGCCTCTTGAAGCTCCATCAAAATTGAGCTTTACAAATTTTGTTTGGGGGGGCTTCCATCTAATTTTACTTTTATCCACCTTCTTCCTATTACTTTTGTGTATGCTTCCATCAAAAGGAAATGTTATACTCTTCCATTTTTTCAAAATTAAATCATCCCAAATTTTGAAGATAAAATTGATGCGTTTATGCTTCTAAACACTTGAATTTACAACTTCAGATATCACCTTTTCAATCTTTGTACTTGTGGTTTCAAGTGTTGAAGAATTTTTTTGAAAATGCACATATTACGCTCCCACTAGATGTTCCATATGACTGATGTAGGTACCACTTTCCAAATATAAGCAAAAAAGGAAGATTGATATAGGACTGGGTAGCTTTGAAAGAAATCTCAAATTGTGTTTGGTAGTGGAGTGAATAGGTTTAACTTGTTAATAACAAAATACCAACATTGTTGTACAAAATTGCACTAAATGATCAAGTGATCTACATTTTCTAACACCTCTTCATATAACGGACATTTGAAAGGATCTGCAATTTTCAATTTTTTTAACCTATCACTTGTTAGTATTCTCTTCCTTAACACTAACTAAGCAAAACTCACTACCTTAGGTAAAAAAAAATTGTTCCAACAAAACGAGTAAGCTCTTTGAGAGGCCAATTGACCTCTAGCTTGGCTTAAAGCTCTATATCCCTGTTTAACTGAGTAAGGACCTTCTTTTGATGCAAACCATACAATCCTATATGGCTTAGGTGAAAGGTATACCACTCTATCATTTCATAACCTTTGGATCAAATAGCTCTGCCCAACAGTTAGCGAAGTACCTAAGAAATTTTTCCAAGACACTTTCCCAGTTATTTTATTTATAGATTGTACATAATCTAAAAAATTCTCCCCCCAAACCTTAGTTAAAGTTATCATTGCATCTTGCAAATCAAGAAGACTTTGCAAAGGAGGTTTCCCATTCCAAGAATCACTCCAAAACTTCACAATTTCTCCATTATTAATTTCCCATGTAATGTATGTAGTAATTATTTTTCTACAAGAAATCAAAAAATTCCACATGGTAGAACCCCTAGGAAGATCAAAAACTGTGATAATTCTTGATGGACTTGTACTGTCTAGATATTTTTCTTGCATTATCTTGCTCCATTTTTCCTCTGGCTTGGTATACATTTATCGAGCATGTTTAGCCCCAAAAGCTTTGTTTTTGATTGATATGTTGTGAATCCCTACACCACCTTGACACTTCTCCCCTACCATACCTTCTAGAGAAATTAGAGGCACTTTTTCTGATCATTAATATTTCCTTTCCACAGAAAACACCTGATGATTTTCTTAATTTCTACTACAACTGACTGAGGTGCTTTAAGGACTACCAAGAAATAGTTAGGAATTATTGAAAAGACTAATTTTATTAAAATAATTCTACTTGACAGTGATAATGACCTAGCCTTCCACAACAAAATCCTTGATCTTAACCATTCTATTACTTTATCCCAATATGAAGCCTTATTTGACCCCACAAAGAAAGGAATCCATAAGTATGTGCATGGTAAAACAGCTTGTTGAAAACCCAACAATCTCATTATCTTGTTTCTTATTGCATCCTTTGTGTTAAGGGCATATATTTTTTATTTAGCTGGATTAATTTTTTGACCAAATGTTGAAGAATACTTATCTAGAACTTCTTTGAATTGACTAGCCTCTACAATAGTGGCCTTACCAAATAAAATAGTATCATTTGCAAAAAGAGAATGTGTGATTGTAATGTCTATGTTTGCTATCTTAATACCTTGTCATAGCTTGTGATGATGCTTGCATGTAATGTATTTGCTTAATGTCTCTGCCATAATGATGATCAAAAAGGGAGATAAAGGGTCCCCTTTCCTGACTCCTTGTGTTGCATGGAAGAAGCTTATGGGAGTACCATTAAGAATGACTACAAACTTTTCCCCTGATAAGCAGGACAATATCCATCTACACCATTTTGCACTGAAACCAAGTTTTACAAGTACTTTGTTCAAAAAACCCTAATCTACTCTATCATATGCCTTCATCATGTCTATCTTGACAATGATTGAAGGTTTATTGGAAGTAGATATTGAATGTATAGTTTCATGAGCTACAAGTGCCCCTTCAAAAGTTTCTCTTCCCAGAACAAAACACCCTTGCTCATGAGAAATTATTTTTGGAATTATAAGCTACAACCTCAAATAAATTGCCTTACTAAATATTTTGTATATTGTGTTGCACAAAGATATCGACCTATATTCTACAAAATACTTAGGCTCTTTTACTTAAGGCAAGATTGTAATGTTTGTTACATTGAACTGCTTGAGCATTGTTCTCATCCTCCTAAACTCCTCAAGTGCCCAAAGTAGGTCAAAGAAAAAAATATCCCAAATATTTTGAAAAAAATAGCAATGAACCCATCTGTTCCAGGGGCTTTATCTAGCAGCAAGGAAAACACCACTTTTTCTCTTCCTCTGAAAAGAAATGCCTCAATAAGCAATCATTATCCTCTTCCCTAATGATTGTGGGAATCACTTCCAATAGCTCCTTTTCATCCTTATCATTATGTTCACTCCTATTTTGGGGTGCTGATAATTTTTTTGAATAAAATCTAATGCATTCTCTACTTATGTCTTCTTCCTTATTGATCCTTTTCCCCATTGGAATCTCTTGTACATATTGTATTGCTTTTGCAACCCTCTTTATCTGAGTGGATGAGTGGAAATATTTAGTATTTTGATATCCCTCTTTCAGCCACCGTTCTCGTGACTTTTGCCTCCAATATATCTCTTCTCTTGCACACAACTCTTCCCATTCCCCCTATAACTTTTTTTTATTTTCATAATTTGAGTCATCTAAGCCATTTTGAATAATGAGCTCATGAATTGTAGTCAATTCTTTATGTAATGTTCTTAAAAACCTCTTTATTCCATTTAATAATTTTTTGTTTTACATACATTAGCTTTTGACATAATTGAAACATCTTCAAACCCTATTCATATGGTGCATTAATCCACCATTACTTTAACAATTCCATGAATTGCAGATGCCTAAACCACATGCTCTCAAATTTAAATGACGATTTGCATTTAGGGAGAGATACATTTTATATGTTGAGAGAAATTTCATAGTGATTAGACCCTACATAAGGCAATATTTCTGACTCCAACATGTGCTACAAGTTGAACCAATTTGAAGTGACTAAATACCTATCCAACCTATCTGTTATTTGTAGAAATCCCTTCCTTCTATTTGTCCAAGCATGTTTCCCCTTTCTTGGTACAATGTCCTTTAATGCATTAGTATTGATGAACGTGCTAAAATATATCATCACTTTAATAGGTGGACTAATACCCCCACTCTTCTCTTGCAATGAAACTATTGCATGAAAATATGTTCTTAAAAACCTCTTTATTCCATTTAATAATTTGTTGTTTTACATACATTAACTTTTTACATAATTGAAACATCTTTGAACCCTATTCATATGGTGCATTAATCCACCATTGCTTTAACAAGTCCATGAATTGCAGATGGTTGAACCACATGCTCTCAAATTTAAATGAGGATTTTCATTTAGGGAGAGATACATTTAATATGTTGAGAGAAATTGCATAGTGATCAAACCTTGCATAAGGAAATATTACTGACTCCAACATGTGTTGCAAGTTGAACCAATTTGAAGTGACTAAATACCTTTCCAACCTCTCTACTATTTGTAAAAATCCTTTCTATCTATTTGTCCAGATATATTTCCCCTTTGTTGGTACAATGTCCTTTCATACATTAGCATTGATCAACGTGCTAAAATATATCATCACTTTAATTGGTGGACTAATACCCCCACTCTTCTCTTGCAACGAAACTATTGCATGAAAATATGTTCTTAAAAACCTCTTTATTCCATTTAATAATTTTTTTTGCATACATTAGCTTTTTACATAATTGAAACATCTTTAAATCCTATTCATATGGTGCATTAATCCATCGTTGCTTTAACAAGTCCATGAATTGTGGATGCTTGAACCACATGCTCTTGAGAGAAATTGCATAGTGATTAGACCCTGCATAAGGGAGAGATACATTTAATATGTTGAGAGATACATGTTTGGGAAAATTTAAATGACGATTTGCATTTAGGGAGAGATACATTTAATATGTTGAGAGAAATTGCATAGTGATCAGACCCTGCATAAGGCAATATTTCTGACTCCAACATGTGTTGCAAGTTGAACCAATTTGAAGTGACTAAATACCTTTCCAACCTCTTTATTATTTGTAGAAATCCTTTTTGTCTATTTGTCTAGGTATATTTCCCCTTTGTTGGTACAATGTCCTTTAATGCATTAGTATTGATGAACATGCTAAAATTTGTCATCACTTTAACTGGTGGACTAATACCCCCACTCTTCTCTTACAATGAAACTATTGCATTAAAATCTCCAGCCAGTACAACTCTCACATCTCCTAAATCATTTAGTAGTTGTGTGATTTTATCCCAAAGAGTCTTCTTATCAATGGTTGAAGTCGGGCCATATATGTTCAGCAACCAAAATTTTAAGTCAAATTTCATTACCTCCAATAACTGTTTGTTTCTCTCATTCATACTTGGTATTATATTTACAATCTTAAGGTTCCACAATGCTACCAAACCTCTGGAAGCCCCTTGAGAAGGTGAGTGAGTTGATTTCCACGTTTTCCATTTTTGTATTGAAGTTTCATATATGTTGCCACTGATGTCTTTGTTTCCTTCAACAACACAATATCCACTCCATAAACATCAACTTGATGCTTGATTTGAGCACGTTTGTTAGGGGCATTAATGCCCCTGACATTCCAAGATATGATCCTCATTGTATGCAAGGAGAGCAACAAGCTCTCCTCAAATGTGTTAGCTCTCAAAAACACAGGCGAAATGCCTCAAGAGGTTGCCAATCTCTTGGTACGTTTCAGGGTAACAAACAAGGTCAAAAGATTTAGACCTTCTACTCTTCAGGTGCTGCTAGACCTAGGCGGGTGTACCTATATGAATGAAGCAGACTTAATGTGCCTATCTCTCTTGAAATGTTTTTCCCACAATGGCAGATGGGAGTGGACAAATAAAACTAAATTTGGTATAAATTGTAAAGCAATATTCAAAGCTAAATCCTAATATGTTCAGTTAACAGATGTAAGAAATGAATGAAACTAAATGATAAAAAGTGCAGAGACTAGTGCATTATTGGGTATGCGGAGTCAAATGAAATCTAAATGGGTAACTTATTTCTAGAAAACACTCAAATTGTTTGGCATATGTTTTTGTTTATAACTTGTATAAACATGCAAGACTATGACTACCAAGTTCTTCTTAATGATCCAGATGAATTTCCCTGATTACTGTGATCAATTAAAAGGATTTAATCTTTCCTTGAAAGAACCAATCAATCAACCACACAAATACAGCAAATGTGCACTGATAAACTGAATATAAACTTGTTACATCAATTTAAATAACCAGAAAGCATCAATCTTTGAGACAACCTTAGTAATACTTTCAATAAGCACAACAAACAATTGACACCAGAAATACGTTGCCACATCAACTGATTTTCATTAATATCTCCATATTTTTAAAACATGCAACATAGTCTCATAGTATGACATTTTTTGTCTACTGTATCTTCCCTAATCTATCTTCTATCCTATCTACTATCTCTTTTTTACAATCAAGAATGATCATTTATACATCAGTATTTGAAAAGAAACATCGCTTTGCATTCAAACGTCGACAATCAGTTGTATTCAATCTTCTATTAACCTTCACCAAACACTCACCGAGATATCATGTAGTCATACCGAGATCCAATGTCTCACCGACAGTCATCCCTTTGGTCTTTATGTATCACTGTGACAAACCTGAGTCGGGGAGACGTCTCATAGATCGCTCTGTCTAACCGAGAAATATCCCGTGATATTATCTGGTCACTGAGACATTAATTTTCTCACCGATGAAACCACATTCGGTTAGACATACGGGTCGGCAAGACTACGTAACTTCATTTCGATAACCTTTTTGATAGAATCCATGTTTTCCTTATCGGCAAGACCCGACGCGTTCGGTAAGACTTCACCCAGATGATTTGACTCTTGCCGATGCATAGCTTTATCAGTGTGACATATGGGTCAGCAAGACTGCATGACCATACCCCAATGATTATTCAATAGGATCCCCATAACAATTTTATCGATAGGACCCAATGTATTCGCTAAGACCTCATATCGAAGCCATTTGGTTTGGCCGAATTGTTTTATTGTGCGTCGGTCGGTAAGACATGATGAGTTCACTATGACTTCATTTCGACGATGACTCTCTTGCCAATGTGTTTCCTTTGTCTCGTCGAGACCATGAATGTGTCCTCCCGATAGGTGCCTGTAGGTGAATTCCAATTGGTGTGACATCTATGAAGTCTTGCCGATAGACCTACAACAGATATATATTAGAAAAAATACATTATGGATTGGGGAGACCCTGATCACCTCATGCCGATAGGAATTATATAGTGAAATATTCAGGATTAGATGGATTCTATGGGAACACATGGCCAAATATGGGAAAAATGTTGTGAAGGAAGGCCTTTGTGCTTATGATGAGGACTCATTTGGAAACTCAGGGGTGTGAAACAACTCGTAAAACTGTCATAATTTTACAGTTCTAACAGGATGCTTAAAAAAATTGAGATAGAATCATATAACATTTTTTGCACACCTACTTCAATCTCCTCTTTCATTTTTTTAAGACTGGACTTCCTACCTCTTTTCCTCAGAGATTTCTTTAGAATTGATTGGAAAGGGGTCTGAGATATGGAAAGATTCTTTGAATAATTGAACTCCTCTTCCCCCTAAACCAACGTCTAGTTCATTTCAATCAACTTGTCTGCTTCCATCAACATTGGACTTGCCATCAGAGAGCCATTTGTTTTGAACAACTTGGGGAATGTCCACTGAATACAAGTTACTATCAATTTTCATTTTCTCTTTGTGAGAATCACCATCCCATATTCCCTTCTCTGCTATTTCATCTACAATTTCATCAAACATTTCAAACCCAACTAATAATAGGATTGTTTTTGCTAGAACTTCCAACTCATCTACTTTGATTGTTTGTTTGATCTCTTATGCTACTTGCAACTGTAACCCTTCAGACCTAGTGAGAAAATCTTTAGAAGTAGGTAGAGGCTCCTCCCCACTCACCATATTTTTAGTAGCTAGGTGAATCATTGTGTCTTGAAACATCAATTTTCTTACTATATCACCCATTTGCTGCTCAAAAATTTGCGATAAAGATGGGAAATACAAATTTAGAATGTAAGCAATGCACTTCTACATCAGTAAATCTCTCATTCTATGCAATTCCATGGATACAGAAAAAGATTGCTTTGGGCATATAACAATTGACATTACATAATTATTTTTCTCTCCCCATCCTTTTTGTTTACCTTGGATCTTTTCTCTCTAAAGCTTGGATTAATTTGGCAATCTTTTGCACTGAAAACCTCCTCAAGGAATATGTCAACTTTATTGTCTGACAAGAGAGACTCTTTTTCATGTATAATATCATGTTGAAGCCAATCATAATGTACTTGATTTTGCAAGTTTTCAATATTTGTGCATTCAGTAGCAGAATGGCCTAAAGTGTGACAGTGTGTGCAAGCATTATTAGAGGTTGCAAATACTATTTTTTGCAACCACTTTACAAACTTAGATGTTATCTAGATTTGTGTTGGCATATCCTTCAATGTTTTAACCAGAATACACACCCTTATTGGTTTTGAAGGATTTTTAAAGAAAAGTTAATCATGTTGAGAAATATTCCTACATGATTAGCTATGATTTCTATCAAATTCAACTCCCTATACTCTAGAGATAATGCATGCATATGAACCCAAAAAGGAACAAATCTAGCGACAAAATATTCATATTTGAAATTAGGAGTCCAAGGTTGTATGCACATGCTAGAACCTTGGAAAGTACAAGATTTAACCTTATAAACAACATATTTTTGTATTTTTTTGCAAAAAATAACAACGAAAATACCCTTACCCTGAACTAGATAAAAAAAAAATTCTCAGCTCCTTCCCATTCATCAAATATTAAGTCTTTTAACTTTTCTAGATCAAGGGTAAGATTCCAAAACTTACAAATTAGGGCTTTTTCTCCAAGGTCTATGATTTGCAACTATAGCAGGTGTTCTGTAAATGTGATCTTTATAGTCCCCTTTTGCTTTGCCACCAAATCCTTCTTGAGTACTTGAGGAACATCGGTCCCTGATTTAGGCACCTTGCTTTGGTTTGTAGATTCATTCTTCTGCAATTCTTTGTGCCTCCATTCTTGCTTTTGTGGGTTTTTCCACTTTGTCGCTTTCTTTTTGTTGCCCATGGAAGCCTTTTTTCCATTTATCTTGCCTTGAGCACTTGTATTTTTGCTTCCCTGTGCAAACCCTTTCCTTTGAAAACCATATTCCTTATGTTTCGATTGCTTTTCAAACTTTAGTGATCCCTCGCCCTTTTTCTGCTTTACCATCTTGAAAAAAATTATGAATGGATCCTTCTTGCTTTTGCAAATAAGAGTGGGAATAAAACCCCTTGTTCTGATTGGCATACCTCTGATCAGATGTTTCATTATGGCGGGATTGTTATGTATGTGAACTATTTAGATTGAAGGGACCCCCTTTAGATCTAAGATCTCTCTCATTGTCAAACGAAGGAGCCTTACTTGCATGGGATGAATATTTGATAAATCTAAGATCTCTCTCGCTATCTTTGTATAGTCGATCTAAGAAGCCTAAATCATTTTGATAATGCTTTTTAAGTACTTCATTCTCCCCTTTCCTTATTATGACTATGTTGTCTTCATAAATATCAAAAATCGATTGTTTCCCTTTATCCAGTTGTTTGTGGGCTTGAAATGGTATCCAATTAAGTTTTGAAAATTTATGCCTAACTTGATACAATTCTTGCCTTACCTGTTGTGTGGTTGGCTTGGCAGTGGGTCCACAATATTGATGTGGCCTCCCACCATAATCTTGGTGGTTGTGAGGGCTAGAAGGCCTATCATTTTCTAGAAAATGACTGTTGGTTTGTCATGTTTTCCTTGACCATTGGTCTGCCATGTTCTCACTTCCTTCTTCTTATTCCTTCTCTTCCATCTTAGTGTAATTTTTATCTAAAGGACAAATAAATATTAAATATTCAGTAGTACTAACATAGGCGGGTCATGAGTTTTGGAAAATAGCACTTTAACCTCATGTAGGTGCCTTGAAAAATGTATTTTGAGTTGTCAAAAGATGCCTTGTAAGTGGTATAATATGAAAGGATAAATTTTCAAGTGTTATAATGCATTTTATGACTTTGTAAGTGCCTAAAATTGGGGAGGAATATTTGGACTATTTCTCTATATTTGTTTAGGCCAACTATCCTTTGAAATGTGGTTTATAAGATCATCTCTAGTTAATTGTGGATAGACTTAAACCATGGCTTAGAAAAGTTATTTTGAAAGAGCAAGAGGTTTTATGGTAGGAAGGAAAATATTAAATGGGGTGGTTATTGCAATTGTTGTCATTTACTCCATGGATGTCTTTAATGAGAAGGCCATTTTCATCAAACTAGACATGGCCAAAGCTTATGATCAAGTGAAATGGTCATTTCTTTGAAAAGATCTCATTACATTTGGGTTTGGAGAAATTTGGGTCAATTTGGTGATGAGTTGTGCTATGTCTACTTCCTACTCAATGTTGATAAATAGCGAGCCTTAATCTCTCTTTGGAGCTTTGTGGGGTCTTCATCAGGGAGACCCCTTGTCACCCTATTTATTTATTATTCTAGTTGAAGGCTTGGGAAGAATCTTAAAATCCAACCTGAGACAAGGGCTTATTTAAGGTTGGATTTGGGGTGATGGATCATCTCCTTGGTCTCACTTACATTTTGTGGATAACACTGCTTTATTGGGAGTTGTCAGAATCAAAGAAGTGATTAAATCTAGGCGGGACTTGGATATCTATCTTATTGATTTAGATCAAAGGATTAATGAAGATAATTCCTCTATTTTTTCTTCAGCACCCCTCCTTTGAGACAATTTAGAATTGTGTGGATTTTTAGATTTCATATTGGTGTTTTTTCTTTTGTGTACTTGGGTATTCCTCTCTCTATTGGCCCCATGCCAAGAGGGACTTGGAAAAAGGTGTTGGATAAGTTTTGAAGTCAAGTTAACTATAAGACCTTCAAGTGGTTGTTTTTTTGTTGGGAGAGCAATGTTATTAAAATTTATGGTTTAAGCGCTTCCTATTTACAAGCACATGGTGCAGGTTGCTCCCTTAAGTTTCAATGAGGAACTAGATGCTCTTTCTAGACAATTCTTATGGATTGGAAATTTATCCTCTTCTAATTGGAGTTTATTTAAGTGGGAGATTATTTGTAGACCAAAATCGAAGGGTTTTTTGGGCCTACAATAAGTTTTCCTTACTAGGAAAGCTTTGGCTCCCAAGATTTATTGGAGGTGGTGCAATAAGTAGGATCAAGTTTGGGCTAAGATCCTTAATTCTAAATATTTGGCAAGGGTGGCAAGAGAAGATGGACCTAGGATATCCTTGGAAGGTAAGGGTTTTATGATCTGGGACACCCTTAAATGAGGTGCTAACTTAATCAAGCAAGGCTTGTTTTTTTATTTGTAATAGGGGTTATGAGGCTCTCTTCCAGTTTAATTATTGGGATGTCCATCCCCTGATCATACATGTATCCTCAATCACAAAATATTTGTCTTAGCTTTCTATAGGTTCTTTGGACTAGGGCCCAATACTTCAAATTATCCAAGAGTATGGGGTAGGTGGAGGTGTTTAAGTGTAAATGATCTCAAGTGTGGCCTCCTATGAGCTCTAAGCAGGATAAAGAAGAGTTATCTTAGATTTTGGTAGGTATACCTTGCAGTTCTTTGTTGAGGAATGATATTATGGCTTGGAATCCTTATCCTAGGGGGTGTATCTAGTGGCTACTAGGTATCAAGAATTGGATAGGAGGAAATATGGAGGGATGAAGTCCCTTGGTGGAAGTATGTGTGGAATAAGTTTTCTTTTCCTAAATGTAAATTCTTCCTTTTGGTTAGTTTCTCATAAAAGGTGTCTCACTTGGGAAAATCTTCAGATGAGGGGTTTCAAGGGTTGTCTATTTTTGTTCTTTATGGAAGTAGTGAAGAATTTTCCTCACATTTGTTCTTTCAGTGTATCTTTTCTAGGATCATTTGGCACCTTTGGTGGAGGGTTTGGAGATAGACCTATGTGAATGCTTCTTCTCTTGTTTATTTTTTGAGGACTTTGGGGAGATAGCTTGTTAAGACCTTGAGTCTCTAGATGGCTTGGGAAATTGGTCCATCTTTCATCCTTTGGCATATTTGGTTGGAGAGAAATCATAGGATCTTTTAGGGTGGAATGTTGGTGGCTCATCAAATTTGGTTGAGGATTCTTGGTATGGTTCAAGAGACTATCCAAGCTAAGTTTGAGGTGGGTTTCCCCCATAGGTTGGGGAGGTGGTAGTGATGCAAGGTTTGGGTTTAGTTGGAGATGGTTCAAGGAAGGCTCCTTCAAGGGGGAAGCAGCTTCCAAATAAGAAAATCCAAAGAGAAGGTAGATGGACTCCACCTCTTGTGGGGGTCTTGAAGATTAACACTGATGGCTCCTCCAACATATTTCCTAACTATATTGGGGTAAGGGGTATTGGGAGGGATAGTTCAGGTATTGTTATCTTCTTCTTCTCCATGTTTTAGGGTCACCAAACTAATAATCTCATGGGGTATATAGCTATCCTTATTTCTCTATAAAAAATTTGTGCCCTTGGCTGGCACAAATTCATCTGTGAGTTAGATTCTTAGATCTTGGTTACTATGTTGAATACACAAATTTTGGATGGGGTGAATTGGTAATTAGCTTTGGTGATTCATTAGATTCATCAACTAAGCATTTCTTTGGATTTGGCTTCCTTTGTTTATATCCTAAGGGAGTAGAACAATGTTGCAGACTATCTAGCAAAATGGGCTTCAAAGCATAGGAGTTATTAGAATTTTGGTGGATGGGAGCATCTTCCCTTGGATTGTTTCCAAAGATTGAATATGTTGATTCAAGAGGATATTCAAGGGTCTTGAGGGGGTTGGTTGGGTTTCAATTGGTGGGTTCTCTTGTTACTTTGCTTATGTTTGGCAAGATGAGTCTGTTGGGCACCTGTTGTTTGAGTTCTAGTTCCTTCTTTACATTGCCATTTTATTTGGTTAAATAAGTTTTTACCCCTTTTATTAAAAAATAAATAAATAAATAAAATAATAATTTTATTTATTTTTAAAGGAATGTGAAAACTAAATAAATTAAAATAATTTATTTAATTTTGAAGGAATAATAAGCTAATTAAATAATTAAAAAATTATTTAACTATGGGAGATGGGAGGAATGCATAATTTAATTAAATAATAAAAAATATTTAATTATGTGGATAAGAGGATAATGCAAGATTTAATTAAATAATTAAATAATATTTTATTATGGAGATGGAAGAATAATTGGAAATTAATTAAATAATTAAAAATAATCTAATTAAAGTGGATGAGGGAAAATGATTAATTAATTAAATAATATGTTAGTTTAATCAAACAAATGAAGATTATTTGATTAATTATGATGAAAGGGGTGATGAGTGATGATGATAGGAAATAATGAATTATAAAAATGCTTTAGAAATTTTTAGGTGTCTACAAAAATATAATGATTCATATTATTAAAATTGAACACAAACACATGTAGGAAGAGAAACAATAATATATGTTGCCTAGCTTCTTCTCCAAGTGCAATTGTTGCTAGGAACAAAGGTGAAAGCATTCAAATTACAAAAAATATTCCAAAAAATATTATTAGGACTGATGTGGAAGTTCCTCCCTAGCATATGCAAAGAAATATATGAGTAATTTTTCATAGTATTGAAACAAATATTCTTGTTTTTCAATGTGGGGAGAAAATTTTAGATAATATTCTCATAAACTATAAGGTATTTTGACAATTTTGAATAGGACTTTCTAGAAACAATGTCTTTAGTTAGAGACAAGGTGTTGAAGGATTCACAATAAATAGAAATAAATTTTATTGTGATGTCACATCATCATTGAAAAATAGAAAATTTTAACATAAAAAATATTAATTAGACATGTCAAAAATGTGCTCACTAAATGTAGAATAAGGTAGTAGAATAATGAACAAAATAAGCTCCTATTCTACATCTAGTTGTACTTTTGTTAGAGTGAAAAAGAATGTAAACTAAACCATAAGAGAATAACAAAACTCTCTTACTAATTCCCTCTTAATGTCATGGATATGCTCATCATTTGTTTGGGGAGAGGATGAACTGTGTTTGTTGAAGAATTCCAATAGAATAACCTTGTTATCTCCAATACTCACTAGAAAATGGCTTTGAAATGGTTTGATTTTAAGATTTGATGAGGATAAATGTATGGTTAGGATTGTTAGGATGGATGGATTGGATTGGGAGGGAGGATATATTAAATGCTATTGGTTGGTGGATGGAAGGATAGGATTGACTTGATTAGATGAATGGTGGGAAATAAAATTTAGTTTCAATTTGGATTAAAGACCTAGTTGGAGATGGCTAGCTAGAATTAGTTTAGTTGATTTGATGGATAGGATTGAATGTTGACTTCATTTTGGATTGGTAACTTGCATTTATTTTAATTTTTAAATTATAGATGTGACATGACTATCCTATTAGCAGAGGATTAGACTAGGATTTGGAGAATTAGGATAATTAATCAAATAATTAAATTATTGGATAAATTAGGGGAATTGGATGTAGGATGTTTGTTTAATTACATAGATATGATTTATTTATTTAATTAGATTACAGAGGGAATGTTATATGATAGTCTTGATTAATTAAATAAATGTAATTTATCTAATTAATTCATATTGATATGATGAGAATGTGGTTACAATGGGCTTAGTATGGTGCTGAAAGTTATGATGTTAGGCATGTTGTTAGGATGTTGTGATATATATTTTACTCATTAAAAAATAACTGAGACAAGCCCTAGCTATATTAATAATTATTCTCTTTTTTCTTCTTTCTTGATTAAGGAATGGAGATTGGTGATCATGAGAGCATTTAATGGTAGAAAATTATAGAGGTGTATGGAAATGGTGGTGATATGTTGTAGGTGGTGGCATTGGAAGTATTATTTATTTATTATTAGTTTTCTATCCAAGAAATAAAATGAAGAGTGTGATAGTGAGTTGATGTGATCATATCCATCCCATACATGTTGGGTGGCGTAGGGCCATGTATATTGATCCCCTCACATGGAGGTTATCTCGACCCAAACATGGATTGCACCTATCCCATCTTTGTAGTACATTTTTCATTTTTATTTCTTATTTCTATTTATGTTTCAATTATTTCTTATTAAAATACATGGAAACCTTCAATAAAATACAAGTGGAAAGTGTAAATCCAAACTCCACAACCATTTCTAGCATTCTTCCTATGTTTTTTTTTAAATGGGAGCTTTGGAACAAAGTATGGACATCTAACAAAGCATAAATGATGAGGGAATCTTGTTAAATATTGTAATTGTAACTACCCTAGTAGATAATATGCAAAATTTAGAAGCATGGATGAGGCTTTGAAATATTTGAAAAATGCCTCAAGAAATGTGGTCCCATGAAATGTCTATACCATCCCTCTTTCAACATGGTTCATATTTTGTATATATCAAAACATATATCCTACATTTATTTTATCAAAATTTTAGGGCATAAACATTCCAAGTAGTTCAAGGAGGTATACATAAAAATATCAAATATTTATTTATTTATTTATTTTTAGACTGCAGGAAACAGTCGGGTATCTGTCCCCCTATAAACTGCAGTGCGCTTGGTAAAAAAAATTCACGTGACCAATGGCATTGGTGTGACATGCCCTTTGATACCACGGGTTTGGGGGGTGACTAGACCTCGTGACCTCTTTCCTACAACAGGATGCTTTAGCCAATCGAGCTAGGCCCCCCGCCCCAATATCAAATATTTATTTTCTTGTCTTAACATACCTATTTCTATATGTGTATATATACAATTATTTACAATTTTAATATTAATATTAAATTCAACATATATAATTATGTATTTATGAATCTATCTACCCATGTAATTTTATATTTCCTTCCCTTTTTTAAAGTTTAAGAATACATAAATGTTTGATGTGTAGACATATATCCCACTCTCATGAAATATATTTGTACAATAGTTATATTAGATCCTTGACCATATTATATCAAATTTATAATTGATTCTAAGGAGATGTATTTATTCCAAACAAATAACATAGTGTCACTTGATAGCTTAAAAAAAATACACTTAATCCATATCATTACCTTTTCATTGTGGTACATATTTCTTCAACAATTTAGTCTTTGATTGCTTTTCAAATAAAATAAACCATGAAAAAGTATTTTGAGAACATATGCAAATGGAAAGAGTGTTCTTGCCTTGCCAATTTATCATCATTGAGCCATATAAGAATTGTTGTAGGTATGAGCTAGTTTGGTGGTGTTGTCATTAATGTTGTCATTGATGTCAACATAGTTCAGTATGTTGCAAATTGTACATGTATAGTTGAGATGCTTCTGAGATGTTGTGAGTACATGGAGCTAACTTTATGTCATTGCAGATGTGCTGAGTTGGTGTGTTTCCAAGTGCTTTTGAGAAAATTAATAAAGAAGAGAAGTCAGAATGTGCTCTAGTATGTGCTCCACGTTTCTCTTGTGTTGATCCTATGCTTGTGCGGATTTGAAGGTTTGATAATGATGGTCTAGTGGTGATATCTCCTAAGTTTTAGCTTCTGGTGTGATGGTACATAAAATTTATGTTCATGAGTGTGTGAATTGTTTTGGCAGAGTTGATCCTCTATGGACTGGGAGAAATGTTTATGCTCTGTAGTCCTCCATTGTTTTGTTTTAGATCTTGTGGATTTGGGATATGTCTTGTGAAGGTGTTCTCTAGGTTCTTGGAAAGAAGGTTGAGGTTTGGTGTTCTAGAAGTCATGTTTCAGTGTCACTATGTGTGTTTGCATAGTCCAGATGGACTGGTGGAAGGTGTTCAATGTTTGAAGAGTATTGCACTTTCTATGAATGTATCTAGAGGAATTTGAGATGTATTCTCATGTATAATGAAGTGTGTTGTGGCATCCATGTGTCATCCTCTTGTCGGGAAGTGTGTACATAAATGTTCATTTGTGTTTTCATTAGGTTTGGCCGACCTAGTGTTTACACTTCATTCGAAGAATTAAATTTAATTAAGGAAGCATGTGGTTGATCCAAGACATTTTATTTTTGGTCTTGGTTAAATGATTGGTCCACTCCCATTCCTTTCCACCGTGGGAATGTTGAATTTCTGACCTAATTTGAATTTATGAAATAAAGTTTTTGTGGTCGATCTTGGAGAAAGGTTCTAAGGTTGAAGACAGTATAAATGCAAGTTGAATTATGAAGAGTTGTGTGACAGTGTGATGCAAAGTGACGAAGTAAGCCAAAAATCATAAGAAAAGAAGTGTGTGTGAGTGAGTTGTGGCAGCAGTTCTTCATTGTGTTGGATTCCTAAAGGCAATGAGCTAAAGTTTTTTGCAATCCTTTATTCAAAGTTGTGGATGATTGTTAATTGTTGTGGTGGATCTTTTGTTCTCTTTTGTATTTGTAGGCAGTGAGCCTCCCTGTTGGACAATGAGTCCTTTATGTAGGAAGTGATCCTTTGTACTTGGACAGTGAGTCCTCTTTTGGGCAGTGAGCCTTTGTATTCCATTTTAAAATCTCTTTATATTGTGAGTTAACCCTCACCATGGTTTTTTCCTCATTTGGTTTTCCATGTAAAAATCTGGTGTTTATTGTTTTGATTTACTTTCTATTATTTGTGTTTCATGCTCATACTTAATAACATAATAGTGTGGTTGTGGAATTGATGAGTGTTAAAGTTTTAAGTTGGAATTTTGTGAAAAAAAATTCACCCCCTCCCAGTTGTCTTGCACTGGTTTAACAATTGGTATCATAGCATCGGTTCCTTGGTGTAGAGCTTAAATGCTTAAGGAAGATCTGATGGCACACAAGTTGGCGATCCCTATGTTTGATGGATTAGATTATAGTGATTGGAAAGTGAAAATGAGAGTATATATAGTTTCTCTTGGTTACAAGACCTGGAAGGCTATTGAGATGAAGTATACTCCTCCGGCGAATGGTCCTACTTCTACAGACGAGGTTTATGCTTATGAGGAGAATGAGAAAGAGAGGTATGTTATTTACAATGCTTTATCTAAGACTGAGTGAACTAAGATTCTCTCTTTAGATACTACTTATGATGTCTGGAAGAAGCTGGAAGAACTATATGAAGGAAATGAAAGAGTAAAATTAACAAAGAAGCTAGCGACAAAGCAAAAATTTGAGAATTTGAAAATGGAAGAAGGTGAAGATATTACAAGCTATTTCTAGAGGGTTGAGATGACAGCAAATGAAGTTAAGAATCAAGGGGGAAAGCTGGCCGATGAAGATATTATTGAGAAGATCTTGATCACCCTACCAGATTGCTACAGTGATAAGATCTCAGTTATTGAAGAGATGTATGATCCTATGAATTATACTAAAGAACAATTGTTCGGCACCTTGCAAGCATTTGAGATGAGAAAGTTTAGGAAAGAAGACAAGAAGGAAGAAAAGACAGAGATGGAATTTAAGGCAATGAACATTGAAGATGATCCGGAGAGTGATGGTTCAGATGAGTTGGAAGCGAACTTCACCGGGAAGTTGAAGAAAGGTACCAGAAAGTATAAAGGTATGTTTCCCTTTAAATGTTTCAATTGTGGTAATATTGGTCATTATGCTTCAAGATGTCTGAATAGAGTTGTACATAAGAAGAACAAGGATTATAAAGATAAGGATAAGAAGGATAAGAAATACAAGAAGTTGTATTATGTTAAAGAAGAAGCTAGAATCTCTTATGATGAATCTAAAAATGAGGTTGATGATAGTTTATGCTTATTCTTAGCTTTGGAAAGTAAATCTGTATCTGCTAACCCTAGAAAATGTGCAAGCAAGAAGGCTCCAAAGAATAATACGAATAGGATGGAAGGTACTTTGGTTACCGCTTTTCATGCAAGACAGGATGAAGACTACTGCTAATTGATAGTAGATGTTCTAATCACATGGCCAAAGATAAGAGTAAGTTTACTAAACTTGAAAAGTATGATGGTGGTTTAATCATGTTTGGTGATGATTCAAGAGCTAAGATTTGTGGGAAAGGTTCAATTAGTTTTGATGGAGTGCAAAGTACTGATGATGTATATTATGTGAAGGGTTTGAGACATAACCTTTTGAGTGTTGGTTAGATGTGTAGCAATGGTTTTAAACTTGTGTTTCAGAATAATACCTGTGAAATTAGAAAAGGATCCAAAAATGGAGATATGGTTGTTATTAGAAGGAGAACTCATGGAAATATTTATCAGCTTAAGGGAGTTGATGGTCAATGCCTTGTATCTCAAGTAAGTGAAATTTGGTTATGGCACCAAAGAATGGGACATGTAAACTTTGATAATCTGGTCAAAATCAGTTTAAAAGAAATTGTTTGAGGGTTGCCTCGAATCACAGGACCTGCTAATACTATTTGCAGAAGTTGTCAGTTGGGGAAACAGACAAGATGTATCTTTAAGGGAAAAGATAACTTTACTACTAGAATGTTGGAGTTAGTTCACACTAATCTCTGTGGTCTGACTAGAACAGGAAGCCTGAATGGTGACAAATATTTCATGCTTCTTATTGATGATTATACTTGAATGACATGGGTTGATTTTCTTAGAGAAAATACTCAGGCTCTGGATAGGTTTAAGGTGTTCAAAGCAAGAGTGGAAAATGAAGTAAGTTTGAAAATCAAGTGTTTGAGATCTAATAGAGGTGGAGAATTCACTTCTAGTGAGTTTAATAGATTTTGTGAACATCATGGAATAAAGAGACAATTTTTTGCTCTGATAACCCCTTAGCAGAATGGGGTAGTTGAGAGGAAAAGCAGGACAATATAGGAAGTTGCAAGAACCATGATGAAAGAATCAAATATACCAGATGTGTACTAGAGAGAGGAAATACACACTTTTGTTTATGTTCTTAATAGAGTTCATATTAGAAGCAACAGCACAAAGACTCCTTTTGAGTTATGGACTGGTAAGACTCCTACTGTGAAGTACTTCAAGGTACTTGGAAGAAGATGTTACATTAAAAGAGATGATGAAAATCTTGGAAATTTTGATGCTAGGTGTGATGAAGGAATTTTTCTTGGATACTCTACTACTAGCAAAGCATATAGATGCTTTAATAAAATATTGAGAAATATTATTGAAAGTGCTAATGTGAAAGTTAATGAAGACATACGCAAACCTATTGAGATAACTGAAGTTGAACTTGATGATCCTATCTATGGACATGTACCTGAGGAGAATAAGAAGAAGGAAGAAGAGAAAGAAGAACGGACTGAAGAAGAAGAAGAAGAGAATGAGTTGGAACCTACTATTAAGACTCCTAAGTATGTATAGAATAATCATCCAGAGGAACAAATAATTGGAGATAAGAGTGAAGGTGTGAAGACAAGAAGTAAAGTAGCAGCTGAGGTAAATATGTGTTTACTTTCTAAAATTGAACCTAAGTTTGTGAGTGAAGCATGTGAAGATGAGAGTTGGATGAAAGCTATGAAAGAAGAGTTGCAGCAGATAGAAAAGAATCAGACATGAGAACTAGTCCCTAGACCTGTGAATAATAATGTAATTGGTTCAAAATGGGTGTTCCAGAATAAGCTAAATGAAAGGGGATAAGTAGTGAGGAATAAGGAAAGACTTAAACGCAAGGGATATTCACAAGTTGAAGGTATAGAATTTGAAGAAACATTGTCCCCTGTGGCTAGAATGGAAGCTATTAGGATATTTTTGGCTTTTTTTTCCAACAAGGATTTCAAAGTGTATTAGATGGATGTCAAGTCAACATTTTTAAATGGTGAATTGGAGGAAGAAGTGTACATGGAACAACTTGAAGGGTTTCAGTTATCTGAAAAACCAAACATGGTGTGTAAGTTGAAGAAGGCATTGTATGGACTGAAGCAAGCCCCTAGAGCTTGGTATGCAAGATTGGACAAATACCTAACAAAGCAAGGATTCAACAAAGGCTCTGCTAACAGCAATCTCTACTTCAAGGTGCAAGGTAACAAAATGTTAATAGTAGTTGTATATGTTGATGATATCATTTTTGGTGGAAATGAAGGCATGTGTAAGAAGTTTGCTAAAGAGATGCAAAATGAATTTGAGATGTCCATGATTGGTGAATTGAATTTCTTCCTTCATCTGCAAGTGAATCAAACTGATAAAGGGATATTCATTTCATAATCTAAGTATGTAAAAGAGTTGTTGAAGAAGTTTGGGATGGATGATTATGTATACCTTAGAATTTTACCCTACTCTAATGTGCAAACTAACTAAAAATGCGAATGATAAAAGACCAAGGACACTTCAAGATTAGCCTAAAGAGTGATATAACGAAAAGGAAAATGAATAAAATGAAATACAAACGATTTCACCTTCCTTGTTGTTGATGTCTCTTTGATTGGCCCTCGCTTGGAATGATTTGTGTGCTCCTTAGATGATTGCTTGAGTGACTAAATGCAAGATTAGATGTGCAAAATAACGGAACTTACAGGAGCCGCATATGAGAAGAGAGCTTTAACAATGAAGAGCATCACTAATCCAGAAATGAAGTATGCAATTATCATGATCGATCACAAAATATACTTCACCAATAGAGAAACTTTGTTTCGGCTACAACAATATATACAAGCTTTGATATGGTTGTAAATGGTGTTCATTATGATCTATGTGAGCTTCTTTGGTTACAATTGCTTGAGAACTTGAAGTTAACAAAGGAAATGAAGCATGCTTTCAAATTTGGTTCATTGATTGTATGTCTATTGTTTTATTTCATGAAGAGGAGAAGAAATAATGAAGTATTTTGGGACTCATCCAAACTAGTGGGACATCAAATTTTTTATTATATGCATATTCTGGGTAATTTGGATGCTCAAGATGATCCTCTAATAGCATTCTTTGTTGTATTTAAGAGAAACATGAATGAAAGGGAAATGATTCCAAAGAGAATTGTTGAGAAGTATAAAGATGATATCATATTCCATGTTTCCTCTAATGAATGCATGATTGAGGTTGTATAACCTCAAACCATATGGATTTAGTCTTTGGGATATGAAGTAATAGAAGAAGTTGAAGGTTATGTACAAATGTTGTTGAAGAATCTTAAGGATCCCAACGAACCCATAATTGGTACATATGCTAAAAAGTCTATGGAGATTCATTTGGAGCAGCAGAAGCCTAAAATTAGGAAGAAAGTGGAGAAAAATCTTAAAGAATCTGGATTCACTAATGAGGAAATTTCCCTTAGGGATAGGGGAGAACAGTTGGAGGCAGAATCATCTGGAGAAAAGGATCTTAAAGAGATCTGGATCTCTACTAGATGAGGAAATTTCCCTCGGGCAAATAGGAGGAGAACAGTTGGAGGCAGAATCATCTAGCCCAAGGAGATCCGAAAGGACTACCTCTACAAAATCCTCCGCAGCCCCTACAACAAAGATTGAACCTAGTATTGTTGATAAAGGCAAAGGTCATGTTTCCTCTAGACCGACTACTAGATTTTGGAAGAGGAAAGAAACCCCTTCGGTAGCCCCTACAAAGAGAGGTAGGAAAGAGAAAGTGACAAGGGAGAAAAATCTTAGTGTTATAGATGATCAGGATGAAGATGAAGAAGATCTTGATGCAAAGTTGGTGAGGAGAAGAAGAGGAGGTTTATCCTCTGGTGAAGGTGCTTCTATAGAAGTTGTTAGTTCCAAGAGAGTACATGTATCATCTTCTGAAGATGAGGAAGTGCAATAATTTGGTGTTCATGTGCACACCAAACCAGAATCAAAGAAGTCTAAGGTATTTGATGAAGCCTCTGCGGACCAGAGAAAAGGACAGGACAATCTGGTAAGTTTTGGTCCCCGCTTTAAATTAGAGGCAACTCTCAATTCCTTGTTACATTTTGAGAACATGCTTCAACCTACAATGGAATACTATGATAATGTTGGAGAAGAAGATAAGAAAACTTTTCTTTTAGTTGTTATTCAATATGTTATCATCTTAGAAGTTAAGTGGGATGATATAAAGAAAGATGTACCTGAGAGCATGTGGGCAGCTCTGATGAAAAGGAGATATAATAATATTGGGTCTTCCCTGACCCCGGATGATCTAGAATCTTTGAAGAAGATCTATGCAGAAATGTTTTGGATGAAGAAAAGAGTAAACATGTTGATGACAAGGAATAAAAAGCTGACAAAGAAGGTAAAGAAGGAAACAACAAAAGTGATTTGAGAGACAATAGAAAAATATGGCATGCTTAAAGATTATGAAGATGTTGTTGCTGAAAATGTTGAGGAGAATATCCCTCTTGATACAGGTAATGAAGATATTTCTGAAAATATTGATGTTGAAGTTGATTTCGATGGTGAAATTAATCCTCCGGAAGGTGAAAAGTAGAATGAAGGTGAAGTTGAGCCTGAAAATCATACTGATGCTCCTCTAGAGCACACTAAAGGAGAAAAAGGAAATAATGAACAAGGTAATGTTGAAGAAGGAAAAGACAGTGAAGAAGAAGAAAAAGATAATCCAGAGGAAGAGCCAAATAAAGATGGAAAAGATGGAAATGATGAAGAAGATAACAGGGATGAAGACAAGGATGAAAATAAAAAGGAAGAAAAGAAAGAAGAAGAAGAGAAAATGGAAGAAGAAAAGGAGGAAGAAGAGAAGAAAAGGGGAGAGGAAGAAAAGAAAAATGAATAATCTACCGGGAAAAATGAAGAAAGTGAAAAGTAGATTGTAAAATCTCTTAAGAATCTCAGAGAATCGTCCTTTGGTAATGATGTTCTGAAAGCCCTACTTTCCAAGAAAATCATGTTTCAGCCGATAATTCCCTAGGAGCTTCTACAACTTCCCATGATTGAAGGGTTTGTGGATTTGGAGAAGATGTCATTGGTGCATAAAGTGGTGTTAGGAGAAGCTATGCAAGCATCCAGAAGGAAGGAAATTATTGAATCACATCAAAGAGGAACAAAACTTATAGAAGATGCTCTTAAGGCATTGCAAGAAGTCATACCTGGGGCATCCATTGATACATCTCTCACTCCTTTTGAAAATTTGAAGTTGTTGTTAGACTCTTTCAAGGAGTATACCTCTGGACTCAATGAAAATACAAAACAAGAGGTCGAGGAGAAATTGGCAAAGAAAAGGTTATTGGCGTTACATGACAAGTGTGCTCTTGCACACTCAAGCATTGAAAAGAATTTGGAAGCCATGAAGGTTTGTGAGTTAGAAGCAAATGTTGTCCTTGCTTATTGCTTGAAGTGGTCGAATGCCAGTCAGAATATTGAGGTTGTTATGGACTCCATTGAGTCTCAGGTGTTTGTCATCTCTGGTACTTATAGTCTATCCAAAGATAGAGATAGATCAACCTGGAACGTCATCGCTACACATAAAGAAAAAAAAATTGTCTTGCAGAAGTAGAAGGAAGAAATTATCAAAAAATTTGATCAGTTGAGTGACATTGTAAGAGTGGAATACACTCCAGTTGGCAAGGCTCTGGCATGCACGGAAAAACTTGAGAAGATAAACTTGACTCCTGATAGTTCAGATGGTACAGAAGAAACTCTGGTAGAGTTGGAATCCCTGAACAGGATGTTGATTGCCAGAAAGGATAGCTGGGAGAATGGAAAATCAGTATGGGAAGTTATTCTGAAGGAGCTTCAAGGCTCTCCATCCTCTGGTTGATACATGTTTCTTCATTTTCTTTGTTTTAAATATTTTTAGTTGTTTTTGGGACACCCTTTGTCCTTGATGTCAAAGGGGGAGTGAAGAATGGTGAAATGTTGGTATTAGGGGGAGAAGTGTTGTAAATAAGGATTTTTGTAAATATTCCTTTTTGGCACATGTTTCCATCAATGACAAAGGGGGAGATTGTTGAAAAAATGAAGAATAACATCTCATTTTGTTATTTTGTGTTGTCATTGATGTCACCATGATATATGAGTTGCAACTAGAAGATCAAGTCTGAAGTTGTTTTGGTATTTTGGTCTGGTATCTGAACTAGTATTTTGCTTACATCCTCTAGTATTTTGGTTTTCATTTGTTTGCTGGTAATTAATGTTGCTCATAGTTTTGGGAAATGGTTTGTAGACATCAGGAGCATGTACATTCAAGATCTCATGTCTCTAGATGCTCGTATGGTGTATCAGCATTACACTGGTATTTGCAATTGTGCTATTAGGTCTATCCTTGGCCGACCTAATGGATGTATTGTGTAATGGTGAATTAATTTTTGTTATACAGATATATGTGCGACCTATCTTAGGTCCATGCCAACTTGATGTAGTATTTTGGATGTGTGAATTTCTTTTTGAGAAGTTTTTGTGAAAGCTTGAAGCTAACAGTTGGTATTTTTGATGAATGAGAAGTGCATCTAATTAGGCCAACCTAATTGATGCTTGCGGAGAGATCAAATATATATACTGGATAGTTGTTGAAGTTTGGTAATGTAATGGTTGTATTTTGTATGTGAATGTGAAGAAGACCGAATATGATGAAGTGTGTCAAGTCAGTTTACTAAGCTTCATTGGAACTGAATCTGCACTCACTAAGGTGTACTTTAGCAGTTCATTTTCTGGCTGTAAGCCATTTTGTCATTGTAATTCTATAGGCAGTGAGCCTTTGTATTTGGACAATGAGTCCTAGCAGTGAGCCACCCATTTTGTAATATCTTATAACCAGTTATACTATATTGTGAGCTAACACTCACCATGGTTTTTCCCATTTTGGGTTTTCCACGTAAAAATCCTGGTGTTCATGTTTTATGTGATTTCATGTTTTGTTAATTCTTTTACTTATCTTTGCTATTGTATGCATTGGAATAATTGGATGGTATCTGATCAAAAAATTTAAGAAGATATTGATACACCTCCCCTCTCTCATTCCCAAAGCTAGGATAACCAACTAAGAATGGGTCGAAAACAAGAAATAGCAATAATGGGAATATAAAAAATTAGGATTCACATGAATATATACACTAAATATACACACACAAAGGAGAGGGATTAAACCCCACACACATTCACATAATTTTAAGAGGGAAGCCTTATCTTTAATACTCACAAAGACACCAAATGAACACTTATACTCACCAAAAAATAGAATCATACTCCAAATCAATATAACATAATACCAATTTCTACTCCTTTCATGTATTCCTTTACATAAAGCACAAAAAGAATAGAGAACTTACCTCTTTCACATGAAAATTTCTTCCAATTCTTAAGACCTTCAACTCCAAGATCAGAATACACTCATATCCTCGATTAAATTACTAAGAGTACCCGCTCTCTCAAAACCTTTGCATGATTTCTCCAAGAACTCACAAAAATGAGATTTCGAGAATGAAAGAATTAGCCTCCCAAATCCAAAGTGAGCTTATAAATGTGAGTTCCATGTCACATAGCTTAATCTAATGGGATTATGACACATGGAACCCCACGTGGCTCTCATACACTCTCTTACAAAAAAAAATACAAGGTATAGCCTTGCATGTGCATTCACATGGACTTACTAATACATACAATGTTAACTACTGATTAGAGTGAACTCCACTTGTACACCTTACAAGGAAGAAGGGGTTGACCAAGCAACTCCTCTATTCATATTTTATGATATGTTCTTCCTAAGGGTGGGATGTATACTATACTCAACCACCTTACCCTACACATGTCAAAAAGGAAATTGTAATTTGAGCTACTAACCTTGGGGGTATACCAAGACATAAAAGCACTAAAAATATATTTTTTAGACACCTTTAAATAAGTCAATAACACAAATTTGAGTCTTTTTAATAAAATAAATGACAGATATTATTTTAATGGGGTCTAAAATAAAAATTGCATTCGAGTAGTGTGGAATTACTTGAGAAATCACAAGGGTTACATATAGGGTCTTACTTGCTCGCGATCAAGACAAATAACTATAGTTGTTTAACACAGGAAAAAATCGTTACTTCACCATGTGAAGTGAGATGTGTTAGGTGGTTCTCCCATATTTCTATTAATAAATGTAGACACCAACACACTTATTGTCCACAACACATCCATAATATGTACCTAAAGAAACATTAAATAATTTATACTATCTATAGAATGCTTTTCCTAGACCTGCTCAAACATGAACAAACAATCAAACATTAGTCCATAAACAAATGTAAATAAGCATTCCCCATGAAATTCATTCAAACACAAGAACATGAAATCAAAGAAAAATATGAACTAAACTACTAATGAAATCCTATTCTAATGCTCAAACCAGCATCCCATGAGGGAATTGGTGCTTCTTTGATGTGGAAAGAAGCCCTTTCCCAATTCTTTGATAAGCTTGATGATAGATGTTTGATTCTTGATGCAAAATACCAATAACCTAGCTATGGATGATGAAATTTTGTGCTAACTTGGATGAAATCATGGATGCCTTGAATTCAAATGACTATAATAACCTTGCATAAACTTGTGTCAGCTTGTGGATCCTAAATCAATAGAGAAGGCCTCTATTTATAATGAAGAAGAGTTGAAGAGTGAAGAATAGGATGAATGTGGGATTAAAGAAGGGACCAATGGCATTGTGCAACTTGTCAACATGCTAATGAAGGAGAGTGGAGCACATTTTGAGCAATGTGCATATTAAATGCATGTAGATGAAATTTGAATTTGAAGAGGTGACTTGTGTAAGAGGGGATGTAAGAGGAATTAATGTCAAGGTGGCTCAAGGAGAGGACATGTAAGAGCCTTTAATGCCAAGTTGGAGAACAAAAGTCCTTTGGGAGGGATAATTCAAATAAGTGGAGTATTCCAAGAATATGCCATATTTGAATGGAAATAGGAGGAATTAATAAATCAAATAAATTGATTTGCATGTGCAACTTGCAAAAGCTAGAGGAATGGACGATTAGTGTTAGGAGTTAATTAATTTAGGATTAATTAACTTAGATGAAATTAGTTGATTGTGACATTTAATTTAAATGTTTTGGTTTAATCAAATCAAATGAGAGGATATTGGAAGATTGGTAATTTAATTAAATAATTTTGATTTATTCAATTAAATGAAGAACATTAGGATTTAATTAAATAAAGTTGATTTATTTAATCAAAGAAAGAACATTAGGATTTAATCAAATAAAGTTGATTTATTTAATTAAAGGATGAATTTTGATGAATTAATTAAATAAAGATTATTCAATTAATCGGTTAGTAAAGAAATGATCAAGGAAGAATCAAAGTTAGTCAATCAGGATTTTTTGAGTGTTTACACTATCCACCCTCAGTAATAAGGTAAATTACATTCATACAAATTATGGATCATAATAATATTTAGTATCAAAATCACACCTCAACATGGTTGAATCATACCAACTTATCCATTTAATGCACCTTATTGATTTGATTCATTTTTTTGTAAAAATTATTTATTCATGAAGGAAAATAATGTCCATATTTAAATGAATCAATATTGGATTCCAACTAAATAGCTAAGTCATCATCTCCTATATCTTTATAATTTATTTAAACCACTTTTAATCACAATAACATAAATCTATCCTCATATAACAAATGATATAAAGATTGAGGTAAAAACAACATTTCATTACATCATTCAATTTAAATGATAATTGTGTGTGAGTGAATCATGTATATCTATATATTATTGTAGTATCATAAAATTGTACCCCGTGGTGATTTCACACTTGTGCATCTAACCTGCCGCATTTATGAAAAAAACTTATAAGTCAAAATTTCATGATTCCAACTTTATAGATGAGAATGATGAAGTACTAAAGCCTAGATACTTGTGCAAATTTTTGAGAAAGAAAATTGTGACATGTGGATGTCTCTGTGATATGCTAGATTCCTCAAAAAAATTGAGATTAAAATGAGAATATTCCATGTCCTTTTCCTATGAAACATGTCATTATGGAAAAAATGTGGATGTAACAAATCTTCCCACCCATGCAACCTTACAAAATTCCACTTTACCCCTCATTCTCATTTATTCTTGTGTTCTCTCATTTTATCTTGCTCTCTCTCTCTCTTTCTACTCCATCTTCATTCTTTCGTTCTCTCTTGTTTCCATAGTGAATCTCTACCATATTTCTCTCAAGCAACAGTCAAGGATCTCTTGTACGTAAGCTTATCGTTTCTATCAAGCCAAGAGGGGAGCCACGAGTTGTTGGTAATGCTCTCATCTTCTTATATCATTTATTTAATTCTATTTATTTGATCTTGTCTATTTTATTTGTAATAGGGGTTCTCCTCCTTTATGGGGTTTGTTTCTGTTACATGTCTTTATAATCATGATAGGGATTCTCCTCCTTTGCAAGGTTTGTTTCTATCACATGTCTTTACATTTCTTGCATTTTTATCTATATCTATCTATCTGGTTGTTCATGGAGGTGGAAAAACCAAAATGGAGGTTTAACTGAGGCAAGCCCCAAATCAACCCCTAACATTTTTTCCTCTCTATTTGTGTGTAGATGTACATATTTGATAAGCTGGATGCTACAAATTTAAGGCTTTTACTCTCAATTTTACTAGAGACAATAATGCAAGGCACAGACGTCCCCATGGTACGCTATCATCCGTGGTTGAGGCTTAATCCTCCTGAGGGTAAAATTTGTGAGTTATGTACTTCTTGTTTCTATATACTAGAAATGTTAATTTTTTCATTAGTTCCTGTTATTAAATGAATTTAATCATTATCATCATTAGTAGTTTAGCGTTTATTAAATTAAGTCATGTAAATACTTTTCATTCTCGATTTCATCACCTGAGCTTTGATCCTTGAGGTAACTGGGGGTTATTTTCTCCTTAAGACCCCATCATCTTGAGGGTAGCAAATCCCCTCAACATTTTTGTGAACCTAATGTGAATGAAATCATATCAGATCTTTTTCTTCAAAATTTCAATGCTTTTGATAATGCTTTTTCTAAACAATATTTTGATATGTTGGATGATTCCCTAGATGATTTCTTAGAGGAAACTCCTCCTACTCGAAAATCTAATAAACAAACTTCTTCATCAAAACCTTCTTCTTCGTAAGTCCAAGCGTCCATAAATGTGCTTGTAGTCTTTATTGCCCCTCAAATACCTAAGAGATCAATCATTTACATGACTCCAACTAGCTCATCTCCTAAGCGAAATCATTATATTCATGGGGTCCCTATCGCAAGTGACACACATAACCTTTACACGAGATTCATACAATCTAAGTATCTCTCTTATAAAGTGGTATCCCATACCTATGATACTAGAAGGAACCAACAAAATCTTAATCAACCTATTTCTTTACCACCTTCTCAACCAAGCCTTCCTCAAGCATGTAAACCTGCAACTAAGCCATCGAGCGAGTATGATCTTTTCAAGCAACTTTGTGTTACTCCTACCAAGATCTCACTTTGGGATTTGCTTTAGACTACTCTAGTTTACCAAGGTATGATTTAGGAAGCCTTGCAAAATATCCTCGTTCCTTCTTTTGTTAGACCAATGGATGTTAATGCATTGATAGATCATATTCATGCAGATTCACTGAATATTATGTTCTATCTACATGAATTTTTGCCTCCAAAAGTACAAAAGCAAGAAGATCCTTTAATGATAATAGTTTACATTTATAATATTGGTATTAGGAATTCTCTCATTGATACCAATTCGACTCTCAACGCATGTAGCATCAACTTGTTCCTATTAGCATGTTTTTCCCTTTGGACATAAATAGCTAAAATAACATCCCCTGGGAAGGTTGAGGGTCTTTTCCAAGTCTTAGGTTCTAAGAATAAAGTTAATAAAATTTCTCATCTTCGTATTATAAAGTTATAAATGATATATTCCACCTTTAAAAGGAGTCTTGTGTGTTAAGGTCTTAAAATCCCTTGATTTTGTCAAACCCCACATTGTATGAGATTTTGGAGGCAGTTTTTTTTGTGAAGATTTTGAGTTGAAAGAGAATTGTTCAACCTCCTTTAGGGTTCTTCACATTATTTTTTTGAGCTGTTGTTGTGGTCAAGACTTTTTCAAGCACCATTATTTTTAGGAGAATGTGGAGTGTTAGATTTCTTTTATAGTTCGCCTCAAGATTTTTTAGGAAATAAAGTTATGATTCAAGTATACACCAAAGTTTTTAGTGAATAATTTAGATTCCTCCATATCCTAAATACTCTGAGTTTCATATTACCATTTATGTCTTCAAAAGTTATTTCTAAATTGTTCACACATTGGAAGATACTTGAAGATATTTGGCATCCTCTACTTATGAAGCATATCATAAGGATTGTGTGAATATCAGTGGAGGAAAACTCAAAAAAAACCTAAATCAACCAATATTGAAACCCTAAAACATCACTTGGTGGGTTTTTTCTCACAAGTCTTCAATCTTTAAAGCCTAAAATATGGGGGCAGCAAATTGATTTTTTTGCCATAACTTTCAATGAAAAAATGATCTCCAAAATATAAATACATTTATAGATACCCATTTGGGCTTTATACAACATATCTCAAAATTAGGATAGGTTAATATGTACGGAATCTTTAAAAAATGGACTATCCTTCTGCCAATTAAGCCTAAAACATGAAAAATCAGACCTAAGGCATCATCAAAACACATGAAAAACTCAATATGGAACCCTAAAACTTTGGAGCATGGTAATATACAAAATTTCAGACTCCCACACAAAAAATTAGAATTCTCCACTCTGGAAACCATGAGAAATCATATTTTGAAAGTCACTAGTTACCCTGCTTAGGGTTTATGATAGTTTTGAACTGTTTTTTCCAAAATTGTAATATCTCTCTCCAACTCAACAAAAATTGATCATACCAAGTGAATTAGAAATTATAGTCATATTTATTTCAATCCCAATTGGTTTGAGATCAAGATATTTAATATCAAATTCATACCATGTGTTGCAACAGGTTGGTTACAGAAAAAATATGGAAGTGGTAGTCACCAATTTGATCATAACTTACATAAAACTTAACAAAAGTAAACCAAACCAATTTAAAATTAAATATAACTCAATCCTCTATCACACCCAATTATGTGAAGATCATGAAAAAAATTTATAGTACCATACCACATCAAAGAACAGTGTTACAACGTTCAGATTTGTAAAAAACAAAGGAATTTTTTTGCTTAAACTTCAAAATTGTAACCACCAACCTTGGTTTCGACCTCCCCAAGGCTATTTAAAAATGTACCAACCCTTTACAACTTATTTTCAAACTAAAACCCTTCTAATTCCTTAATTTACACCATGTGACTTCAAATTCCACAATTTTCAACTTTTTGACAATATTGACAACTTTTACCACATATAGCAACTTTTACATTTTCGACAACTTGACCAAACCTATCCTCCTAAGACCTCATATAGACCCTTAAAAACATGAATATGATCCAAAATGACCTTATTACATAAGAGATACACAAAACCAAAACAATGAAAAACCAAAATCTCGTGGGTGCTCCTGCACCATTTTGCAAGCACTTTGTAGTTGTGTCAATGCAAAAATACCAGTTGTAGAATTGCCATATGTGTTGTATTATATTTCATTGTTAATCTCTTCATTTTAAAAGCATCCTTCAAATGAAACAAAGCTTCACTAAAGTCAAAGGCTTATATGCATTCCCTCAAGGATCTTTTACCCTCCTTTTGTGATAGCCCCTTAGATACAACTGAAAGTTTTGGACCCCTTGGACACATCATGATTTACATGCTAAGGAAAGAGCCAAAAGTACATTATATCATTACTTCAAGCTTACAAATACTTATCAAGCAGAATAAAGAATAGATACAAAATATTGTTGTAATGATGGTCATGAAAAGTTAAATATTGTCAACGCTTTAGAACTTATTTAGGCAGAAGAAAAGGCCAAAGTCCATTACACAAAGAAAGTTTCATCCAAAAATGACCTTCCAATGGAATTTATGGATTATATGTTGTTGACACAATGGAAAGGGAAAATTTTAAAGGTCATGATGTGGCAGGAGAGGCTACAATTATAGGTGAGGGAAACTCTCATTCAAATGTAAGCATGAACCTAAATTTGACTTTAGATGGAGGACCTCCTCCCACAGACTTTGACCCTTCTATGTTGTTTTTTTCCCCAGTGACTAGAAAGTACATATGAAGAACAATTATTATTCAAAGGTTTGAAGTCTATGCAATATGATAGTACAATACATGATAGTTATGAATGAAGTTCATGAGCATAGGGAACAAATAATTCTTTTGTGTTTTCTCTTGCAACCCCCAATCCTAAGGAAAAACACAATGCCTAAGTCAACATATCAAGAGGTTAAGACAAAGGTCTTGCACTATCAACACATCAAGGACAAGAAAGGCCAATGAACAAGGCTATAATCAGCCTTCTACACTTTGAGCTCCACATAACTCAAGAGGGTGTTCCTATTCAAAGATCTACACATATGATAAGACTTGTACTAAACAACACATTTCATATTTCTAACATGTGGATGGTTCTCAGATGAATGTATAATGGGTTTTATATATTTAATTGCATTTTGACATGATCCCTTTGCAACCCAAACTAAGAACAAATAAATTAAGAGAAATATTCATCTCAAACACACAAATAAGTTACATCAGAATCATTCCCAATCATAACCCCTATGTTCTTTAACCTCCATGAAGATATAGAAAACCTAATAAATTAAACTTAAAAATGGGAAAGATTCATTAAGTTTTTCAATAGTGATTCCTTCCAAGGTTTGCACAAAAGAAGCATACGAGACTAGTTCCTTGTCCATAACAAATTCAAGATGAAATAACCTATCTGGTAATAGCCTAAACACAAAACCAGTGACTATTAAATCATTACTGCATTACAATAATGAGGTCTCTTTAACAAATATCTACAACATTCTTATAGATTCTAAATGCAATACAATATATTCATCATTTAACTGAGAGCACATTTAACCTATTCTTTGAATAGGAGCCATCAATCTAAATACCTATTACAACAAATGTGCAAAAAAAACCATTGTAAGCTTTGATTACTTTGATTAAAAACATAATGCATATATTCTAGAGACATTAGAGTATGACATGACTCATCCCGAGTTGCAAACTGATTTGCTTGCTATTAGAAAATACATTATACCATTCAACTCTAAAATTTTAAGAAATTGTGATCTAGAGACAACCTTGTACAAAAATTACAAAATCTTCTCAACCTAGAGAAATCGGAACCCCCTACAATAAAAATAACTTCTCATTTAAGAGAAATGAGAAGAAAGAAGAAAAGCCCTAAAAATAATCCATCGTTGACACATGGCATCTCTCAGCTCCATTGATCTACAACATGACTAGCCTTTAGAAGATGCTTTTCACTCTTCATTTTCCCTCTCTTTTTCCTTTATTCCTTGAAATTAAAATATTCTTTATCACTTAGCTTTCCTTCATTCCCATGCATCTCCTTTACCTCTATGTAAAAAGTCATTTGCAGCAATATTTTTACCTAGCAAGTGCAGATTGAAACAATGTTTCCCAAGCTTATACAGCTCCCTAAAAACCCCCAAATGACTTTGCATACACAAGAAGGCCCATCTCCATACTTCCCCGCTAGTTTCTTTTAGCGTGAGCAAATTTTGAGTGGGCTGGTGGGGAAGGAAATATTATAAAGTGTAAACTTTATAAAGTTTAGCAAACATTAAATTTTCCCTAAATGCATTATAACCATGTGCATCTTTCCTTTTAGAAGTATATAAAATATTTTAAATATTTTAAACATTTGCAATTTAAACATTAGGAAATAGTGAGATTGTAATTTCCCCTATTGCCTAAACAGGGAAATTCACTGGACACAAACCGTAACCCCTGGAGCCAATATTTTTTTGTGAGCAGACATAATCAATTATTTAAAACTAGGTTTTAAATCAGATTTCACCCAACAATTAGAATTTAGGTACCTCCTTTGTAAACTAACCTATAAGACGTGTTTTCCACAACCAAAATATATTAAAATAATGTATCATATGGTCTCCGTTTTTTATGAAAATGGAATTGAAGATGTTTTTGACCAAAATAAGAAATGGGTTTCCTTTAGAATTGCAAAATTTGTAACTTTCCAAAACACCAATTTTAGCCCTGTTGCAGTTAGAAAAGAATTAAATAGCCCATCAAAACTCATTCTGGAAGCATGAAATTGAATAGGCACACTACCATATGTACCAATAAACATTCTACCAAATGAATTTTCAAGATTACCTCTAAGTTACAAAATTTTAATCGGCAAAGATGGGCTTCGGGGTAGATTGAGCAGTATGTTGACCTAGCCTCTATCAACACATTGAAAGGACATATACACTTCAAATTTGCAAAATTTGAAGATGCCATCAGTGGCTCATGTTCGGGGATGCATGCCCCTTGTGGGCATGGAAAGATTCTAGATCTCTAGGGAGTAGACCAAGTGCCAAATCCATTGGGTGCTCTAGAACCTCTCCTTTATGTTGCATTGAAACCATTTTTAAACTACATTTGGTGGCCCCATGCCCCCAAAAATGTAGAACTAGTAATTACCTTTGTCAAATACTTTGCTCTCTACTATCTGCACTAGGCCAATTCTAAAAAAACTACCATAAACTGCCTGCAAACTAACCCTATCACTAACATTTCCATTAACCATCATTACCATATGTCTGAGCTTGCCACTGTCACCACTAACTCTGTTAATTTGAAATATGGAATCAAACATTGACTAAAATCCATAATCATTGTGACATTTCGCCTTATCTAGCTCATTATCATGTTCCACTAAATTCTCGTCCAACTAATTGAAAAATGAAAATATTCATAGTCCACTTGACCATTGACATCATAAAATTTGACATCATATTCAATTTGCATATCAAACTTAAAACTATCATAAACACTTTGTTGTGCAATATGCAAACAACCCTTAGGTGCATCAAAAAGAAAAAGCTCATATTTAGGAACCTCATTGAATTGGACATAATGACATGAGCATAGATCTAAATATTTTGACTTAGCCACGTCAAAACACTCCTTGGTTTCATGGAAATGAAGCTCATATGCATCATCAACATTCCAAAATTAGGTGAATGCACTCATCTTAGGTTTAGTAACATAATTTGATTCATTTTTTAAATCATCATTCAACTCAATGCAAAATGTTTCAAAGGAAGACCCAAATAATTCAAAACCTAACCCTAGGTCAAACTTTTCATATTGACCTTTTGTAAACTATGTGTTGCTGCAATTGTCATCTAATAGGAAAGCATTGACCCGGATTCAACAGATCCATCATAGCATGGTTCTTGTTCACCAACAAATGAGAATGTGTCTTCATCAACTTTTACACTATTGCACCCCTCATTCAAAACAAACATGTCAATTTTCATACTATGAGGACTGGAAACATCAACAAAGAAACAACCATATTCAATTTCACATTCACTTACATGAAACCCGTTGTTACTTCCATCATTTGGTTGCTCCATACATATAGATCAAAAATTTCTACAATATCAACACATTCTGAAATTTCACATTCAGATAAATCAGCAAGCTTTTTCATATTATCAATTGGTAATAATGTTGATCCAAGATCCATGTGTTTTTCATAATGCATAACCTGATCATTCAATAATGAGCCCATTCTTCCATCAATGTGTACATCATCATCCTCTTCATGTACAACTGACATTTCCATCTTTCTTTCATATAAACAATCATGAGTAGCAAGGACATGATCATGTTCATAGATGTCATACTCAACCTCATCAACATATTCATCATGCTTGGCACTATGCTTAGGATTAGGATACTGAACACACAAATTTTTATCTTCAAATTCATCACTAGCCATAGAGTTAGTATGCTCTATTGATAACAAACCCAAACTACATTCCAAGTATTCATCATATTAAATTTGTTCATTTACTTGTGAACAAGTGACTTCATCAACATTCATATCATTACATTATTTATATGAAGAAAACACCTCTAGATCATCTTCATAGGAGCATTCAAAATCCTCAAAAAAATAATCAAGAACTTCATTGTCATCATGATCTTCATCACTGCATAAACTATGCTCAAAAATTTTAGAATGAATGCTTAAATTTTCATTTTCAATACCTTGACCATTGATTTGTAATGAGAAATCAGCAACACTTGTACTATTTTCACTAATCAAAGCATGACATGGAGAGGAATCTTACATCTCTTACTTCTTCATCATCCAAGATATTATAAGGAGAGATTTCATGCATATCAATTTTTTCATCATACCATGTATCTTTATCTTCATCACTGTTATATTGATTTGCATATATGTTGGTTGTGAGTTGATTACAATCATTATCCTCATTCAAACATGGATCTTCATTTTTTGATATACTCTTTTCATTTATGTGCATCATGTTCTGATTTTTCTCAATAGGATAGTTGCTATCTCCATTTTGAGACACCATATTTTGTGCACAATCACATCAAACTCCTTCAACAATCTTTATCCAATCAAGTACTTGATCAAAACTATGAGGCTTAAATTCCTTTGGCAAAGTACTCAACCCTAGCTCATAGATTTCACAAAACAAATCAATGCACATTGGATCCTCAGGTCTGAAATTTTTGGGGACCTTCAACAAAGCATCCAAAAATATTGCAAACAAATCATATGGTGATTCTCCCTTGTGCGCCTCTTCATATCAGAAAATTCTTGAACAAATGACATAGGATCAACACTGCTTAAATTTTGTTCATGTTCAACTTGGAGTTCACCATTTTTTGCATCATGTAATGATATATTTATTGTAACAATAGAAGCATTATCATCTTGACAATCATTTATATTGTCTAATCCACAAATTCCATTTGTATGAGGTGTGTTAAGGTGTGTTAGGATAACCAATACTTGCAACCATGTATCCTTTCATCATTGAATACTTTGAATAGTTTTCAATATCCATGGAAATTTGATATGCATGATGAAGTGTTGTAGGCTTTTTATCTCTTAACAAATAACTCATCTCTTCATCAAATGCATCGAGATAAACAAACAAGCACAATTCATCATTTGGTCTTATATTTTATGGAATATCCCTTATTTCCTTTACAAATTTGAGATTAAAAGTTGGGACTAACTCATCTTCTTCTTTTTGGATGTTAATAAGTTTTTGTCTTACTGAACTTGGATCAATCCTTTCATCAAATTGTTCTATGAATGTTTCCATGAACTCATTCCACAAAGAGATAGAACACACTAGAAAATATGAAAACCAATCTATGGCATCTTCCTTCAGAGATTGAACAAAGAGCTTCATGACAACATCTTCATGGCTTATCTCATAATCTCCCATCAAGTCACAAAACTCTTGTAGATGTTGAGATGTTGGTTCTTAGCTTTTCCCTTTGAACATTAGCAAGTGTTCCCTGACTTCACTAGGAACAAGGTTTGGGAAACCTTGAATACCATTAAAATTTAAGGCTCTATATCTTTCAATAGAGAAATTTCTTTGATGACATGATAGGGGTTGCACACCTTGCATGTTTACATCTGACACCCCATAGGGATGTATAGGTGGATGATACATTTTCTGACACCTTACACAACTTCCAGTATCAACTCTACAGTTGATCATTCACTACCGTATTTCTTTCTTTCATCAAGACCTTAAAATATTACAATGCATATAACTCGAATGCATCTACACCTAAGATCTCTTTAGTGGGAAAATTTAAGAACAGGCATACTTCTTCAACATAATACATAGGCTGCAAATTATAACTCAGAAGTATGTAGAATAATCACCATTATTTCCCTTTCTTAGTGCTTAGTTTCACTCAATAGGAAACCAATTTTTTTCAAGAATTTAAAATAAAGTTTTCATACACAAGCTTATCCTTCATGAAAACCAAAACATAAAACTACCTATATATGTTGTGGTTCCTACAAATTTTCTTTCCTGACTAGAAACCTTTGTAAATCTGAAATATTCTTCACATCTTAATCAGGTTCTTTTGATAGAGTCACCACCTCTCTTCATAGAGGACTGAACTTCAAATAGCAAGAAGCACTTTGAAAGCTTAATTTCATTCTGGGTCTTCTCCAATAGCAAAGTCACACATAATTTATTTTAAATCTACTGCAACAAAACCTCTTTGAGGTCTGAAAAAATCAATATCTGAACCAAATGCTTAGATTCACCAAATTCTTTGACTCTTTCCAAATGGATACTCTTTTGATCTCCCCAGCAGAGTCGCCAATCTATTGGTGTTTTTTCTTGCAACCCCCAATCTTAAGAAAACACAATGCCTAAACCAAGGGATCAAGAGGTTAAGGAAAAGGTCTTGCACTATTAACACATCAAGGACAAGAAAGGCCAACGAACAAGGTTATAATCAACCTTCTACACTTTGAGCTCCACAAAATTCAGGAGGATGTTCCTATTCAAAGATTTGCACATATGATAAGACTTTTATTAAAAAACACATTGCAGATTTCTAACAGGTGGATGGTTCTCAAATGAATGTATAATGGGTTTTATACATTTAATTGCATTTTTCCATGATCCCTTTGCACCTTGTACCCAAATTAAGTAAATAAATTAAGTAAAATTTTCATCTCAAACACACAAAGAAGTTACATCAGAATCATTCCCAATCATGACCCCTGTGTTCTTTAACCTCCATGAAGATATAGAAAACCTAATAAATTAAACTTGAAAATGGGAAAGATTCATTAAGTTTTTCAATGGTGATTCCTTCCAGGGTTTGCACAAAAGAAGCATACTAGACCAATTCCTTGTCCATAACAGAGTCAAGATGAAATAACCTATCTATTAATAGCCTAAACACAAAACCAGTGACCATTAAATAATTACTACATTACAATAATGAGGTCTCTTTTAGGACATATAGATCTTAAATGCAATACAATATATTCAACATTTAACTAAGAGCACATTTAACCTGTTCTTTGAACATGAGCCATCAATCTAAATACCTATTACAGCAAATGTGCAACAAAAACCATTGTAAGCTTTGATTACTTTGATTAAAGACATAATGGATACATTCTAGAGACATTACAGTATGGAATTACTCATCCCAAGCTGCAAACTTATTTGCTTTCTATTAGAAAATACATAATACCATTCAACTCTAAAATTTTAAGAAATCATGATCTAGAGACAACCCTATACAAAAATTACAATATCTTCTCTACCAAGAGAAACTGGAACCCCCTACAATGAAAATAACTTCTCATTTAAGAGAAATGAGAAAAAAGAAGAAAATCCCTAAAAAGAATCCACCATTGACACATGGCATCTCTTAGCTCCCTTGATTTGCAACATGACTGGCCTTTAGAAGATGATTTTCACTCTTCATTTTCCCTCTCTTTTTTCTTTATTCCTTGCAATAGAAATATTCATTTTCACTTAGCTTGCCTTCATTCCTGTGCATCTCCTTTAGTTGTATGTAAAAAGTCATTTACAACAGTATTTTTACCTAGAAAGTGAAAATTTTCACTCTTGGGTGAAAACCCATTTACTAGTGTTTAAAAAATACCATTTAACTTGCATTTTAACTTTGCAAATTGATCCACGAAGCCTTTATCTCAACCCTTGTTTCCTTGCAATTAATCTGGCATTTAATTTAACTGGAAAATATGTAGCCATTTCATCTGCAAATGGCTTGACATTTTGTCAAACACTTATCCTACAACCAATTTTTCCTTGATTAAGGTTGCAATTTCTACATCACCATTTCCACCATGTTCCATTTTTCCAAATCTCCATTGGAGGATGTTTATATTATTGCAAGAGAATTTTCAGCTTGACTATCACCGAGAAATCATTCACAATACCAATCAAATCAATACATGGACATTTTGAAACATCCTTCATTCACTCTACAACAAAGAAAAATATTTAGAAGGTTTTCATTGCAAAGAAACCATGTGCAAGTCATGATTATTACATTTGGGTATTTTCCTTGCTTATTGGAACTTTACAGTAGCTAAAAATATTGCAAAAATTCTCCCAAGGCATAAGGAATAGATTGGCAAGGCTTTTGGATGAAGAAACAATTGTATTGAACTTGCAAACACTGAAAATTTACCCCAAATGCAAAAAATGTGATTAATCTTCATATTCTCTAAATGAGAGAAGCATTGCAAGACATTCTCAATGATATAAGGGCATTCATTTGATTTCTAGGTCATTTCTATCGATGCTTCAAACAACATTCAATTGTAGACCATTTTCATGTTGTTAGGAGCAAAAACTTGACAAGTTTTTGCTAAAAACTGCTGCCAGCATTGAAAAAAAGCTCCAAGCAACTTTTTGCAAGTTGAAACAATGTTCCCCAAGCTTATACAACTCCCTAAAAAACCCCCAAATGACTTTTCATACACAATAAGGCCCATCTTTATACTTCCCCGCTTCCCCACCAGTTTCTTTTGGCATGAGCAAATATTGAGTGGGTTGGTGGGGAAGGCAATATTTTAAAGTGTAAACTTTATAAAGTTTAGCAAACATTAAATTTTCCCTAAATGCATTCTAATCACATGTATTTTTCCTTTTAGAAGTATTTAAAATATTTAAAATAGGATACATGATAGTTAAGAATGAAGTTCATGAGCATAGGGAACAAATAAATGACAGAAATCAAAATAGTGATAGCCCTTGTTGAAAGAGAAAACATGCATAAGAGAGGTATAGTCATGAGGATGAAGGCACTGTAATGACAATGAGAAGAAATATCTCATAGGATTTCCATAAAACCTTATCAATATTTGTTGCTAATATCAAACATATAAGGTTTTTAACAAGTTCTTTGTGTCAATTGATATATGTTTCATCTTTCTTTTGTTGATTGGTGTCAAGTGGTGAGGTCATGGTTTGATTAATCCAAAAGAGGATAATTAACAAATTAGTGAGTAGAGAAGAGGAAGAAAGTAGAGAAAAAGGGTGCAATCACAATAGAGTAGTATCATAAAGAAATTATGAAGACCTCTGAGCGGAGTTAGGAGTCCATCATTAGTATGGTCATCACAGTGAGACTTAAAGTATGACTTGAAATCGCATAAAGGCAATGGGACATTGTACAAAAGGAAATCATGACAGTATGTAAAGGATAGTAAAGAATAGAGACAAAGATCAACATAAAGAAGTTTTTAAGATGTGAAACATTTGTCATCCCTCAAACTTTTAATCATTTACAAGCATTTTCCACATGCTTATGATTCAATTTAAGATCATTTTTTAGCAGTGGCAGAGGTGGAGGTTAGTTTTGCTTTCTTCCAAGCATATAGGACAGTTTGATGAGCTATGCAATAGATGGAGAGAAATGTAGTATTATAAATTGTCACCCTTGACATTTTCACACTATGTTTTTCTCCCCCTTAAGTGCATGAACCTAATTATACACCTAATTTCCTAAATTATGCATTCCATAGCCCATTTGGATAATTGTTAATAAAACCCTTATTGAAAACAATGCAAACATTTAATATTTTTCCCCTAACACCTTACATCCTACAAAATAGGGCTAGGACTAGGTTGCCCTAGACAACTTGGTCTCCCTATATTGCCTCCAAAATTTAATATGTCAGAGTCAACATTTTATTATTTTAATTTTAAATGCCAAATGTCAACTATCAAAATTTATTTTTTTGGAATTTAAAATAATTGCATATAAATACCTAGTTGTTTCACCATTTGAGAACTAAGTGGCAACTAACAAGGAAATCTAGCAATTAATAGAAATCAAGAGCACTATCAAGCAATCAAGCAAGTCAAGAGTAGTCAAGATCATATTTATTGCAACAATTAACTATCAAAGCATCATGTCAAAGTGTATGTGAGCTTGTTCATGTTTATGTTATCATATTGTTTGTGAGATTTAACCCTTGTAGGTCTTCAAGCCTTGAGGAGATGTGCATGACTTTAATCCTTCAAGGAAGCCATTTTTTAGTGGTCAGTTACAGTCCATTTTTTGTTCATAATTCATTTATAATTTAGCCTTTATCCCTCAAAAGGATACACTCTTTATCATTAACATTACCATTGTGGAGGTGGAAACATCAACACAGGGTTTCACTGAGGTAAGCCCCTATATGGCACAACCTTCCTCTCTCTTTGAATGTGCAATTTTCAGATCTGAGAAGATTGGAAGAAGAGGTCAATTATTCATTATTACATTCAAACCCTACACCTTGGCAACATATGAAAACTTAGTTATCTCAGCACCCGACGGAGATCCAACAGTGTGACACCTGAGGAAAGAAAGTTATTATCTAACCCCAAAGGATTATGAAATCAAATCTAAATTTTAGTCAAAAGGACACTATCACCCAAGGTGACTTAGTCCTCCATTTTCAGCCCCAAATTTATATCACAAATTCACAGACCTCTTATCAATCTATTTTTGAAGTCTAAATTTGTCTGTGACTTTCTAGAATTACTATTTTTGCATCAAAATAGTTATTTGCATCATTAGCCTAGTCATTTCATTGCATTTCATCCCAAAATCCATCACAAGCTTGGTCAAGGGCAAGTTGATTCACCTTTCAGGTTATAAATCAATCATATACATTGTACAAATCCATCAAACACCCGCTACCACAAAATTCTAAATGAAATGAAGAAAAGTGTCTAAACCTTAGAGTCAAATCATATGGTCATCATCCATTTTTCATTTCATTTTGGTGAACCTGACATGTTAGCATTGTAAACCTTCTAAAATTTGAAGCAATTCATCCTAGATATAGGTTTAGCATTGCATTGTTTTTGTATTATTCATTTAGGTACTCCTTTTTGTATCATAAAAGGCATAAAAATTCAAAAAATTATATATAATATTGTATTATAGGTTGCAATAGGGTTATTTTTAGTCATCTTAGGTCAGATCTACATTCCAATTACATTTAAAAATCTGAATTAAGTCATTTAAATCTAAAATAAAACCTGAAATTGTTCATTGCATTCATTTAGGCATCTTGCATATAGCTCAAAAAGTGAAAATTGCACCGTTTTTCTTCAAAAAGGAATTAACATCATCATTTTCAGATTTTGGCATATTAGAATTAGTCAATTGTTGAATCTTAGATCTAGAAATTGTGTTTGGAATTGTCATTTATTGCTTAAACATTTTGTAAATTGTTGTGCACTTGCATTTTGAAGTACATACACATAAATTGGGAAAATTTTGGAAAAGAGTTCATTGTCAGACCTATACACACACAAACCTAAGAACCTTAAATAGTATAATAGACAATCAAAATTTGAAATCTATACCAACCTGTGCAAGACATAGTCGCCTTGGCCAACTTGGTCTAGCTATTTTTGGCTCAGATTTTTGTCAAACCTCTATTTCTATGCTTTTTGTCTACTTATGCTTTCTGATTTTTACCTCTGAGTGTTTTACTGTGACTGTTTGGCAACTTAGTGTTTGTAGTGGGCACATCTAGTGTTTTCAAACTCACATGAGCTTCATGACCTAGTGTCTTATTGCCAATACTTCAATGAGATGTAGTTGTAGACTTATGGCATCAGATGTCTGAGTCTTACAACTCTTTCATGCAAGGTATTGTCAATACCCAAAAAAATTTGGACTCAATCCCTAATCCTACCATACCCATGATAACTTCACAAATGAGCACCTTTATGGATGTTGAGACTATTGTTTCCCATGTTCCTGAAGATAAACTAAAACAATTAGAAAAAGACTTAAAGGGATTTCAAGAATACTTAAGCACTAAATCTTTAGTTGGACAAACAATGCCTATAGTGGAAAACTTAAGGAAATTGATCAGTGATACTCAGTGATTAGAGGTTTTGTGTAGTCTATCCCATATAGTTGATGCTAATATCCCTACAATGGATAGTTTATCTCAAGAATTAGGATACATTCAAATCCAAGAAGGAATCAAAATCTCCCTCTCCACAACCATAACCTCTATTCCTACATTCATATTTCCAGTTGTAGCTTCAACGATACAACAAACCAATGGCATTACTCCAAGCTTAGGGATTTCTAGTGGGAACCTTATAGTTTCATGACATCACATGTGACACCTCGATATTTATCACCTCTTATAAACTTGAAACATAGTAGTCCACCAAGCACTTACACAATCCCACCATATTCACCACATTCTCAAAACATGTCAAACAATGATTCAGTGATAAACCAACTTTTGCAAAATGTGACATCACTTCAACAACAAATCTCCACATTGAATCAAACTCAAAATGGAAAACCACAATACTATGTTACAAGGAGCCCATTGTCACTTGAAATCTTAAAAACACCCATGCCACAAAATATAGAGATTCCCCAATTTGAGAAGTACAATCGAAAAGGAGATCCTAATAGTCATATATCGTCTTATACAACATTGTGTAGTGACTTCATCTTTGAAGATACACTCCTAGCTAAAATATTTTCTAAGTCATTGAAATACATGGCTTTGGAATGGTTTTGCTCATTGCCAAATAACAAAATTCATTCATTCAATGAACTTGTTGAAGCATTCCTCCAACACTTCCAAGTGAACATTGGTCCTCAAATTACATTAACTAATTTAGTGTGATGTAAACAAGGGAAGAATGAAAAGGTAACAGACTTCATAGGATGATATCAGTTACTATACTCACAAATCAATTACACTCTTCCTGATGTTGGTGTTCAAAGAGTGTTCATAGGAAATATAGGGATAATATTTTTTTAATGAAATATCCATCCTTTAAATACTTGTATATGGATATTCATGATTATTAGAATTCAGTTAGTCAATATAAAGAAACATGTAATGTACCCTTTTTAGCTCAAGTTCTAGTTTCTTGATGGTTTAGCCTATTAGTTGACCCTTGTAGGCTAATGAAGTTGGTTACAGGGTCCGGTTTGGAAGTTATCTGGTTGTTTTCTTCTCCAATGCATAGTTGGTTCAAGATTGGCCTTTGATTGGTGTTGCAAGAATTAGCTGTGCACACTTACTATTTATAGTAAGTCACCTAGTTAATGGAGTCCAGTGTTACTATTTCTAGTAGGGCACCTAGATGCGCAGTTGATGTAGAGGTTGACCTCTTGGTTCAGACGGAATGAATGAATAATGTTTAATGAGAAAATTATGTTATTTTAATTATATTAAAGTTAATCTTTAATAATAATTAATTATTTATTCAAAAAGTGCATTGTAATGTTATATTATAACTTTATGTCAATGGTACCATTAAATGACTTTAAAGACATTAATAAAGGGCATTAAAAGGGGCGCCCATCTCATGAGATATTATAAAGTGCATTAAAGGAAAATATTTAAATATATTTAAATGATAAGAAGCTTCTAGAGGTCGACCTAAGTCATGAAAAAATTATATAAGCTATCAAAGCCAATGGAAAAAGAATTCATTCATGATTTTGAAATTTGGATTTTGAATAGTTTCGCTGTGGAGAAGAAGAAACCTAGGGTTTCTACAATTTCTACAATTCTTGTTCATTGAGAATGAAATCTCTCATTGATTTTGCATTCCTGAGGTTGTGAAATAACTTTTGAAGGATTGTCTGTTTGTGGGCTTCATACAGAGGTCCAAATTGTGCTTTATGGGGGAAGAATTGAAGAATTTTCACAAGGGTTTGACAACAGATTGAAGAGTATCATTGTTGAACCACTTTGTTACTGGTTGTGCCAACCCTTCTTGGCACGTGGGGATCATTTAGGGCATTTAAGAGGAGTCTATCATCAAAGAAGTGAAGGGTTTGAAAATGAGATCACTAATTGTTGAAAGGAATAGTATTGAATATCATTTAACTACAGTAATATCAACATTATAATTAACTCATGGAATTTAGGAGGTTGTACCTTTCCTAGCAGCAAGCTATACATTCATCTCAGGTTGGACGTGTGAACTTGAGGTAGAAACACCTTGGCATTATGCTCTCTTCTACCGCCATTGAGGGCGGTTGAGTATATGAAATCTGGTTTGTGCATTAAAAGGGTGGAGAAGTGGTTACTTTATGCTTGGTGTCCACTATTGGGGATTTCGTTGTTGTTGATATTCATTTCCAGTTCACTGTTATAAAATTACAAACTTGTCAACTTTGGCTCAAGCTGATCGGGTATGATTGCATGGTATTTGAAAGAAATAGAACTTTGATTTATGAATATATATTACTTATATCTACAAGTTATGTTAAATCAGATTTTAAGCTTGTTGCTACAATTCAAGCATTTCTCTACTTTGCACATATATGTGTTTCATTTTAAATCCCTGGCATAATATCATTGAAAATCAAAGCAAGTATGAATTTTGTAAACCACAAGCATAACAAACAGGAAAAAATTTGAAATTAAATATCCTACCAAGGGTGGGACATTACAGTGGTATCAGAGTAGATTCCTTCCATCCTATTGGGGGTTTAAATTAAATATTCATTGAGCTCATATAGTCAACATTTGAGTGACCAGAACTCTTTCATCTTCAGTTTTTTAGTTTCCAGTCCAGTTTTAAAAATGAGTTCAAGAAGTGATAAGGAAACAGTTTCAAGTGATGGTAAATGGTTGGCCAGAATGCTCTATGAATAGGGTAATAAGTTTGGCAATTTACATCAATCTAGACATGATACTTTGTGCATCTTGAGAAGATTGGAAGAATGCTTGAGTTTTTTTGAGCAGTCACCTTCGTCATTGTTAAAAATTGTCATGATTCCAGCGGTGACTCCATTGGATGAGCATAGATTTTTGAGACATGGAGACAGTGAGATTAGACTCATAGTTTCCCATTGCATTAGCGAGTTCATGAGAATCACAGCTCCTCGGGCTCCCTATGATGTGATCACCATGAGGGAAGTTATGCAGTTGATTGTGAATAGTTTGGTTGGGATAGGGGATGTTGGTAGTCCTACTTTTGGAAGGAAGGTCAAGATCTTAAAGTTGATGGCATAGGTGAGATCATGCATTGTCATGGTTGATTATGATTATCATGACCTTGTTTTGCAGTTTTTCCATCTCCTCTTAGATTCCATTAGCAAGAAACATGATAATATTATCCAGGAATACATGAGAGATGTCATGGTTACAATTATTAATGATAGTGATGGCATTTCTTATCCCATCCTATCTTTACTTCTATTTGTTCATAGGCATGAACAAGAGTTATCTCCAGCTACAAATGGTTTGTTATATAGCATTTTCGAACAATGTGAGGTTAAATTAAGGCCCTACTTATTTTTTGAGGAGCAGAAGGAAGGGAAAATGATAAAGAGAAAACCATACATCATGATAGTGGTATGGAAGAGCTTTAGAATGACACTCTCAACATTCAAGGAGTTATTGTCAACACTGATAATGATTCTAATTTTTTTGATAGTAGTCTAATATATTTGCATAAGCATGAGGCTACTAGCATTACACATGATGATGGGAGTTTGTGTTCTATCTCTCCTAGGAGAGAAAAGGAGTTTGTTCAAGAGTTTGATTCAATTCATTGCTCCAAGGGTTCAGAGATGAATGATTCAGATCTACATCGAGTGGTTGTGCAGTTTTTGAATAATCCATTATTTGAGTTTGGGGCAGAATTGGTTTATGATAATCCACTCTTTGAGTTGGATGTTGATCTCCCTCCTGACACTAGTACAGATTTGAGCAATGATCATAGTGTTTGGGATCCTTCTGGTACATTAGAATTCTGAGCAGAGCTTACGAAGGATTATTTCAATGTGTACATGTTGAGGAGTGCCTACAACTTTGTTTTTCATTCACCTGTACACAATTTTCATTCAATGCACAATCCTAGTGCGCATAAGTTAGTCAGTTGGAATGATGCATTATCTTGCATAGTTGAGGGAAGCAAATCATTATAGCATTCATAGTTGCTTCTCCCTGAGGAGTTCACTCCTGAGGTTCATCTATGGGAATTTAGCTCTTGCAGGTATTGCAACATGGTTCATCAGGATGGTGGTTATCACAGAATTCAAGAAGAAAGAATTGCATATTTTGAACGCATCAAAGTTGAGCAGTGTAAGCATGGAAAAGGATTCTACAAGTTCATTTGGAATCCAAGTATTTGGCTATGGCTTTCAGTTGTGCTTATGCTAGTGCAACAGGAGATAGTTGGAGAGGCATGGGACATTTTGCAAGTCTTCCCTTGGGACCCAAGTGGAGTGGTGTTCTCTTGGAAGTTGATATTGCTTGGGGACAAGCAATTTCTGGGAGTGCGGACTATAATGTCCCCTTTTTATCTCGTTCCAGTTTCTTGATGGTTTAGCCTATTATTTGACCCTCATAGGCTAATGAAGTTGGTTAGAGGGTCTAGTTTGGCAGTTATCTATTTGTGTTCTTCTCCAGTGCATAGTTTGGTTCAGGATTGGCCTTTGATTAGTGTTGCAGGACTCAGTTGTGCACACTTACTATTTATAGTAAGTCACCTAATTAATCAAGTCCAGTGTTACTATTTTTAGAAAGGCACCTGGATGTGTAGTTGACACAGTGGTTGACCTCCTGGTTCGAATGGAATGGAAGAATAATGTTTAATGAGAAAATTATGTTAATTTAATTATTATTAAAGTTAATCTTTAATAATAATTATTTATTTATTCAAAAAGTGCATTATAATGTTATATTATAACTTTATGTCAATGGGGCCATTAAATAATTTTAAAGACATTAATAAAGGGCATTAAAAGGGGCACCCATTTCATGAGATATTATAAACTGCATTAAAGGAAAATATTTAAATATATTTAAATGATGAGAAGCTTCTAGAGGTTGACCTAAGTCATGAAAAAAGTATATAAGCTATCAAAGCGAATGGAAAAAGAATTCATTCATGATTTTGACATTTGGATTTTGAATATTTTCGTTGTGGAGAAGAAGAAACCTAGGGTTTCTATAATTTCTACAATTCTTGGTCATTGAGAGCGAAATCTCTCATTGATTTTGCATTCTTGAGGTTGTGAAAGAACTTTTGAAGGATTGTATGTCTGTGGGCTTCATACAGAGGTCCAGATTGTGCTTTATGGGGGGATATTTCACAAGGGTTTGATAGCAAATTGAAGAGTATCATTGTTGAACCACTTTGCTGCTAGTTGTTCCACCCCTTCTTGGCATGTGGGGATCATTTAGGGCATTTAAGAGGAGTTTATCATCAAATAAGTGAAGGGTTTGAAAAGGAGATCACTGATTGTTGAAAGGACAAGTATTGAAGAACATTTAATTGTAGCAAGATCAACATTATAATTATCTTGTAGCATTTAGGAGGTTGTACATTTCCTAGCAGCAAGTCATACATTCATCTCAGGCTGGACGTGTGAACTTGAGGCAGAAACGCCTTGGCATTGTGCTCTCTTCTACCTCCATTAAGGGCGGCTGGGTATATGAAATATGGTTTGTGCATTAAAAGGGTGGAGAAGTGGTTACTTTATGCTTGGCATCCACTATTGGGTCTTTCAATGTTGTTGATATCCATTTCCAATTCATTGTTATAAAATTATAGACTTGTCAACTTTGGCTCAAGCTGACTAGGTATGATTGCATGGTATTTGAAAGAAATAGAACTTTGATTTTTTAATATATATTACTTGTATTTGCAAGTTATGGTAAATCATATTTTAATCTTGTTGCTACAATTCAAGTGTTTCTCTACTTTACACGTATATGTGTTTCATTTTAAATCCTTGGCATAATCTCATTGAAAATCAAAGCAAGTATGAATTTTGTAAACCACAAGCATTGTGTAGTGACTTCATCTTTGAAGATACACTCCTAGTTAAACTCTTTCCTAGGTCATTGAAAGACATGGCTTTGGAATGGTTTTCCTCATTGCCAAATAACTCAATTCATTCATTCAATGAACTTGTTGATGCATTACTCCAACACTTCCAAGTGAACATTGGTCCTCAAATTACATTAACTAATTTAGTGTGTCGATGTAAACAAGGGAAGAATGAAAAGGTAACAGACTTCATAGGATGATATCAGTTACTATACTTACAAATCAATTACACTCTTCTTGATGTTGGTGTTCAAAGCGTGTTCATAGGAAATTTAGGGATAAGATTTTGTTAATGAAATATATATCCTTTACATACTTGTGTATGGATCTTCATGATTATAAGAATTCAATCAATCAGTATGAAGAAACATCTTCATCAACTCCTACTGAGTGATCTGAATTCATACCTCAAAACAACTATCAACCATTCAAGAAGCAAAACAATAACTTTATCAAGATAAGAACACCTCAAACAACCAACCGCATTGAGCCATAAGTCACAGCCATACGTTCAACTCCCTATCAATTTAGGCTAAGAGATGGACAATTTATTCAATTTCCTAACTCCCTTCATTCTATCATGTTACAACTTTTGAGCAATAACTTAATCTAATTACCTTCGATTAGACCTATGGATACAACAAAGCCTTTATCTCCAAATTTCAACCCAAAAGCCCTTTTTCAATATCATCGTACACATGGACATGATACATAATGATGTATGTGTCTTAAACATCAAGTGCACGACCTCACAAATTCTAATCACATCTAGTTGGATGATAATGATAAATAAAACAAGTTTTTTTCCCCACCAAATCAAAACTTACAAATTTCCACAAGCCCAATGCCAAATCATGCATCCAACTTTTTGCAAGTTTGTGATGGTAAGAATGATGATGGGGATGGTCTAGATAACATGGTTGCTCTAATAGATGTTCAACCTTGTAAGGGCCAAACCACATTGTTACTTGAAATTGCTTTCATACATATGATGCATCTATACATGCGTTAGATGGTCCTCTCTATATCACCATACGTATTAATGACAAACACAAGGGATACTCATTGATCCCATATGCTTAGAGAATGTGATATTGAGGAATTATTATATGTTCATGAGTTTTATCAATATTCTTATGAATAATTGAAAGCATGGTTAAAAAATCATGATGGTTTTTCTCACCCTACAATAGGTTTGATCACTCTTCCACTTAAAGTTGGACCAAAATAACTATATGTATCATTCTCTATCATCCCAACGTCGAACCAATTCCATGTGAAGCTAGGTTATCCATAGCTACGCTCCATGAATGTCATCCCATCTATTATCCACAAGTGCATAAAGTTCCCATTTGAGAATCAGATATACACAATGCATCATGGTGGATTTAATCCTTTATCTTCCCATGGAAATCTTTGTTGGATTATTTTTGGCTTCAACCCATGGAACTTGTCAAGCCTCATGAAGAATTATTTTTAGGTCATATCAAAAATTTAAGGCAAAGCACATAATAGAGTTATAGTTGTTCCTCCCACCCCACAAGTTATGGATGAACCCATGCCTGAAGAAAAAAAGGTACCTATATTGTATTTCCTCCACCTATATCATATAAAATACCAAGAGACAATCAAAAGAGTACCTTTGTGCCAACAAAATAAAAAAAAATTTATAGACCTAAAGAGAAAGTGGCTCCCCAACCCCTGGCAGTCCCTTCAGTTCCTCCCCTAAGGGAAGAAGAAAGACTAATGGTTGAGAAACCCACTCTTACACCTTCACAAATTGAAAACCAAACAAGAAAAAATATAAATGTTAAAGAGTGTAGGCGTAGAAATCGTGTTATTTCTCATCAATTGTGTGAAAACAATAAAACATTACCTGATGATCAAACACTCATGGAAACAAATCAAGATGAACAACTTTCACCAAAACATGAAATTGAACCTTACATGTCCCAACCAAAACAAAAACTTAAACAAGAACATACAACAAACATTGTCATTAAACCACCCATGGTGATAAATATGGATGATGAGGATGAAAATGCTAAAATTGATGAACAAGTGCATAATCAACTATCTTTTTTGTTCTCAAATTCTATGGATTTATATGGGGGAAACTGTGAGTATCCTCCTGATGAGAGTGATTCACTAGGTGTTGAACATGGTGAGGCTCCTAGTACAGCACTTGTTGTAGTCCATCTAGCTAGTTGTTCACCTTCCATAAATGACAAGCAAGATTGGGATATAGATGATTTGTTTTATATTGGCTCGCATGTGTGGTGCCCCTTTGTGTTTTATTTATGTGTTATTTGTGTTTGCTTGCATGTGACATGATCCCCTCTGTTGTGTTGCTTGGCATGTCTTTTTATTTGTGAGTTTTCTTTGAAGGACCCTTGTTGCTTTGTTGGCACAAGGATGCAAAGAAAATGAAACTCTTGTGGAATTCTTCTATTTGTAACTCTATTCTTCTTTATGTCATAAACATTGTCTTATGTTTTTCTTTTGGGGATGATGCAAGGTGTTGAGACATTTAGGTCTCTTCCATTTTGACCCAAAAAAAAAAAAATTCCCTCTCTATGTGTCATTCTTCCATTGTGTTTGTTGTTCCATGAGTATTTGGGGAATGATGTTAGTTTTGAGCTCATTTCTATTATGGTACAAAAGATGTATATATACCCTGAATCCATGGATTCCTTATGTGTCCATAGTTTGTGTGTGGCATTTCATTTTGGGGCAACCCCTTTATCATGAGGCAACTTTATTTGGAAACATATTGTTTGGAATATGGCTTTCCAAATAAGCTCTCATGACCTTATCACATGGAATTTATCATTTTTCTACCTTAAATAAATTGCTCACATCAAGGTGTTTTGCAATTACTTTAAGGTGGGGGCATACATTCCTATATGTGTTTCACTTTGTTCCCACACGTTAGACTTAGTGATGCATTGATATAGCATTTTTTATTCACTTTGTTCACACACGCTATAACTAGTGATGTGATGGCATAGAATTTTGATCATTTGTGTAGCACCTTATTAGAATCATCAGGGAGTATAATTCTTGGTATGGTTGACATGGGTACACACCTAGTGAAAATATGTCTTCACTAGTCCTTGTGTGTTTCTCATTTTTCTATTTTGTCTACAGGTCGGACTTCACTAGCCCATGGTGCCTTTGGTTTGTGATTCACCTAGAAAATATCAAACTTTGTTAGCCCGTGAGTTATGAACGCCTTAGGTGTGGATCCTAGCATAACATAGCTTGCTAGTTTGTGATTATTTATACCCTTTGAATTTTTTGTTGACATTGTGTATGGTGTCTTGTTGCATTTCATACATGTGTGTTCCTTTGTGCTTATGTTGGTTTTCCATGGGATCTTGAATCCAAGGGGCTTGTGCACTCCCCCTAGATTCATTATCATCATATATTTTCAACATTTGGACATTCAAACACCTCTTGAAGTATTTTATACTTTATTGTGATTCAGAGCGTAAGTTCATACTCTCCTAAAGTGGGAGCTAAATGTAGCATCATAAATTGTCACCCTTGATAATTTCACTCTATGTTTTGCTCCCCCTTAAGTGTGTGGACCTAATTGTACACATAATTTCCTAAATTATGTATTCCATAGCCCATTTAGAAAATTATCAATAAAACCCATATTGAAAACCAATGCAAACATTTAATATTTTTCACCTTATACCTTACATCCCGCAAAATAGGGTCAGGACTAAGTCACCCTAGGCAAATTGGTCCCCCTATTTTGCCTCCAAAATTTAATATGTCATAGTCAACATTTTATTATTTGAATTTCAAATGTCAAATTTTGACTATCAAGATTTAATCTTCAAGAAATTAGAATAATTGCATATAAATACCTAGTCATTTCACCATTTGAGAACTAAGTGGCAACTAACAAGGAAATCTATAAATTATTGGAAATCAAGAGCACTATCAATCAAGCAAGCAAGTCAAGTGTAGTCAAGATCGTATTTATTGTAGAAATTATATTTTAAAGCATCATGTCAAAGTGTATGTGATTTTTTTCATGTTTCTGTTATCATATTATTTATGAGATCTAACCCTTGTAGGTTTTCAAGGTAATAAAGTAAACAACAATCAAGCCTTGAGGAGATGTGCATGACTTTATTCCTTCAAGGAAGTCATTTTTGAGTGGTGAGTTGTAGTCCATTGTTGATTCAACATTCATTTCTCATTTATCCTCTATCCCTCAAAAGGATAAGCTCTCTATCATTAACATTTCCATTATGGAGGTGGAAACACCAACACGGGGTTTGACTAAGGCAAGCCCCCATATGGCACAACCTTCCTCTCTCTTTGAATGTGAAAGTTTTAGATCTAAATAATATTGGGAGAAGTTTGAAGGTCAATTATTTATTATTGCATTCAAACCCTACACCTTGACAACATATAAAAACTCAATTATCTTGGCACCCGACGAAGATCCGATAGTGCAACACCTAGGGAAAGAAAGCTTTGATCTGGCTCTAGAGGACTGTAAAAACAAATCTAAATTTCAATCAAAAGGACACTATCACTCAAAGCAACTTAGTCCTCCATTTTCAGCCCCAAATTTTTATCACAAGTGCACAAAACTCTACTTAGTCCATTTTTTAAGTCTGAATTTTTTCTGTGACTTTCTAGAATTATTGTTTTTGCATCAGAATAGTTATTTGCATCATTAGCCTCATCATTTCATTGTATTTCATCCCAAAATCCATCCCAAGATTGGTCAAGGGTAGGTTGACTCACCTTTTAGGTTGTAAGTCAGTCTTATACCTTGTCCAAATCCATCAAACCCCTGCTACCACAAAATTCTAAATAAAATGAAGAAAAGCACCTAAACCCTAGAGTCAAATCCTAAGGCAATCATCCATTTTTCTTTGTTTCAAGAATATAGGGTGGTTATTTCACTCAATTTGAACCTTTTGAGGGAATTTAGGAGTTTTTTAATTGACTTAGTTGATAGATAAGGTCAAAGCATGAAGTTTTCTTAATTCAAACACCTTTGTGAGCATTTTAAAGGGATGAAAAGTAGGGATGATAGTTTTAAACACCCAAGAAGGTTTGAACTAGCAAGCTAAAGTAAAAACTTGTCCTTCCTTCCCCAACACATGTTCCTATTATCTAGCAATTTGTTGAGAAGCTTATAAGCAAGCTTAAGGGCATATTTTGAAGTTCTTTTCTCTCGTAGATTTGTATTGTAACTATTTTTCAAAGTTCTTTCAAGTTGGAGCAGCTTTGTAACTCCATTTTCAAGCATGCATAGTTGTATGTAACACTTTTTTATAAATAATTATAAGCTATTTTTCCTTCTCATTGATGTTATTGTGCAAATATCTTAAGATAGTTGATGTAATCTTGTGGTGATATCTTTCCCCTTGATTTTTGTCCTAATTTCCTTGCTTTTGAGTAGAAAGTATGCATTTTTGCAAGTCATAACTTGTGTTAACTAGTTAAGAGTAGAGTTTAAGTTTTGATAGCACTCATAGCTCCTTATAAATGCTATCTTTGGCAATCTAAACCTTTTTATGAAATAATTTTATAAAGACATATGAAATATTGAGTTGTGTATGTGGTGGGCTTAAATTGTTGATCATTTTGTGTTTCCAAAAAATAGTATAAGTTTTGAAATCATTTTGGTGCATCACCTTATTAGTCATATATGTTTCATTTTATGTTTCCTTTCACCCCTTTTCTTAGCATGCAACAGTATGATAGGTTAATAAGGTGAAGTCTCAAAGGGAACTAGCCCTCTCTGAAGGTTGATCTTCATTATCTGAGCCCACATTCACAGAGATCATTCCATGTTTCAAAAGGTGGTTAAGTGGTTTTATTAGGTCAACAAGGGTGCACCCTTTTAGTGACAACAGTTTTTGTCACGCCCTGTGGGACTATTTGAACTATCATAGTTCAAAACTTGTCCTTTTATTGTTGGTCTTAGGTGTATATGTCAGCAATTTCTACCTTTGGAGACAATATCTTCACACACCTGGTGACTCCAAGTTCAATCTACTGGTTTCAAGTGGACTAAGTGTTGGTATGTACTTAATTTTTGAAAAAATAAAACTTGATTTTCTTTAAAGGATATTTTAATGAGTTTCCAACTTGTTTAAATGATACATCATGTCTTCATTTCATGAACATAAGTTTTACCATCCTCCATTTCATGAAAGTGTTGCTCATTTAAATCCTTATCGATCATACCAATCAAAACATATTGTTAGTTTCATCCCAAATTACCCATTAACAACATATTTTCAACATACTCATAATGTTTACCACCCACCCACCCCTACTCAATCCTTTTAGCAGCCTACATATGTTTGAACTCAACCATAAGAAGGCCATTTTGTTTTCAACCAGCATAGTTATTTCATAGTTGGCCTCCAAATGTTGATAACATAAGTTTCAAGGATATAATGTTGGACTTTTAAAGACAAATGAGTAAAATTGAAGGAGATCAAGAGCATAACTTGTAGTAGGAAGAGTTGGCTTATACAACTTATCAATACCAACAAGAGATGGGGATACAAAGGAAGAAATATGAGTAGTCTCTTGAAAAAGATATTTCTACTAAACAAGAGAAAATGAGGTCATTGCTTGCCCAAGTACAAAGGTTGGAAACCCAATCAGCTTCTTGCATTCCATAGTAGCCTACAATAGAAGATTTTCCCAAGTACAAGATTTCAAGCAAGTTATGCCTCCTAAGTCTTCAATTCAATCTTTTAAGCTTGAAATTCCAAGTTTTAGGGATCTTCACCCATTACAAGACCCCAAACCTAAGCAAGAAAATCCTTCTCCAAAACTCATACACCCTCGAGAAACTCAACAAGACCTCTATAACCATCCTTCTTGTCCTAGCACCATTTTCCTTTACAAAGGTGGACCCATTGCTTATCAAGATAGTTGGTTTAGTGAAAAAGAAGAGGAGGTTTTTTGGGAAAGAAGAAAAAAAAAAAATTGTGGATACACTTTCACATGAGGTGGAAAAGGAAAATTCAAACTTGTAGCAAGAGGTTGAAGAGCATGTTCAATTTGGACAGCGAGATAGCAAACAAGAAAGAGGTAGTGAAAGTGAGGATTTGACACTCTTATTCGATGAACTTCCTTCTTTCATTTAACAAGATGAAGATAGCATAAAAATTATAATATTGTCACAAGTATTGTAGGAAATAGAATATAAAAATGAACATGAAGAGAGGTTAGTCCACGAGGAGGACAATGATGATAGCCTTGTTTTACAAAATAAAGAGGAAGTTGACACACACAAGGAGAGTTGCTATGAAGTAAAAATTAGTCCTCTTATATAGAAAATAAAGGAATATTTTGAAGAAGATCTATTTTGGAATGATTTGGAGGCATTTTGTTCAATTTTAGGTGTCAAGCCAACACCTTTAAAAGAGGAAAATCAAGAGTTGTAGGATCATAGTGCAAAAATATATGTCTATCAAAACAATCACAAGAAGTGGTCTTCACAAGTCAGCAAAATGATGAGGCAAAAGATGACCAACAAGAAACCCGATGAAGAGAGGAATTTAAACTCACAAATAAATCTCTAATTATTCACACAAACTCAAACAAAATAGAGAAATTGTTAACTTAAATCCAGAAATTTGTTTGCACAGGAAAAACATTGATTTTCCCCATTAATAATAATCTGATTACAAAAGTTTTCAGTCATCAATGGACTGATATGCAGCAACTAAGCTTCTTACAAGAATCAAATATTTAAGGGAAAATATTTAAAAACCTTAATATGCTCAGTTATATGAGCTTTTGCAAGCAAAATTCATCTCTCAACACTAAAACACCACCTATAACTTTTGAATCTTCATCCTAATCATTTGAAAACCTTCAAGGACTGTTATGAATCTGTCCAAACCTACCATAAACACACCAAATATCTCCTCTAGAGAAAGCTACACCCTTTTCTCTTCCCCCTCAAAAATTATTTCCCAAGACTCTTTCATTGTTTCATAAAAATTTGATTCTCCACCACTTTGTCAAGGAATTAATTTCATTTGCTTTATTTTTCCTTCTCAATTATGGCATGCCTATTCCTGTAGCTGCAAAAATAATACTTCAAAAGATAATTAAAACTTATTAAAACCCACTCACAGCAACCTCACAAAGATAGGCCTTTTCAGTTTTCTTTCCCTCCTCTTTTTGACTCTCGAAAAGGCAAGAAGGAAAAAAATCATCTTGGACACCCACTTCTCCAATCATTAATTTTTAGGGATAAACATTAATTATTTTAAAACTCTTTATTCAATTCCCAATGCCTCATATTTCCATTTAAATTTTTTGCAAATAAATGTTTTTTTTTAAACTACTTTTCTTGTTTTTTCGCCCACTAGCCAACTTCAATGTGCAAAGGAGATTGTTTTATACTATTTTAATTATTCAAAAGTATAACATTGGTCCTCTCATCATGAAATTAAAAACAAAATTAATTTATTCAAAAATCCAAAAATGATCAACCAAAATTAACCTCTTTTTTGTTTGATACAGGATTGCCCATTACCATAGATGCTCCTACATCAGACACCCACAGTAATTTGAAATGTTTCATGAGTTGAACTCATAAACATTTATAGATCATGTGTTGTTTCTAAATCCATCTTTCTTCCTTATCCACCTATTTCTTCTTCTTTACCTTGCTATACCATGGTTCATCTTTCCATTCCACTTTATCATTCTCAACACCTGCACTCAAATCAACATTAACAAATTTATGGAAATCAATGAATTCTATCTACATATTTTTCTCACCTAGTTCTCCTTCACCCTCTTCTTCTATGTCAACAAAATTCATCATACCTTGTTGTATTTTATCTTGTAACTTATTATTGCTACACCTTACCATCTCTCTTTCTTCACTTCCTTTTACCCTTTCACCCTCACAAAAATTAGCTTCATTAGCAACATTGACAAAATTTGATAAATCAAAAATTACCTCTATTTTCTTCCCCTTACTCACTATTGCAACTTTTTCTCCTTCAAAGAGGCATGTATCAACTGCAACCTCTTTCTTTTCATCATCTTCTTCTATAATTTCTTCCTGAAATATTTTTTCTATTTTTCATATCTCCTCTTTCAACAGGAGACTATCTTCTTCTTCATCATTCCCTTTGTCAAATCTAGGACTATCAAAATCCATTCTTTGAATTGCTACAACATCATCCAAAAATTCATCTACCTCTTTTGCATGTAAATTTTCACTAACATAATTAAATGATACCTCTTTTTCTATTGTAGTATCCTTCTTCTTTTCACCATTTTCCTTGTCCTTGCTAAATCCTGCAAACAAAACATTTTCAAATAACACAAAATATTTAAAATTACCATTAAATTTATGATATATAGTGACCATTTTCTCTTCTTTCTTTCTCCATCCTTCATTTATGATTCTTTTCTTTTCACTGTCCTCTTTCAACAGAACATTTTTCTTCCCATATCTCTCTTCTCGTATTCCCACTTTCTCCTTAATCATCTTCTCCAATACATCTACTTCAGCCTGGAGCTTTTCAAACTCTTCATGGTACTTCATATTTTCTACTTCTTCCCAATAATTTTCCCAAAACAAAATTCTTGCAGGCCTCCTCATGACCCATCCCATCCTCTCTGGTATAGACTATCTCACATTCGACAATTTGTCTACACACAAATCACACACACACCACAAGTCCTAGTGCAAACTGCCTCACATTAGTGATTCTGCCTAAAAAATCAGGAACTCTCACTCTACCACTAATGAAGAGAGGAATTTAAACTCACAAATACCTCTCTAATTCTTCACACAAACTCAAACAAAATAGAGAAATTGTTAACTTAAACCCGGAAATTTGTTTGCACAGGAAAAAGATTGATTTTCTCCATTAATAATAATCTGATTACAAAAAAATTTCAGTCATCATTGGACCTTTATGCAGCAAATAAGCTTCTTACAACCATCAAATATTCAAGGGAAAACATTTAAAAACCTTAATATGCTCAGTTATATGTGCTTTTGCAAGCAAAATTCATCTCCCAGCACTAAAACACCACTTGTAACTTCTGAATCTTCATATTTGTCATTTGAAAACCTTCAAGGATTGTTATGAATCAGTCCAAACCTACTATAAAAACACCAAATCTCTCCTCTAGAGAAAGCTACACCCTTTTCTCTTCCCCCTCAAAAATTATTTCCCAAAACTCTTTCATTGTTTCATAAAATTTTGATTCTCCACCTCTTTGTCAAGGAATTAATTTCATTTGCTTTATTTTTCCTTCTCCAACATGGAATTCCTATTCCTGTAGCTGCAAAAATCAGACTTCAAAAGATAATTAAAACTTATTAAAACCCACTCACAGCAGCCTCACAAAGATAGGCTTTTTAAGTTTTCTTTCCCTCCTCTTTTTGACTCTCGAAAAGGTAAGAAAGAAAAAAATCATCTTGGATGCCCACTTCTCCAATCCTTAATTTTTAGGGATCAAAATTAATTATTTTAAAACTCCTTATTCAATTCCTAATGCCTCATAGTTCCATTTAAATGTTTTGCAAATAAATGTTTTTTTTTAAACTATTTTTTTTGCTTTTTCACCCACTAGCCAACTTCAATGTGCAAAGGAGATTTCTTTAGAATATTTTAATTATTAAAAAGTATATCATTTGTCCTCTCATCATGAAATTAAAACCAAAAGTAATTTATTCAAAAATCCAAAAATGATCAACCAAAATTAACCTCTTTTTTGTTCGATACAGGATTGTCCATTACCATAGATGCTCTTGCATCAAAACTAGCAAGGAGAACTCAGAGTTTATCCTTTCATGAGAATTTCTTATCAACATCTAGCTGGGATGGAGGCCAATAAAGCATCACAATTCATACTTGCACCCAAGCATGAAGTTGCAAGTGAAGATTAATACATTAGCCTACTTATCATCTTCAAAATAGCAGCATGTGTGGCCAACATGAAGAGGTGAGTGGATTCATTTTCATTATTCAAGAGTTGTTGTAGCAATTGATCAAACATTTTTCATATCTCCACCTCATCTTGTCCACTCATAAGCATTTGAAGGATTGTAAATTAATGATAAAAGGAAGATGCTTCAAGGAACCAATCAATAGTTTTGTTTAAGTGAGTCTTATTACTGGTTAGGGTAGGTTAGAAGAAGTTTTCTTCCAAGTCAATAATTGTTGTTGCATAATTTAATGTCTTTTTCACCAAGTGTTGAAGCACAGTTAGTTAGGTGTTTGGTTAGTTTTTCATGGGGTGTTAACAGTTGGTTGTCAGGTTTGGTTTTGAGTTATTTGTAGGTCTTCTTGACTCCTATGCCCAATGGATATGCTAGGATACTAGTCTTATGATTTGTAGCAAGAAAAAAATTGATAGAGGTCACCAAAAATGTTAGTATATTTTGACATTTTGACCTAAATAGCTAAGATAACATCCTCTTGGAAGGTTGAGGGTCTTGGTCTAGGTCTTAGGTCCTAAGAAGATTGAAAACTATTCAAAGAAGAAAGTTAGTAAGATGTCTCATCTTCATATTATAAAGTTACAAATGATGTATTCCACCTTTAAAATGATTCTTGTGTGTTAAAGTCTTAAAATCCCTTGATTTTGTCAAACCCCATGTTGCATGAGCTTTTGGAGGGATTTTATTTTATGAAGAGTTTGAGTTGAAAGAGAATTGGTCAACCTCCTTTAGGGTTTACAACATCTTTAGGGTTCTTCACATTAGTTTTCCAAGATACTGTTGTTATCAAGACTTTTTCAAGCATCGTTTTTTAAGGAGAACATGGAGTGTTAGCTTTCTTTCATAGTTAGCCTCAATTTTTTCAGGAAATAAAGTTATGATTCAAGTAGACACTGAATTTTGTGTTGGAACACATTTGTCATTGTGCCAAAAGATTGACTTGTTAACACCTGATACAAATGCCAAAGATAAGCGAATCCATGGGAGGCAATTAGTCCATGTCTTGAATCTGAAAAGAGATGTCGGTGATTATTCCAACAATCCCCCCTCAGTGTCACTCGAGGGGATTCAAACCCGTGACTTGGATTTGATACCGTTTGTTGGAACATGTTTGTTGTTATGCCAAAAGATTGACCTACTAACGCCCGATACAAATGCCAGAGTTAAACAGATCCATAGTAGGCAGTTACTCCATGTCCCAAATCTAAAGGGATACATTGGTGATTATTCTAATAGTTTGCAATGAATAATTGAGGGTCCTCCATATCCTAAATACTATGAGTTTCATATTACCATTCTATCTTCAAAATTTGTTTCCAAACTATTCGCACATTGGAAGATACTTGAAGATATTTGACCTCCTACTTATGAAGCATATCATAAGTGTTTTGCCAGAACTTTGTATTCATGCCAGTGCAGAAATGCCAGTTGTAGAACTGTTAGATGTGTTGTATTATATTTCATTGTTATTCTCTTCATTTTAAAATCAACCTTTGAATGAAACAAAACTTCACTAAAGGAAGAGGCTTATATGCATTCCCTTTAAGATCTTTTACCCTCCTTTTGTGACAACCCCTTAGATACAACTGAAATTTTTGGACCCCTTGCACACATCATGATTGACATGCTAAGGAAAGAGTCAAAATTGCATTATTCATTACTTCAATCTTGCAGGTACTTATCAAGTAAAATAAAGAAGTTCAAATGCAAAATATTGTTGCGATGATGGTTATGAAAAGTTAAAATTTTCCAACGCTTCATAACTTATTTAGGTAGAAGAAAAGGCCAAGGTTCATTACACAAAGAAATTTTCATCCAAAAATGAGCTTCTAATGGAATTTATGGATTATTTGTTGTTGACACAATGGAAATGGAAAAATTTTAAGGTTGTGATGTGGCAAAAGAGGTTGCAACTACAGGCGAGGGAAAATCTTATTCAAATGTAGGCATAAACCTAAATTTAACAATAGTTGGAGGACCTCCTCCCACAAACTTTTGCCCTTCTATGTTTTTTTTTTCCCTAGTGACTAGAAAGGGTATATGAAGAACAATCATCGTTCAAATTTTTGAGGTCTATGTAAGATGATAGTAGGATACATGACAGTTAAGAATGAAGTTCATGAGCATAGGGAAAAATGAGTGATAGAATTCAAACTAGTGATAGCCATTTTTGAAAGAGAAAAGATGCATAAGAGAAGTATAGTCATGAGGATGAAGAAACTATCATGAACAGTGAGAAGAAAACTCTCATAGGACTATCATAAAACTTGATCAATATTTGTTGCTAATATCAAACATATAAGGTTTTTAACAAGATCTTCGTGTCAATTGATATATGTTTTGTCTTTCTTTTGTTGATTGGTTTAAAGTGGTGAGGTCATGGTTTGATTAAGCCACAAGAGGGTAATCAACAACTTAGTGAGCAAAGAAGAGGAATAAAGTAGAAAAAACTTGGGTGCAATCACAATAGAGCAGTGTCATGAAGAAATTGTGAAGACCTTTGAGTGGAGTTAGGAGTCCATCATTGGTATGGTGATCATAGTGAGACTTAAATTATGACTTGAAATCACATAAAGGTGGTGGGACATTGTAAAAAAGGAAATCATGATCTAGTGTGTAAAGGACAGTAAAGAATAGAGATAGAGATCAGCATAAAGAAGTCTTTGAGACATGAAACATGTGTCATCCCTCAACCTTTTAATCATTTTTAAGCATTTTCCACATGGATTATGAGCCAATTTAAGATCATTTTTGAGTAGTGGCAGATGTGGAGGTTAGTTTTGCTTTCTTCCAAGCATATAGGAAAGTTTGATGAGTTGTGTAATAGATGGAGGGAATATACAGTGGTTATTTGACTCAATTTTAACCTTTTGAGGGCATTTAGAAGCTTTAAGGGACTTGGTTGATAGATAAGGTCGAAGGATGATTTTTCTTCATTCAAACACCTTTGTGGGGAATTTTAAGGGGCTCAAAAGTAGGGATGACAATTTTGGAAGCCCAAGAAGGTTTGACCTAGCAAACTGAAGTAAACACTTTTCCTTCCTTCCTCAACACATGTTCCTATTATCTAGAAAGCTATTGAGTAGCTTTAAGCAAGCCTAAGGGTAGATTTTGAAGGAGTTATTTTCTCTCTTAGCTTTGTATTGTAACTATTTTTCAAAGTTCATTTAAGTTGGAGCAACTTTGTAACTCCATTTTCAAGCATGCACAACTGTATGTAACACTTTTTGATCAATAAAGATAAGCTATTTTACTTTCTCATTGTTGTTTATTGTGAAAATATCTCAAGATAGTTGATGTAAGCTTGTGGTGATATTTTTACCCTTAATTTTTGTCCTATTTTCCTTTCTTTTGATCATAAAGTATGCATTTTTTTAGGTCATAACTTGTGTTAACTAGTTAAGAGTAGATTTTAAGTTGTGATAGCACTCATAGCTCCTTCTAAAAACTATCTTTGACACACTAAACCTTGTTATGAAATAATTTTGCAAAGACATAAAAAAATTGAGTTTTGTATGTGTTGGGTTTAAATTGTTGATGATTTTGTGTTTACAAATAGTAGTATAGGCTTTGTAATCATTTTGATGCATCACCTTATTAGTCATAGGTTTCATTTTATGTTTCCTTTCACCCCTTTTCTTAGCATGCAACAGTAGGATAGGTTAATCAAGTTAAGTCTCAAAGGGAATCAACCCTCTCTGAAGGTTTATCTTTGTTATATGAGCCCACACTCAAGGAGATCATCCCATGTTTCACAAGGTTGCGGAGTGATTTTATCATCTCAACAACAGTGCACACTTTTAGTGACAATAGTTACCTAAAATCAAGATTTTTTCATCTTCTCTTGTTGCTTCTTATTTTTACATTTGTGGATTCGATAATGTTGATCGAAAAGCCTTAGGCATGATAATATTACCTTTAAGGTTAGGACCTATTACTATACCCACCCTAGTATATGTTATGTCGGGACCATTACCCTATAGCATTCTCTTGGGAAGACCATGGATTCATGCTTTGGGAGCAATCACTTCTTCCTTGCATCGTTTCATGAAATTTATTGCTAATAACAAGGTGATTATAATCAAGGTTAATCCTGATGCTATACACTTATGTAAAATGGTAGCTGTTGGTCAAGCCTCAATTTCTCCTACTCTCAAAAATTGTATCCCTTCGTTATCTTCTAATGTGTTGACATCTACTCCAACAGTGCCTATTACAAAGGCTAATCTTGAGATGGATGTCCCTAAGCAAGATCATCTTGAAGTAGAGAGCCCTAACTCTACCCCTTCTACCTCTTCTTTTGAATCAAATGCATGTCTTGGTGATGATTAGGGATCATTGAACTTTACTAAATACTATATAAAGGAGTATAAAGTAGATCTTATCCATCTAGACATTCTAACAATCTCATTTTCCTCTGTTAAGAAAGATTATTGTCCTCCTGCTAAGGAGGATGACCATGCTTTTGTTAAGGAGGATAGTGGTTGTATTCCTACTAAGAAGGGTGATTATGTTCCTATGAAGAAGTGTGATACTTATATCATGGATTACACTCTTTACACTAATCCCCCTTTTTCCAAGAATTACAATCACATTATATTCCAAGTTTCAGTACCTTTTCTAAATTCAATTATGAAGGTAAAGATTGTGGGTATAATGAGAAAGGTATTAAAGTTACCTTAGAGGTTGATCCATGTAACTTTAAGATTGGGCTTGGATACCACCCCATAACATCTAAGTTGAAACCATAGTTGAATGTCAACATGATCTCCACTGAATCTCCTTCTCTTAAATTGATTCATCCTAAATTTATTGAAAGTAAAGTAGACTCTAAGGAAGCTCCTCTAGATTTTTTCTCTTCAGATGAAGTGTTAGAATACTTCTTAGGTTCCTACTCTAACTTACCTTCTCATCACCATAAGTGATGATTCCCATATTACTTTAATAAACATGCATATCTTGGAGAATATGTTATGAGTGTTGATGAGAATACCCCTTTAGCTAATATGGATGATAGTACTCCTATACCTCATCCTCAAGACTGTAGTACTCTCCTTAAAGGGGATACCTTTGATGTTCTCATGAATCCTAAATATTTTGAGAAAGTAATTAAGATTGTAAAATGTCTCTCTTTGAAAGAATTTGAACAACATGCTAATTTATTACATTCTCATCCTAATATCTTTGCTTGGTCATATGAGGAAATGCCTGGTATTGATGAATCTATGGTGGTTCATAATATTGTCCTATGTCTCGATGCCAAGCCCGTCAAAAAAAAGATTTGTAATATGAATCCCAAGGTTGCTTTATTAGTCAAGACTAAGATAGAAAAGCTTCTAAAAGTTGGTTTTATCTGCCCTATTGACTATTCACCTTGGATATCAAATATAGTTATCGTTAGTAAACCTCATGGTCGTATTCACATTTATATAGCTTTTCGTGATCTTAATAAGCCTTATCTTAAGGATGATTTTTGATTGCCTAATATTGATATGATTGTGGACTCAACTACAAGCCATGCCTTATTGTTCTTTATGGATGGCTTCTCAGGTTATAATCAGATCCATATTAACCCAGAAGATTAATATAAGACAACCTTCACTAACCATTGGGGTACCTTCTATTACATATTCATGCCATTTGGATTAAATAATGTTGAAGCAACTTACCAATGAGAGATGACTCTCATCTTTCATGATTTCATTCACAAGATCCTAGAACATTACGTCGATGACATATTGGGTAAGTTACAACTTGTCAAGATCATTTCAAGAATCTTTGCCTCATCTTTCAAAGGCTTTGACTCTATAAGATGAGACTAAATCCTCTTAAGTGTATCTTTGGTATATATACCAACAAGATTTTAGGATTTATCAAGTCTCTCATCGTGGAATCAAATTTGGCACAAATAAGATTGATGTGATTGTTAACATGCCTCCACCTAAAAACATCTCTCAACTACGTAGTTTTCAAGGGAAGATTCAAGCAATTTGTAGATTTGTATCTCAATTGGCTAATTGTACCCTTCCATTCACACAATTGTTGAAGAATGATTTTTGTTTCCAATGGGATGATGAATTTGATAAAGCTTTTGAGTCTATCAAAAGTTATTTGGCCAATCCTCCTATCTTGATGTCGTCTATGCAGGATAGACCATTTTTTCTTTATATTTTTGCATCACCTCATGCTTTAGCAGCTTTATTATCTCAACATAATTATGATGATGGTAAAGAAAGAGCGATCTACTACATTATTCATATTTTGGTTGATTATGAAACTCGATATTCTACCATGGAGAAACAATGTCTCACTCTCATCTTTGTAACACAGAAGTTATGGCATTATCTTCTCCATGTCAAAACCCATGTGATCATAAAATTTGATCTCCGTAAACATTTTTTTACTAGAACCAATCTTTCTAGAAGGTTAGTGAAATGGGTAATGTTTCTCTCTGAGTTAGATAACAAGTTCATAACTCATAAAGAAATCAAAGGACAATTTGTTGTTGAACAATTGGCGGAAGCTCCCTCATCTCACTCCCTAATTTAGATTTATTTTCGGATGAAGATCTACTCGCATTGGATCATGAACCTATGTGGGAAATGTACTTTGATGGATCAAGATGTCAAATTGGCTCTAGGGCAGGTGTTGTTTTAATCTCACATAAAGGGAAGTTGGTTCCTTTATCTTTTCAATTAGGATTTCATTGTACCAATAATATCGATTAGCATGAAGCCCTTATTTCTAGATTACATTTCGTGATGGCATTAAACATTAAACATATTTGTGTTCATGGTGACTTCGAACTTATTGTAAATTAAATCACTAGAGTGTATCAAGTTAAGCAAAGCAATCTATCTCAGTATCAGGATTTTTCTTTATCCTTGCTTGATCAATTCTCTTCCTTTACAATAGATAGTGTCCCTAGGAGAAAAAATCGCACGTAGATGCAATGGTGAGTGCAACCTCCCTTGTACCCACAAACAATGGTGTAGATGAGTATCACTTTGTGGTTCAAATTCTCCACTCTCTTGTTGTCTTGGATCAACCTAAACCTGATAGTCTTGTGTGCACTCGCATAGACTCAAGGGAATGGTATTCTCACATTTATAATTATCTAAAGACTAGAAATTTTCCCGATGATACTAAAAACACTTGTGTTTGGATATGAAATATTTTAGCTCGATATATTATTCTATCTAATATTCTTTATCAAAAATCATACAATGGTCTTCTTCTATGATGTCTCATTAAGGTTTAAATACCCCTTTCCGTTTAAGAATCTCATTCAAGCTTTGGAGGCGAGAACTTTAGTGGTAAATACTTAGTGTGTAAACTAATTCATATGAGATATTATTGGCAAACAATGGAATAGGACTCCTTTTCCTTTTTCAAGAAATGTCCTCAATGTTAGCAACATAGTAATCTCATTCGAGCTCCCGTACAAGAGCTTCAAAATCATACCTCTCCTTGGCCATTTGCAAAATGGGGTTTGGATATTCTCGGACAAATAGCACCTTCTTTTTCTAAAGGATATGCCTTCATAATCATAGTTATTGATTACTTTACGAAGTGGGTCGAAGCTATTCCACTTCGATCCACTAACGTTGAAGCAATTTGTAGCTTTCTTCTAAATAATATCATTGCTCACTTTGGATTGCCTTCTACCCTTATTTTTTATAATGGTACTTCATTTAAGAACAAAGAGGTGAATTAACTCTTAGAGAAATTTCATATTTAACATCAATTTTCTACACCTTATTATCCTCAATCTAATGGAAAAGTAGAAGCATATAATAAAACTCTAAAGATAATTCTTTGGAAAATAGTAAATAAAATCTCAACTGACTTATGCCTTATGGGCCTATCACACGAGATTTCATATGGTTATTGGCACAACCCCATATAATCTCATGTATGGTGTCGAGGCTATCATACCTTTAGAGTTGGAAATTTTGTCTCTGCAAGTTTCCCTTAAAGGGTTAATTGATAATGACACTTACCATGCCGAGCATCTAAACCAGCTTGAGTTGCTTGATGAGCATCAATTAGAGGCCCTCAACCATCTCCAAGTTTATCAAAAATCTATTTCTAAGCATTACAATCAAGGTGTTCTTTCTCATACTTTTAAGGTAGGTGATCTTGTTCTCTATGAGAACTATAGAAATATAAATACACCACTTGACTAAAAGGGGAAGTTCAAACCTAATTGGTTAGGTCCTTACATAATCACCTTCGTGTATGGTTAGGGTACATATGGATTGTTGTTCATGGATGATACTCCTCTTAAAGAACCTGTAGGACTCTCCCTAGACAGAACTAATAAATTGCAATTAATTAACCAAAATCAAAAAATATTTTAAATAAAACAATGCAAATGAAGATAAATAATTTTCACTTAAGCAAGAAATTCTTAAGATATGGAGACAAAAGAGTCACATTGAATATTCGAAGACCTCAAATGCAACTGTTATTAGTATATTGTATCATAAAATGGAGTGGGTTGTCAAAATTCCTATAAAGCACCATTAACTCATAAGGTGTTCCCACTACTATCAATTGACCTCTAGGATTTCAAAGAAAATATTTGAATAAGAATCTAATGAAGACTTAAAATTAATATCCACTTAATAATTGTAAAAATTATGATGAACAATAATGAAAAAAAATAAAAAATTACTAAGAATGGCTTTGTCCAAACAATAATAATTAAGTGAAGCTAAAAGTTTCAACAAGTTAATTCCATGCAACTATTGTTGGAGATAGTTTTTTTACTACTATTGAAATCAAGATCTTCTAAAATTATGATATTGATAAGTTTAATTATGAATGTTAATAATTAAAAAGGAAAATTTCAACAAACTTCATAGCCCTGAAAACCAATATATCTAGAAATTTAATATTTATATCTCCATCTTTGTATTTAAAACAGGGCCCAGACTATGCAAAATGTATTGTATTGCTCATTCATTATTCAGATATTTCATGATATAGACCAAAAGGAATGAGCCAAGAGGACTTACAATTCCTCCAATCCAACAATGATATGCTATGGTTGTGAATGTGTGGCCAGAATCTGACTTTCTTTAACCAAATTTATTAATAAATGAGATTAGTGGACTTTTGAAAAGTAGACGAATTTCATCAAAATATAACTAGACTGCATAAGAGAATAGATAGACAATAGTTTTTAAAGGTGAATCAATATATTTACATTTTTATTTTAAATACACAAACATGATAAAGGTCATGGACTTTTAACAGATGTTGAAATGAATTTCTTTCTCAAGAAGGTGAGGTAGATAAGGTTTTGAAATAGAATGAAACATAAGAAATTTATTAGGGAATAGAACCCAAAGTATGAGGGACTTGGGGATTTAGTTGTCTTGCAAGCAATAACTCATAGGGAAACACTTATAGGTTTCAGGTTACGAACAATTGATGGCTGGATAGGCCGATTATGAAGTGAGAGATACATGCAAATTTCCACAAGACTATTGAAAACATGTAACAGAATCTAATGCTTAATACTCCAAATGCGCTCATCAAAGAAATAAGATATCTAAAATTAGATCTTTTAAATTAACTCAAAGCATATTACGGAAAATCATCACCATCTTTTAATTTGAAGTAAAAGCAAACCAATTGGAAATGCTACCTTCATAAATCCTATACTAAATTTTTTATTGATGATTATTGATTTATTTATTTTTTTGTTTCCAGAATAAGGAAATAAATTGAAACAATTCTTGTCTACCTCTAAAGAAATGTGAGAACCCAATATTTTAGGTTGCACATTGTCAATAATTTAAATAAAATGAAAGCCACAGAGTTGTTGCTTTGTTTCCCCAAAACACAACAGGGGAATACACAAATGCGGAAGCACAAAAAATAGGAGACAAATTTGGGCATGTAATATTTTCCTTCTTACATTAATTAAGCTGGAAATGACAATACATTAAAGATTAAACATAAAACTAAGAAACTAAACTCTAAGCTACAAACTTCAAACTTTTGGGAGCCTTCATGAGCTGCTCAACTAGACAAAACAAACTTCAGGAGCTACTAGGAGCTCATTAGCAGGAGCTACATAGAGCTCTTCAGGAGCAATCACTGCTCAATCACAAACACACAGCTACTGTTGTTCAGGAGCTTATGGGAGTTCACACAAAACATTCCTTTGTCTACAAACTGGTGCTGCACAGAAAACTTATTTTTCCAACTGACAGAATAATCTACCTTCAATTCCTTTTGTCTTCCAAACATTCCCTCTCAAATTTGAAATTACCTACCAACATTAAATTGGAATTCAAAAATTCCTACCACATTAACTTCAGGGACTGTCAAGAGCTACAAGGATGAAGATCCCAAAAACTGCCGTTGAAATTGGGGGCTCCTAATGGGTAGGTGAAGCAACTGGGGGAGCTGACGTGAGAGCAAGAGGCTCAGGAACAATAAATTTCCAACACACATTAAATGTTGATTGGTTAAATAGCAGTAGTGGAAAATAGATTTAAAATCACTACTTAATAACTTTTAGTGGAAACAGTTAATATACTAAGAATGGTTACCCCATTGTGTAGAAACATAAACGATTCATATTCATAGACTATCATTTAGAAGAAAATGTAAACCTTACCATCATAAAAACGCATAACAGACTAAAAATAAACGTGATCACAACTTTACCTTACTCAATTAAAGAGTGTGTTTCCTGCAAGAGATATTATCATATGGACATATTTGAGGCTACCAGTGTATACTTTCAACGAAGATATGAACTAAAAATACCATTGTCGCAAGACAGTGTTAATTTTTTATTCCCATCTTTGAATATACACAGAATTATAAATGAGCAATTATACTTTTGTGTATGAAATAGGGAAAAGAGACAACAATAAAGATTGATAGAGAGGAAAGAGAATCGGTTGTGAGACTCATTGCGCAGGCAGAGGCTAACAATGGTGAGATGCAAAGCACACGCTGAATTCCCAACTTAGATTATATGAAATGCTATAGAGATGTTACTTGTAAGGAGCATTGAAACACTTCAGAGAATGATAAATATTTTACAAGCTTATTATTTTTGACAAAACATGACAAATACAAAACCTATATCATGGTGGCCATCTTCGACAATCAAAATATACACAAGCTTGGTTAGTTTTAAATTCCTATTATCAATAAATACATTAAACATGGAACAATATAAACATTACAAGAATGTAAGTTAGATCGCAAGACCACATGGGTGATCCCACAATACTGGTTTACAAATTTTGGCCAAACTGGACATTGAACTGAATGTTTTTAACTAAATCACTTTCAAACACCTATAGCGGCTAAACCATGAGGAATTTGAAGATGATGCAAACTAGTGATTTGTGACATTTTTTCTATAGATTCTAATTATATTTTTTTCAAAAATTTTGAAATAAAATTGCACTTCTTTTTCCATCTCCTTCAAAAACTAGTTTTTAACAATAAACACCATTTTTAAAGAGTGACATTACTAGTTAACACATAAATTTTTTTCTATGAAGGATAAAATTCTAATTTTTTCAAATTTAGATTTGTAACTATGATATCTAGTGCATGGAATTGGTTTCATAGAATTTCATTGAATATATTTTTCCTAATTAAGCTTCAAAGTCAAACCAATTACAATTTAGACATGATTTACTGGTTAAATCATATTTTTTTTGTATGTATCGAAATTCAATTTTTTTTTGTTAGATCAGGGACATCAATATCTAGTGCATTGACATTTTTCAAAAAAAAATTGATAATCTGCTATTTTTCCACATGTGCAAAACAGAGATATTGATTTTCGATGAAAAACCTACATTCACAAGAAATAAAAAATAAATATAATAATTAAATTAAATTTATTTAAAATTATACTTTTTGGGAAGCTTATAATAACGACTACATAATTACAAAAAATAAATTTTAAATGAATTCATTTGATCCCTCAAAAGGTAAATCAAAATTGTTTTTTTATCAACATTTTGATAGGTGTAAAGGAGACTCCGTTATAGGTATGGTTTAAAACTACCGAGGTTCTATCTAAGGGGATTTGATCTAAGGTGGTTTGATCAAACCCTCTTCAATTGGAATCCTTTAAATGGAAATTTTCAAGGTTTAAATCATTATATTTTCTAAAAATATGTGATTTCAGCAAAAATTAGGATCTCCCGAAAATTGTAAACCAGTATTGTGGGATCACCCACATATATAGTGTAAAGTAGAGAAAACGACATGGAAATAAAATAATGGTTGATATTATGATTTTATAGCCATCAATATGTTTGAAATTTACAACAGCCAATAAATACCTAAACCTAAAATTGTTCATAAAATAAATTACAGAGGTTAAAAAGATAGATAACAGAGATAAAAAGAAAGCAACACAAATTTACGTGGAAAACCCCAACTAGGAAAAAACCACCCGAGAAAGATCCATAGCTTATTTTTTATTAATCATAAAGAAAAATGCATTCCACCCCCCCCCCCCTTTCTGCACAATACACATATATATATAATTTTTCAAGAGTAGCAACTGTTGTGAAAAGCAATAGTTGAGGTAACTTGCCAAGAGAACTAAAAGTAATTTGTTTCCAATTAGCATATGCTTAACATAATAAAATTATTTCATTGGTCCCAGTAACATAGATCCATTTCACTTCTACTATGCCTAATTCACAATTCTTTCTTTAATTTTGAACCCTTATTTTCTTCCAAGTACCTTTGTTAAATCTGCGACACTTTATTCAAAACATTAGTACCTTTGAGAAAGATAATATTATTAAATAATGTAAATTAGATAAATGTAAAAATGGTAATATTTATGATAATAAATTAAAATTCCTTCTTTCAAATATATATATACAATGGCCTAATATTAGTATTTAGTAATATTTGATTACCTAAATATTAATTGATAATGTTTATAGATGTCATTACTTCTTGTCGAACTTAATCTTGGGATCACATTAGTTTAATTTTCAGGAGGGGCATTACAAAACCGATCAATGCAATGCATCTCCATTGATACTATGCATAAGGTCTATGTGGCATGCACATGACACTCGTCCCTCCTCAAGGATCGTAGTCTATTATGCTATAACATTTCTTCATTAGCACATTATCTTTTTACATTTTGTGTTATTATGTAAACAAGTGTATGTAGTTAATTTCCTTAATTAAGAATTATATATACATGTGTTTTATTTTGATGCTATGTATTTGTGCATTGTGTTTGATTAATTAATTTATCCATACATTAGATCATCATTATATTTAATTAAGCATACATCCAATGTGTGTTTATTAAATCATGATAGCATCTAATCTAAGCATAAATCCATAAATATGCATCCATCACATAATCTTACATGAAAGAGAAGCATACACATAAATAACACATCATGATGTCGATCCAAAATCTCATATATATATCAAAAATAATGTCATGTACATGTATCACACCACTATGAAAAAATGGGGTGTCTATATATCTATATATGAATCTATACATCCAAAAATTCTATACAGTGATGATATAGTACAACAAAAATGTGTCTCTAGCCCTCAGGTCCATGGCTCTCAGAACCCTTTGGCACTGGCAGTGATGGAGGAGGCTATTGGATGGATGCATGTGACTGAGAGAAATGTGATCATGATACAAACATTCTCTATGAGCGTAATACTCGTATCTCCCCTTGTAGCTCAGCTACATTCTCCTGCAACAATGCAACACACTCTGTAAGTGAATTCTCCTGCTCCTGAGCCTGTTGTAGCTCATCTCTGAGTTGTTACACTTAAGGGTGTTGAAGGTCAATAGGTGTTGTCCTAGCAACCTCTAACTGCCTCCTGAGGTTACTGACCCGGCTCTACAAGGTGTCACATGCCTACTTGGCACTCTCATCTGATGTCATGACCTGATCTCTCTCTGTGAGAGCAGAGAGGAGATATACACCCCTCTAGTCCCTTTGCCTAGTCATTAAGGTGAGATAAATAATCCACTAGACTACCTCCACCTAAACATCCTCATAGGTTGTCCTTATATAGACTACAGGATTGAATAATGGAGTGTGATGTCCTATTGTGCACAACCTATAGGCATCGAGGATCGACTCCCAGATATGGATGGCTAGGATAACCTTTGAGATGCACTAACTAAAGAAATCAAGCCACTCCTCTATGAGCATTTTAACCGTAGAGACAATGGATGATATCAGTACCATATCATCAGGGTATACACACACACACATATATATGAGAATCTAAAATGTTAAAACCTGAAATAAAATAACATGTACCACACTCCACACTCATACTTGGGTCCCCAACCTACTAGTGTGGATCCAAAGGTGGAGCACCACTAGTGGAAGTGATGTTTGGCCCTGTAACTATTGTCGATGGAGGTACGATTGACTAGATGGAGGGTAGTGCCATTGAGATGACTAGAGTGTGTATTGGTGATGCCACACGTTGTCGCTGCCTCACCCTCTCCTCTACTTCATGCCACTACCTTATCCTCCTCGTTGTCACTCTTGGGTGCCTTTCCCTCAGACCCTTATGCACCAGCATTGCTCACAGGAGCACTTGCTAGGAAAATTGAGGTGGGACCTACTATAAGCCCCAAGTTGGTAAAGCTAACTAATACCTTGACGTGATCATTCACCACTTGCCTCAGGTTGGTCCTCATCTAAACCATCATCATCACTGAGTGTGACATCGATGATAGTCAGACGGGGATGATCTTCTTCTCTAGTTGTGCTCTTGTGGGACCATATGTACATTTGAGTCACTGGAGGGACAACTCGCACCTGCCCGAACTGTCAAGCAACCTAGTGCCAATAATATGATCTGACTACCTAGCTAGGAGTCGATCTTGTTCCATCCTTCACAATTCCCTCCTATTAGATGACCAAACCCCCATCTGCCTATACAGTCATCACCTAGTATCCTCACTCCACAAATCATCAATTCTCTACTACCAAAATAATAAATCATTGTACCTCCAGTCACATATCAATGAGTACACGTGTGCTCAAGGAAAGTCGTCTACTAGGCCCTAGGGATATCCAATCAATAATGTGTACCAAATGTACTCAAATGCTCACACCTAAAGAAGCATGCAAGCAATAATGTTGTGGTATCAAAGTGCACGTACCGTGGTAGGTCATGATATAGGTGGGCCAAGATGCTCTAACCCCAGGAAAATACAGTCCTCCACTCCTACATCTCTCAGATGCAATGGATGAGGCTTGCATGGAGGTGTGAGCCTTTCTCATCTATCGCAACATGTAATGTGACTGTCACAATTATCATGTGACGAACCAGAGGCATTGCCACACGACCCTGCTCGAGCCACTGCATGTAAATACCTGCCATGTCCTTTGTGATCACGCCCTTGAGGTAGTACTATTGCACTACCTATACACCTAGATTGTTTGATCCTCCTCATAAGCCACTCACTCTCCACAGATGGTCAGGTGAAGGATGTGGTATACATCCTCTAGAGTCACTATCGTCTCCTTGATGGGAGATGAAAACAGGAGGTGTTTGTGTCCCACCTCTCCATAAGCACCATTAGCATGGGTGTGTGGAAATGGATCTTTGGCATTGTTGTAGACCAACCATAGCCCAACCTACTGTAGGAATCTATAGTCATCAATGTCGATCTCCTAGTTATGACTCCGCAATAACAATAGAATCGTGCCACCATCGTGCTCTCATATCTCAAGCAACTCTTACAAACACATAAAACATATTATCAAAACAATCCATTTTTGTTCTACATCTCGAAAAAATCATATTCTACATCTCAAAAAAAATCCATTCTACATCATAAAAAAAATTAAATATATCTTTGAGACTACATTGCATGACACAGACATCTACAAGGCCCATTGGCATTTGAGGCCGAACTAGCTAATGACAACGTGCAGGTAAGACGTTAGCATGATCTATAGACCCTGGCATGCCAATGAGATGCTTGTGCATCTAGAGGATGTTTTCACGTCGACTAGACGCTTGCACTGCTCAAAAAACTTATAAAGCTAAAAAAATTGACCAAAATGACAAGATAAGGAGAAAATTTTCTCGTACCTCATCCGATGAGTTGTCCCTCACCACATTGGTGCACAAATGGTTGATTCTCGAAAGCCGGTAGTCTCATCTACAAGGCATTTTTTGGACAACTCTCTATAAAAGTCAACAAGCTCCTCGTAGTGAATAGTGAAAATGACCTTCCATGGGCCCACACAGGGCATATATAGGCCACTTTTTGCCCATTTTTGTGGTGAAAATGTCCTCTCCAACCTTCCTATTTTCAACCACCTAGTTGGGGGAAAAAATAGGAGAGGGCATATAATCACCTCTTCATAAATTTTTTCTTCTAATTCACTAAAAAAATTTAAGCATTCCTCTCACCTTGATAGCTTCTTCTAATTTTGAAACTGGCCTGATTTTGAATTTTGCAAAATGAAACTCCATGTTAGGTGCTATAGTTTCTCGTCAAGCTTGAATGTTGGGGGAATCCTCAATATCTGCCTGCTCAACCTCTACGACCTCTATAACATCCCTTTTGTAAAAAAAATCAAAATTTTCAATTTTAGCATTTATGTCTTCTCAGCTACTTTAGTGCAGCTATTTTTTCTCAAAATTCAGCTCACTAAAGTGGGGGAAAAATTTAGTGTCGTAAAATTGCACCCCATGGAAATTTCACACGTACACATCTAGCCCGTCTCATTTATGAAAAAAACCTATAAGTTGAAATTTCATGATTCCAATTTCATAGGTGACAATGATGAAGCACCAACAACCTAGATACTTCACTTGTGAAAAGTTTTGAGGAGACTTGTGTGATACGTAGATGTATCTATGAAGTAATAACATCACCAAACTTTCTAAGATTCAAATGAGAATATTTTGCATCCTTTGCCTATGACACATGTTATTGTGGAAAAAACATGGATGTAACGACTCTTCCCACCCATGCAACCTCACAAAACTCCACTTTCCCTCTCATTCTCATTCATTCTTATGTTCTCTCATTTTCTCTTGCTCTCTCTCTAATCCATCTTCTTCATTCTTTCTTTCCCTCTCTTTTTTTCATAGTGAAGCTCTACCATATTTCTCTCAAGCAACAACCAAGGCTCTCTTACATGGAAGATTATCACATCTATCAAGCCAAGAGGGGAGCCAAGAGTTGTTGGTAATGCTCTCTTGTCTTCTTATCTCATCTATTTAATGTTATCTATTTGATATTGTCTATTTTATTTGTAATAGGGTTTCTCCTCCTTCACGAGGTTTGTTTCTATAGACACTCAAAATTCTCCTGACAATATCGCATACTTGATTTCTCGTACTAACATCATTTCTAGTCTATTTCACATATTTCATCCATTTAATTAAATAATGTCAATTATTTGGTTAAATTCATCTTTTCTCCTATTAATTAAATAAATCAAATTTATTTAGTTAATTTATTATTTTCATACTAATTTCATTCTCACTTGATTAAATAATGCAAATTATTCAATTAACTGTCATTCTTCACACTTTGATTAAATAATTCATGATTATTTGATTAAAGCTTTTCTCTCATTCATTTGCACAATTAAATGATTTTAATTAATTATTAATTGGCTAATTTCTTTCAAATGTTCCAACTTTTTCCACTTACACAATGAATATTCCCTTGGAATATTCCATTTTCAAATTCAAATATTCCCCCCGAATGGAAATATCTCCAACATCCCTCCAACACAATTCCTAAAAAATTATGGAATTGGTTGAGTCTCTCATGGATTCTAAGCCATTGATTTTATCTTTGATCCATGCCTCATGGATTGTCAACCATTTGATTCATCCTTGATCCTTGCTCATTCCTCTCGTTCAATTTCATCCATTGATTATCCTTTTTGATCTTCACCATTGATTCTCATTCCAAAAATCTATAAATAGTAAGCATTTTCCATAATAATCATTTTCGCGCTTTGAGTAAACTTACTCTCTTGAATTGAATCTCCAATTTGATCAATTTGAGAGTACTTGTGAGACATTTGAATTCATCCATTCATCAATTTCTTTGCATAATCATGGTTTTTTTTTAGGTTGAAGCACTCCACATCCAAATTGGATATAATCCCACAATTGGATTAAGGTTTGTATTTCCTAGTTAGAATTCAATTTGATTTACTTTGAATATTTCATGTTTTTGAATTCTAGTTTTGATTTTGTGAACAATTCCATTAGATTGTATGATTAATTGATCAATCGTTTAGTTGTTTTGGTTTAATTGATGTTATTTGATCGGTCAATTTTATGCATTCATAAAATGGCATGCCCGGTGGGACCCCATGTCCCTAGCTAACAATTTTGTTTGAGTTTCTCAGACTTTGTAGGATCAAGAAGCAAGACAATGCACTTGCTAGTTTACAGAGTGATGTAGTTGAAATATTGTGACACACTTGCAATATTGTGACACAAATGCAAGTCAAAGGCTGGCACACTTGAATATTATGACACAATTGTTGATTTCTTTCTTTGTGTTTGTAGGTTCTTGCAAAGTGACACATCTAAAATATTACAATGTATTTGCAAAGAGACAGAGAGATGCACCTATCTGACAGTCTGACATAGTTACAGTGGCAAACCAATTCATTTGAAAGTGAAACAGAGAATAAAAATTTAAGGTTTTCATTTGAATTTCCATTTAATTTTATATCTAACACTAATCTATTTTCTATTCTTTGTTTCTAGTTAAGACTAATATTTTGTTGAAAATAGGTGAGGAATCAAGTATGGAGTTCATCAAATTCCAAAGTGTTTATCAACATTTATGTGAAGGATAATTTTAGAACTTTAGATTAGAATCTCACATTTACTTTGGGGCTTAAGAATTAAATAACTCAACTTTCATTTTTCAATTTGGGCCTAAAATTGAACCACACAATCTCACCTTCATTTGGGTTTTAAAAAGAACTATACAACTTACACACTTTTATTGGTTCTTTAAAATTGACTCACATTTATCTTTGTTGAACCTAAAAAGAATAAGAGTGTGTGCTTTGTTTTTTGTGTTTGGTAGACTAGCAAATGTTTATCCTCTCCCCTTGCACTTCGTGTGATCTTGGGTGAAGAGAAACACTTCTATTTTGCACTTTTTTTTCATTGTAAACCCTATAAGGTTGTTGATACGTATCATATCCCCTTGCACTTCGTGCGATCTTGGGTGAAGATAAATAGTAACACCATTTTTTTCTTTTGAAGTAGGAGGCCTGCCTTGAGACACATCCTAATGGAGAACTCAAGGGTTTGACCTCAAGCGGCGTTTAGGGGTGCACTATATAAATTGGCTGAGAGCAAAAGTTGTAGGTCAAACCATGCATGTAGCACTCTGAACTTGTGTTATGAGACTACGGTTTTTTAATTCTCAAAGATGATGTCTGAGAGATCAATGGTGTTCACCTAATATGCACTAAAAACTTATTTGTTTTAGAGACCTAAAGGCCATCGAACGTCTTCTTAAGAAGGTGCAATGGAATAGCATCATTCCATGAAGTTATTTTCCATTTACTAATCATAATTAAGGTGACAAACACCTTGTAAGTATTTTTTCCTTTCAAGGTAAGAGGTGTATTATGTACACGTGCAAACTCTAGTTACTCACTCTATGGGCAGTATTTTATCGTGCAGACCCGACTTAAGAAGATAAACCCACTTGAATAAATAAGATTGTGTTTGCTTTGTGTTCTATCAATCTTTTCTAAGTGATATTTGTGGAAGAAAGCTTGCAAAATATTCCCCCTTACCTATTGAGTCAGTAAATACATTGTTTTTCATCAAAACAATCAAAACAAACATTCAAGAATGGTTATGACAAAAATTCAAATCCTTTTAACACTTTGTATGCACTTGAAGGACATTATACTACTGCATGCATCTAAGTATAATTTTTTTTATCAAAACAATATCTTAGGGTCCTTCCTAGTATTTTTATCTATATCTTTACGCATTATGTCAAATTAAACATAGGAAACTATAATTTACCAAGTTGGTTTTCACAAATTTGAGATTTTGTGGAAAATAACTTACTTTATTGTAGATATCTTAGAATTGGACAAATCATAATCAAGATCTTTTATGTGGTGAAAATAATTCATGCTTAAATCATATTTTAAAAATTGAATCTCAAATAAATGTTCAAATCCACTTGGTTACTTGATTCAAAAACACTTGGTTACTTGGTTCAAACAAGACAAAAAAGGAAAATCATGCTCAAGATATTTTTATCAAAACAATTTTTGAGTTATCGTTAGACAAAAACCTTATTCTCCATCAAACATTGAAACATTATACAAGGTGTTTTATCAAAATCATTGGGAAATTGTCAAACATAATCTTAGGTTGTCATTTGAGAGAAAGAGATAAAATTCATTCAACATCAAACATCCACCATCCTATCAAACATCACAATATATCACATCAAATCAAACAAATTCAAACATTGGGACATAAATTACTTAGGCTTGAAATCTTTATCACATCAACTAATTTAGCCTCATACTTGAAAATGATCTTTTTTTAAGGTGTTTATGTTGAGTTAGAAAACATCATTATGGATAAACTAACTTTGGAGACATGAGTCTAGACTTTGAAAGTAGTGAATTCATAATCATCAAAACTGTAAGGGAAATTTAGGGCATCTCAGAGAAACCTCCATGAACAGTAGTGCCTTCGGTAACTTTAATTTTGATTAGATTACCTCAAAGACACGTACAACTATGTCCTAAAGCAGAAATAGACACAGTTCATTTCCCACATTGATCCTTCTGAGAGAAGCACATGTAAATTCAATAGCATGCATTAACAGATTCTACTACAAGAACCAACAGACATGAAAGATGAGAAAAAAACCAGAGCACAAATATTTACGTGGGGAAAACCCTTTCGTATAAAAAAACCCCACACTCCAAAGATCGAGCCATTGTATTATTCAGCAACAAAAGGTTACAATACAATTTCAGGCTCTTATCCTTTTCAGAGATTACATCATGTTCATTCTGGATACAACCTGGTAGCAAACTCTCCCTCAGTACACAAGAGAGAATTCAGCAACATAACCCTACCTCTCACTTCCTTTGATTCGGCCTCAAGGCCTCTCCTGCTTTATCTCTGCTTTTCCAGAATGTCCAACGCATATTTCTATCCATTTCTTCTTCCCTGTCTCTTTAGATCAATTCGTTTCCAACTGTTGGACAGCAATCTCTAGCTCAGCAACATTATCATCGTAGATGTTTCCATTTCCTCATGTAGAGTTTTCCCTTCCACATAGAAACGGTCACAACGGTCTCACAGCAAACGGTTCACATTCTGCCTTCTCTGATTGGTCCAAGTCGCACCACGTAGGACAATCTTCACTTAGTCAACAACGATCAACTTGTGTCGCATGTCGGTGAGACACTAACCATGTCTCCCCAATGCCACAAGACCGATTACACAGCCATTTCCAAGAGTCATCCCTATCGGCAAGACATTATACCGAGTCCAGAAAGCTATCGCTCAGACTTCCCCTTGTCGCCAAGACATCTTACCGAAGTTCCTTCTCATCGGTGAGACAATCGCCATTCGATGAGACATCATACCGATGACCACAAGTTATTTTGAAGTGTTCATCAGTTGGCAAGACTATCGTCCTTCACTGAGAGATCATACTGAAGTTCAAAGGTCATACCGACATCAGGATTCCCATCGGCAAGACAATCACTCTTCGCCAAGACATCATACTGATGCCTTCAATTCATATCGAAGATTCCAACCATTGGCCAGACATTCCACATTCGTTGAGACTTCATACCGAAGTCCTTGTGTTTCTCTAATGACTCCATTCGCTAGGAGTCTCACCAAAAACACCCGATCACATGTAGCTTTTTCAACCAGACTTACCGTTGTCGCCAAGAGGTCATAGCGAACCCCTTTCATTACCTCGATGACTCCATATGTATATAGCTGTCGGCGAGACATCTCCCTATCACCAAGACTTCACGCTGAATTCTTTGTGTTACCGCAAAGACTCCAAATGTATACCCGTCAGCGAGACTTACCGCTATCGATGAGACATCACATCGAAGCAAGCCTTTCGGCCAAGGGTCTCCCCGACAACCACTAGGAAACAAAACCGTCAGCCCGACATCTCCCAGTCGCCAAGAGTTCCTACCGAACCCTTATGTTATCCTGATGACCCGAATGTAACTCTGTCAGCGAGACATCTCCATATCGCTAAGACTCATTCCGACAGAGGAAAGTCACACCGATTGCTACATCAACCAGACAGACCAAAGGTCACGCCGATGTCGGCTAGACTTTCTACCATCACTAAGACATCATCCCGACTGTCCAAGGGTACGCTGAAGGTTGTCAATTATGCCAATCGCCAAGACATTTCAAAAGTCACAGCGATAGTCAGGATCAACTAGTAGGTCGGCCAGACATCTCAACAGTCTCACCAAAATTGCTTCACAAGAGGTTTCAGCCTATGGGATTGAGGCACACAATTCCAACAATCTCCCACTTGAAGAAGATCACACAGGCACCTCCAAAGCAACCAAAAACTAAGATCACACTAGCTCCACCAGTTCAGACCCTGCAATACTCAAGACACCCAATCAACAAGATTCCATAGATAATAGTCCACCAGAAAATCTGCAACAAAGACTAGGCATCCAATTGCAACTCACTGTCGAACAAAGCAACCGATCACAACCTTCCAGGAAACCACATAGATCAAAACATGCTCTCATGCTCCATCAAGACTTTTGCACCGACATCTAAGATGTCCACCATTCAGGCAACAACGCCAAGGTGAATAAGCACTAGTCCAACGAACACAAGCAAAAGATCCCAGTGATATCATCAACAAGATACTGCTACCACTTCACTGTGCTCAAATGCTATACAAAAGCAATATCAGCTTCAAAGCTTCAATCAAAACACAACAGTGAAGTCATTCTCCAAAAACAAGACAAAAACACTAGCTAGAACAACAATCGGTCTGACTACCTCCGTCCAACTGATAAACCCATGCGACTGAAAATAGCATCCACAGCTCGTGCTATTCCATCCAATCTCACATACCTCACAGGTATCAACATTAGTAAACTTATTCCAAACCATAACCAACTCATTTAACAGCAAATACAAGCTCCAAGTTCCAATTAGTCAAAGAAGACAAGACACATACAGGAATTCCCACTGCCTGAGTAATCCAGATCTGAAAGATCAAAGGCATCGCAAGTCTACCAATAACAGGACATAGAAAATGTAACCATGTAGTACCAAGGAAATATCCATAATGATATGCACAACCTACAACAAACCATTACAACAAACATTTCTCTCACCACAAACCTTCACAGCCACAGAGAGAAACTCTACACATCATCTTCCTATAGAAAATCCTCCTACATACACTTCTAACAACCAACTGTGTCAAGAATGATCTCCTTCTCATCCCAAAAGAAAATCCTTAACAACATTCATCCATTCAATCACCAAGATCAAACCAACTTTAAAAAACATGGATGTAAGCCTCTCAAAGAAGACCAAACTACATCATTTCCCATTTCAGGAAATCAGCCCATACATCATCTCCTACCAATTCTCATCAGTAAATAAACACAGAAACTCAAGGAGATAAAATAAGTTGTACAACTTCCACTATGAATCCTCCAGAACCATTAAACAGCAATTCAAGATCCATATCATGAAAGTGAACATTAAACACATCTGAAAGATGTAAAGGGCCAAATACCTCTTAGATAAACTGCAGAGCAGACCAAGAGTGGGAACGAGAATACTCCTTCAAGGTATACAAGCCATCATGACTAATCCAAGAGAAATCTCTTCATAGGTCTCTTATTGAACTCACATTCCACCAAGGTGTAGGCTTCTCGGACTTTTTGCTGAAAAAATTCATCAAGAATAACCATCAACAACACTTCTCTCATAAGAGAAAAACAGAAACACCTTATTCTTCATGTATCCATGAGTACTAGCAACCGATCATCTCATGCTAAACTCCAACTGCATTACTGCACTATCACGAAGTATCAAGCAAATAATCAAAGCACCCAATACATAAAGAATTACCATACCACTGTCAAAGCTCCAATCATCTGAATCAGGAACTTATCATGACACCATGATCTACATATCCCCTTTAGGAGATACCATGCTTCAAGTGACTTCACCATGGTCTCAAGTACAATGCACAATGCCAAAACTCCAGTGCACAAACAAGAGTATACCATGACATAAAGCAATTAAACTCAAAACCAACATCACCTGTCAAGCACCACCAACACCTCAGCCAAAGACTCCAGGCATCCTCCATGGATCCAAGATGTTGCACACCTTCAAATAATGTGCATGCAAATGCGAAAGAACCCTTTTGTAGCAACAGGATCTAAGGGCTCCCCCAAGAGACATTTGCAACACATCCAAGAAGCATCATGACCACCTGCCAGGTTCCCATAACCGACTATTTAGGTACTCAATAGTGCACAATGCCAACTAACAAGTCTGCACCAGCAATGAATCACGTGGATAAAGACAGTCCACACAAGTTATCTCACTGCAGCAAGCTAATGCATAACTCGTAGATCGAACATGCATCATCACATTGGAAACTTGAGATCTCAAAGAGAATAACCACGTAGACAACATGATGCCAAACCTGATTTGTCAATCATGTCCACAATGAGCACCATAATCAAGGAACCCACAAGCACTACCACAAGAATGTTGAGTGACAAATCACGTACCAACACTCCCATGTAGAGAAGAAATCACACCTCCTCAAACCATGCACAAAGCATGCATGCAGAACTGCAACTATCTCATCCAGCAACACCCCAAAAAACTAGGGTCTAGAAAATAGCTTAACAGCAACTCCACATAACCACAAGTTTTTCTTAACCGTGTAAAACCTGCAAAACCACAAAACCATGCAAGTACAAATCATCCTTAGAAGGAAAACAACAGTTCAAGAAAATATAGGCCCCTTTCAAGCCAAATCTAAACCACCAACATGTACATGCATCCGAGAAAGAGAGAAAGGCTATTTCAGAAGCTTGCAAATCATCTAATGATTAACTCCGTAGCCTTTATGTATTCGAGGTTAACAGGAAACAGTGCCTTCCAACACCAAGAAACACCACCTAGCATAAGCACTCTCTTCCATGGCTAAGAAAAAAACTAGGCTTCTCCATATCATCAAGGAGCCTCTCAGACAGACACCCAATATGAAAGCTTTACTGCTACACAGCCACAGAGAAAAGAAATCCACCTCATACACCAAGGTTATACCACTACCAACCAGGAGACACAGATCACAACAAAACAACATGATCAACTCCCTTTTCCATCTACACCATCCTTCAAGCTGCGTGTTGTCTCTAAATATCACAAGACTTCCACCCACCAAAGGATCAATAAATTAATTCATTCCTCCAGATTTCCTCCAACCTAACAAACTGAGAAATCTTCACAAGAGAAATACCCAGAACCAACAACTAGAAGAAGGCTCTGACACTACTTGTAATAGAAATTTAGGGCATCTCAGAGAAACCTCCATGAACAATAGTGCCTTTGGTAACTTTAATTTCGATTAGATTACCTCAAAGACACGTACAACTATGTCCTAAAGCGGAAACAGACACAGTTCATTTCCCACATTGATCCTTCTCAGAGAAGCACATGTAAATTCAACAGCATGCATTAACAGATTCTACTACAAGAACCAACAGACATGAAAGATGAGAAAAAAACCAGAGCACAAAGATTTACGTGGGGAAAACCCTTTTGGATAAAAAACCCCACACTCCAAAGATCGAGCCATTGTATTATTCAGCAACAAAAGGTTATAATACAATTTCAGGCTCTTAGCCTTTTTAGAGATTACATCATGTTCATTCTGGATACAACTTGGTAGCAAACTCTCCCTCAGTACACAGCAGAGAATTCGGCAGCATAACCCTGCCTCTCACTTCCTCTGATTCAGCCTCAAGGCCTCTCTTGCTTTCTCTCTGCTTTTCCAAAACGTCCAACGCATATGTCTATCCATTCGTTCTTCTCTGTCTCTCTGGATCAGTTCGTTTCCAACTTTCGGATAGCAATCTCTAGCTCAACAACATTATCATCATAGATGTTTCCATTTCCTCGTGTAGAGTTTTCCCTTCCACACAGAAACGGTCGCAACAGTCTCATAGCAAACAGTTCACATTCTGCCTTCTCTAATTGGTCCAAGTCGCACCATGTAGGACAGTCTTCACTCGGTCAACAACGATCAAATTATGTCGCATGTCGGTGAGACACTAACCATGTCTCCCCGATGCCACAAGACCGATTACACAGCCATCGCCAAGAGTCATCCCTATCAACAAGACATTATACCGAGTCCAGAAAGCTATTGCTCAGACTTCCCCTTATTGCCAAGACATCTTACCGAAGTTCCTTCTCATCGGCGAGACAATCGCCATTCAATGAGACATCATACCGATGACCACAAGTTATTCCGGAGTGTTCATCAATCGGCAAGACTATCGTCCTTCACTGAGAGATCATACCGAAGTTCAAAGGTCATACCGACATCAAGATTCCCATTGGCAAGACAATCACTCTTCGCCAAGACATCATACCGATGCCTTCAAGTCATATCGAAGAGTCCAACCATCGGCCAGACATTCCACATTCGTTGAGACTTCATACTGAAGTCCTTGTGTTTCTCCGATGACTCCATTCACTAGGAGTCTCACCGAAAACACCCGATCACATGTAGCTTTGTCAGCCAGACTTACCGCTGTCGCCAAGAGGTCATAGCAAACCCCTTTCGTTACCCTGATGACTCCATATGTATATAGCTGTCGACGAGACATCTCCCTGTCGCCAAGACTTCACGCTGAAGTCTTTGTGTTACCATGAAGACTCCAAATGTATACCCATCGGCGAGACTTACCGCTATCGATGAGACATCACATCAAACCAAGCCTTTCGGCCAAGGGTCTCCCCGACAACCGCTAGGAAATAAAACCGTCGGCTAGACATCTCCCAGTTGCCAAGAGTTCCTACCAAACCCTTATGTTATCCCGATGACCCGAATGTAACTCTGTCAGTGAGACATCTCCATATCGCTAAGACTCATTCTGACAAAGGAAAGTCACACCGATTGTTGCATCGGCCAGACAGACCAAAGGTCACGCCGATGTCAACCAAACTTTCTACCGTCGTCGAGACATCATCCCGACTGTCCAAGGGTACGCCGAAGGTTGCCGATTATTCTGATCACCAAGACATTCCAGAAGTCACAGCGATAGTCAAGATCAACTAGTAGGTCGGCCAGACATCTCAACAGTCTCACCGAAATTGCTTCACAAGAGGTTTCAACCTGTGGGATTGAGGCACACAATTCCAACAATCTCCCACATCAAATCAAACAATCAAATCCTAAGTGTAGTCCAAATCAAAGGTTTCATATCATCCATATCAACCATTATCATCATTGATTTAAACCCAACCTAAAACAACATCATTTGACAACAAAGTAGAATAATGAAAACATTTCAAAATATTTTATCTTCTATGATTGGTAAAACCTTTCATGGTCACAACTAGAGCTCAATACCAAAAGGCTATGGATTTTAATTGTAAGGAGTCAAGGGATCCTAATGTTAATGATCAACCATATGGAATGCCTCAAACAAGTGAGCTTCCTCCTACTACAACAAATCTTCCAATTACAACTACGAAAAATCTTCCAACCACAACACCTCCAATAGCAAACAAACCTCAAGTGGAAACAATTTACATTACAGAAGAACAAAAACCACGTGAGCTTACTCAAGAGGATATATTACAAATGCAACAAAATCAATATTTCCTTCATGCAGTGGAAGTATTGATAAAATTAGATCCTACATAATACATGCTTAAACTTGCACATATGGGTGCCAAAATTGCATCAAATTTTGATCTTAGCACATTGAAGGAACAACCCCTTGAACAAATGACACAATCCCAAGATCAAAATTCAACAATACATATGACTACACAAGGGGTTGCTCAAACAAGTCATGCAAATCAACATGGTAATCCTTTACAAAACACTTAAGTGTCAAACAATATTAATACAAATGCATCAAATCAAAGCTTGGGAGGTTATGGGGATAATCAATCATCTTCCACTATTCATCAACCCTTGGTTCAAGGTCAAAATCAACCATCCACACAACATCAAGGCCAACCTTTGCAAAATCAATAATATGTCACTCTACAATAATTGTAACAACAACAAGGTTCCCAACAATAATTTGTGTCACAACGAAATCTACAACCATCATACATCAGTTTTCAACAACCAAATCTATCAAATCAAAACATAGGTCAAAATGTGGTTTCAAATTAAAAAATGGTTCCAAATCAAGGTCAAAACATGGGTTCAAATTAATGCATTGCTCAAAATCAAGGTAACATAGTTCCAAATCAAGGTCAAAATATGGGTCCAAATCAATACATTGCTCAAATCAAGGTAACATAGTTCCAAATCAAGGTCAAAACATGGGTCCAAATAAATACATTGCTCAAAATCAAGGTAACATTGGTCCAAATCAAAACATAAGTAGCATTGGTCCAAATCAAAACATGGTTCCAAATAAATAAATAAATCCTAATCAAAACATTGGTTCAAATGCAAACATTGATCCAAATCAAAACATTGGTTCAAATGCAAACATTGATCCAAATCAAAACATTGGTTCAAATGCAAACATTGATCCAAATCAAAACATTGGTTTAAATACAAACATGGTTCCTAATCAAAATATTGGTTCAAATGCAAACATTGGTCCAAATCAAAATCAAGGTTTAAATCCAAACATTGTTCCAAACACAAACATTGGTCCTAATCAAAATCAAGGTTCAAATCCAAACATTGGTCTAAATAAAAATATGGTTCCAAATACAAACCTTGTTCCAAATCAAAACATTGTTCCTAATCAACACATGAGTCAACAAAAAGGTTTTTCTTATGATCAATTACAAGCTCAATGACAAGAACAAGCCCAAAAAATGTATACACAACAATTTTTTGCTCAACAAAAAATGCACAATATGGTCCTCAAGGTAAATAATATCTCAATCCTCAAGGTCAATAATATATTCAATCTCGAGGAAATGCCACACCACAATACCAATATGGGGGAGAATACAACACACCTCCCACACCACCATCTCATTCACAATATCTCACATACAATACACCCCCATATCAAGATCACACATATGCTCCACCATTGGTTAACACAAACATGGACATTTCATCATAACTACAAACATTGACCCAACATATACAAGATATTCAAACGGGAAAAGTAAATAAATCATATGCAGTCTAGGACTTATGTCCCTATCCATTTGATAGAAGCATCATGATGATACCTTTTCCACCAAAATTTGAGATCCAAAAATTTGACAAATATAAGGGAAAAGGAAATCCTAAGGAGCATATAAGATATTTTTATGTTGCTTTTATGGAAGTCTCTTACAATCATTCATATCTCATGAGACTATCCCCAAGAAACTTGGGTGGATTAGCATTGGAATTTTTTTCACATCTCCCTCAAGGAATTAGGACATTTCAAGAGATCGTATATCGATTCGTCATGCATTTCTCTTATAAAATTGATGTCGATGTAACATTAGAAGAGCTTTATACTCTAAAACAAAACAAAGGTGAAACATTTGCTACCTTTTTACAATGATGGATACATAGAGCAAGCAAAAGTAAATGACCTATTCTTGAGAGAAAACAAGTTGAAATCATTGCAGGAAATGTGGAAACAAATCTAGCCTTTCAATTGAGAATGCAATTTGTCACATCATTTGAGGAACTTATATCAAAAGGTCTCAACATTGAATGATCCCTAATTGCTAGGTAGTTACTAATGACGATGTCGTAGATGTAAAGGTTGTTATTAAGGCACCTTCAAAAACATAAATCATGCAACAAAACACACAACAGAACATGCAAATGAACAATCAACAAAATTTTAATAATACCAACACTTCACGAGGACCACCACCAAGACAAAACAATTACCTACCAAGGCATAACAATAATCCTTGGTGAAAATTCACTCCCTTAGGTGAGCCTATTGAAATAGTGTTGAAGAAGTTGATTCATTCAAATCTTGTAATGCTCCCAGAGTTTAAAAATTACCAAGAAACTCAAGTAAATCCTCCTTGGTAAAGAGATGAAGATCATTGTGAATTTCACCAATATAAGGGACACAAAATGCAAAATTGTTTCAGACTCAAACATATCATCCAAGATCTTATTGAATAAGGAGAAATTAATGTTGATAAAAAATCAGGGAATGAGGATCTAGGGATCTATGAAAATCCTATGCCTGATCATGGGAAGGTAAAATATTCTAGAAAAGCATCAAGCTCAAATAGTGTAAGCCATACCTATGATAACACAGTAGGAAACATTTGTGTTACTCATCCATCACAACATGAGGAATCGGGCAATTATCTTCTTAAAACAAAGTAAAGTTCGGTCAACAGTGTCTAGCAATGTTTCATATCAAAATGGCATCAATTATGTCTCAAATTGTAATATTCCTCCCTCATATGATATCATGATTGGACATATTGAATAAGTTCCAAAGCAACAAGAGGCATCCCTTACTATATCCATACCCATTAAAGCTTGTAAAGATTCTTTTATCAATGCTATACCATCCAAAGAGTCATGTCAAGAAGATAATCTTGAGTATAATGAAAGTGGCTTTGAATCAAGTCAAGGTCACAAGCTCATACCCCCACAGCATTATCATGATTTACAAAATATATTCCAATTTGTAAGTGATAGTTGTTCTACCGTAAGTCAAGAAGAAGAGCTCACTTCTCCAAAGTATTATCATGATTTGATTAACATCTTTCAATCCATTCAAAACTTCAAATATATGCTAGATATTGGGTGATCCCATAATAGTGGTTTACAATTTTTGGCCAAACTGGACACTGAAATTATTATTTTTAACTAAATCTTCACATTCGGGCACCTATAGCGGCTAAACTGTGAGGAATTTGAAGATGGTGAAAACTAGAGTCTCATCAAATTTTGTCTTTAGATTCTAAAAATATTTTTTTCAAAATTTTTGGAATCAAATTGTACTTCTTTTTCCATCTCCCATGAAAATTGACTTTTTTTAGAAAACAACATTTTAAAAAGTGCGCACACCATATAACGCATAACTTTTTTTCCATGAAGGATAAAATTCTAATTCTTTCAAATTTAGATTTGTAACTCTAATATCTAATGCTTCCACTTAGTTAGATATTTTTTTATTTAATATTTTTTCCTTAATCAAGTTTCAAAGTCAAACGAATTACAATTCAGACACAACGCGACCGTATAACGCGTAAAGTTTTTTGTATATGTCAAAATTTTATTTTATTTTTTTTGTTGGATCAAGGACTTCCATATATGGTGCACTCATATTTTTCAATATTTTTTTGATAATCTTCTATTTTTCCACATGTGAAGAACAAAGAAATTCATTTTCGATGAAAAACCTATGTTTAATAAAACTTAAAAAACAAATACATAACAAAACCAAAACATATTAAAATTATATTCATTGGATAGCTTGTTCTGAGGAATACCATAATCATTTGAAATAAATTTTAAAAGAATTCATTTGATCCCCTAAAAGCTAAATCAAAAGTGATTTTTTATCAACATTTTGATAGGTGTAAAGGACACGCATTTATAGGTATGGTTTAAAACTAGCGAGGTTCTATCCAAGGGGGTTTGATCTAAGGTGATTTGATCAAACACTCTTCAATTGGAATCCTTAAAATGGAACTTTTTAAGGATTAAATCATTATATTTTCTAAAAATATGTGATTTCAGCTAAAATTCGTTCCTCTCAAGAATTGTAAACCACTATTATGACAACACTCTATTACCCATGAGATGTTTCCTTTCAATGGACATATGGACAATCTTCATCCAAAACAAGGGTCTCTCATTCTTAACATTATCACACAAGAGAAAACAACAATAGAAATCAATGATTCTTACAATGACTGAATCATTAACGTCTCTTGAATCATCATCAAAATCTGACACATCCCAAATTTTGATTGAAGACATTAAGAATGAAGATATTTAGCATTATCTAAGAAAAGGATTATTTGTGCAAATAGTTAACATTCCTCAACAGAGTGTAGAAGAAGTAACATCTTGTATTCAAGACAAGTCATATTCAGTAGCCATCTATCAACGGATACATTATTAGGGCAAAGGATTAGGCCTTGTTAAGAGTGATATCTTGAAATCAGCAAAGATAGTAAATAATCTTGAGCCGCAAGGAAATGGTTTTTCAGCAGTAGCAGAATCAACTCATGTCAGTAATACCTATATAATAATGGAGGAAACTTTGTCTAAGGAAAACACCAACATGGTGAGTACAAAGTGTCCTTATGATGAAACTACTACCAATTCTACAACTAGCCATGTCATGAATCATTATCCACACAACATTCCATTCATAAATTGGGACCAACATAGAAAGAAAGATGTCTATCAAAAACATGAAAACATTGTCATAATAATAGAAGTGTTGAAGCAAGATGGACAAAGCAAATACAAATTAGTACCAAAGAATACAATGGAAAATCATCCCTATCATACTCCATTACTCAAAGAAATTGTGGAGAAAAATAAAAAAGGGAAATAAATCCATCAAATATGTCCAAAAATACAACAAAGGGCTTCACATGCAATGTACAAAGTATATCAAGCAGTTGGCCCTAATTCTACTCAAAACTTCGTATCCACCCATCATTGCTCATCTTTCCAAGTTTGGAGATTCAAAGATTCCAAATTGTTGACCAATCCATCTTCATCCCATATTCCTCAACGCACGTTACCTTCCACTTCATCATCCTTGATATCTAATTCTCGAATTGACCATGTCTTGGTAGAAACTCTTCATCATAAGGACTCTAATGGAACTCTATCACAATGTGCACACCTAGATGAGGTTAATTTCAGTATCAACAAGGCATATGAGAACTCTCAAAGGTTGCATTCAAGCATATGTATCCTAGAAAAGTAACTCCTCTAGATAGGATACCGTTGGTACATTATGACAGTTGCATCTACATCAATACCACCATGTGGTTCAACATGAGCATAAACCTTCAAAAAAGTCAAAAAAGTCAAAAAATCAAAGAAAATAGTAAAGATGAAAATCGTCCTCTAGTAAAAACCACCACGGTGGTGCTTTGGGAAAGTACTATGATGAAAACCTGGAAAACATGCATCATGAGTAGAATTGAGTATCTATGTGTATCATTTCATATGGAAGAATCTCATCCCCTTCATGATAAATCTAGGGTTCCCTTCATCCATCCAATACATCTTCACCCAAATCTTCCATTATATTTTGATCTTGAAAAAGGTTCAAGGTACACTTCAACCTAGCTCATGATAAAAGAATCTTGACATGGTCTTTACCATTTTATCCTGTGCAGTCTTATTGCTTATCTCTAGAATTTCCCTAATGATCCTATTGCATGATAAATATCTGTTGAAAATATTCACATGCTTATCCAAAAAGTATCTTGATTTGTTCATGAAGTATGAAACATTGCTAGACACTAGGGGTAGGTACTTTAGACTTGTTTCTAAACAACTCTTGATCCATGTTTGATATCCCACAATGTGACTTTGACATCATGATCTAGGTATTATTTATTCTCAGAAGATCCAAAAACATCATACAATGACAAAACACCAAAAACATTTGTAAAATCATCAAAATCTCCAAAAACATCCAAAAAGTTGTAAAGTTCTAATCTCCAAAAACATCCAAATATTTGTAAAGTTCAAAAATCTCAAAAATATCCAAATTATCTTGAAATCCAAAAGCATTCATAACATGTAAAAATCTCAAAAACATCCAGATAACATCAAAAACCCCTAAACAAGTCTAAAACATCAAAAAGTTAAAAAAAACACTTGTTGAACTACGTTGTCTCTACGCTTACATAGGCAAGGCCATCATCAATGAGCCCACAAGGCATTAGGTCATTCCTTTAGGAGTCCATCATAATAAACCAATAATCTCAAAGTCTTCTCATCAATAAATTGTCAAGAGTCAGTCAAACTACATTGTCTTTGAGCTTACGTAGGCAAGGCCATCATCAATGATCCCCCAAGGCACTAGGTCAATCCCTTTTAGGTCTTGTTCTTACCCTTGGAAAACACAAAAAAAAATAAAAAACCTAAAAAACCTGAACAGTTGTAAATCTAGAAAACACAAAAATATTTGGAAAACATTCAAAAATTCAAAAATTCAAAAACACCCTCAAATAGCTAGGAAACTATAAACATTCAAAAAAATCATAAACCTTAAAAATCCTCAAAACATTTCAAAATGTTAAAAACATTTAAATATTCTAAAAATATCAAAACCACTTGTTTCATCTCGCTTTCACCCATAATAATCTTCATTCATAATAAATTGATCATCATTTCCACCCTTTGGTGAAGCAAGCAGAAACAAGTGCAACATTTAAGAAAGTAAACTTTAATGAAAAAAATCATGAAGTTAAGATTAATCTTCAAACACGTTAATTAATAAGGTTATATCAACTACCTAATTAGTTTAACACATAATCATTATCCAATGAATGTCCTAGGATATATTGTTTTGACAATGGGCATCATTTTGGATATCATCTAAGAACATCAAAATCTCTTTCACAATTGATATGAATAGCATTGGTTGTTTTGTTTTGTTTAATATTTTCTTATTATTTATCTTATTGGTCCATTCCGATGATCCCTCAATGATGTCTATCAAAATAATTTAGAGAGAAACGAATGGGGCATTAATCGTTGCTTTTGTTTGTTATACTTGTTGGATGTTCTTGTAGTACAGCCTCGATGAACACTTATCTTGCATGTGTTGGGATAGTATCAAGTAAAATAATGGCTAGGACATATCAGGTTCTTCATACCTTTTGTGTATTAGTCTCTTTACTTCGATAGATAATTCTTCAACATGGTCAAACAAGGTTTCCATATGTCAGGTATGAACAAGGATACTCCTATTTGTTTGCATATTCAAAGTCCATCACATTAGATACAATGTCACCCCGGTTCTTCATACCTTGGTCCATCATATCTATTTGCTATATAAAAAATAAGGATTGCTATGATGAATTAAACAAAGTCCTGGAAGCAAAGCAATATCATCTCTCTTGTCACCATACCCAATAAAGTCTCAGAATAATTATAGATTTTTTGGAATTATAAATCAATATCAACATAATAAAAGGCTAATCAAGGAACCATTTCATTTCTTCTATCCATATTATATATGATTCTTACTAACATCTAGTCAACATGTCATAATATACATGGACTACATATGCATAATATGTCACATCAAAATACAAAAATAAATGTATCCATATCATCCATGACATCCACATATACATCTACATCACATCATATCATAAGCATAATAAATATATCACAATTGCATCATGCATCCATAATGAATCATAAAGCATACATCACATAACATCATGTGTATAAAATAAGGCATCATATATCATGATCATATCGAAAGTCATCTCATATATATCAGAATCATTAATGTCATGATACAAGTCAAGTATGTGACATATATGAAAATACATACACGAGGCTATCAAAAATAAGCCCATGAATGAATATATGTCAATCAAGCTATATCAAAAATGTGTCTACATAGGAGCTATCCTCTGCTCTATCGATCCTCTTATCGATGGCTACCCAATAGACCTCCTCTATCTAACTGTCCTATTGATGGGTCACCTGCTAATCTGCTCAGGACTACCCCACTCCTGTGAGAAAAATTCAACTATCGTTGGTGCTGCAAAAACTCTCGGTGGTACAGGGTTTGATATATGAAGCCTCAACCATGGCCTATCCATAGAATGTGGTTGAAACCATAGTACCCTACCCATGCGTAGAGCTAGCCTCCAATTGTTTTCTCTTACCCATCCCCTGAGCCAGTTGTATATCCACCAATTATCGCTACTAGCACTCTTGGTTTCTCTTGCTGATATTTGTCCCACTCAACTCTGGCCTGATCTCTCTCCTGGTGAGTAGTGTCTCTCTCCTATATAGTAGTGTCTCACTTTGTTGTCCTCTGTTGTAGGAGAATCTAGGGGTTTGGACCCACTAGTGCCCATTGTATTGGTTGTACCTAATTTGGTTGTACCAAGGGAAGTTGTGGAGGAGGTTGCTAAGGTGGTCATTGAGGTATCTGCCCAATATGTCTAACCTATCCATGCTACTAAGGAAATTTTCCTCTGCCTCTGCCCTCCCTCTACCATGGCCTCACCGTCAACCCTTGTCGATTTTTTCAATCTAATGGGTGGATGTTGCACAAACCATGTGTCATACATCAAATTCATCCTAAGATCATTTGCACCCCCTGCATCCCATGGTAAGAGATCCATCTATGTGAATTAATTAATCACCACTTGGGGAACTATTTGAGGCCCCCAAGTTGTGATCTTTCTGGAAGAACATGCATAAATACCCCTATAATCAGGTGCCAACACATCATGCGAGTCACTGAACTAACTAGCCACTCAATCTAGCAGGTACCTCTCTATAACATGAATCTAGTGGCCCATGAGCCACCATGTATGTCAGGCGTAGAAGAGATGATCCTGGTCATCATCCCATGGTTGTTCCTGGAGCCATGGTCTCCACCTAAATATTGTCATGTCATTCAAGACTCTCCTCCAATAGGTTATCCATGTCACTCCTGTATGGTGGAGCGTGATCATACCAGCATATCTATAAACCACTAGATCATCCTAATTGACATCTCTCAAAGAAATCACCAGTCGAAGCACAACAATGTGCTCCCAAGCCCAGATATGTAGTGTCACTCTAGCGGATAGGTTGTGCCCTCGCAAGTAAACCACCTAATGCATGTCATGGTATAAAGTTGCAATAATAACTATACCCCACGCATAAGTGTGCCTCATCCACTATAGCCTCTAGAACTACACCCCAACCGATGTTGAATCCTTGACTATGTCTATCAGGAACTAGGGCTCCCATAATTAGTCCTACAATAACCAATGTCAAGTCACTAGCATGTCCCTAGTGTCTCCACAAGTCAATCTGATAACTCTCTTCCTCCAGTGCCCTAGCTCGTAATACTCAAAACATGGCGGCCAAGCCAAGGTCTATAATGTAAATAACTTTGTATCCATGAATAGGCACTTGTAGGATGCACTAGACATCCTCAAGGGTAATTGTCACCTTTCTAGTAGGAATATAGTGATCCCATAATAGTGGTTTATAATTTTTGGCCAAATTGGACACTGAAATAAAAAAATTTAACTAAATCTTCACTTTCGGGCACCTATAGCGGCTAAACTGTGAAGAATTTGAAGATGATGAAAACTAGAGTTTTGTGGAAAAAAAAAATTAGATTCTAAATATATTTTTTCAAAATTTTTGGAATCAGATTGCACTTCTTTTTCCATCTCCCTCGAAAACTAGTTTTTTTCATAAAACAACATTTTAAAAAAGTGACGCTCACCCTATAATGCATAACTTTTTTCCCATGAAGGATAAAATTCTAATTCTTTCAAATTTAGATTTTGTAACTCCAATATCTAGTGCTTCCACTTGGTTAGATAGTTTTTTATTGAATATTTTTTCTTTAATCAAATTTTGAAGTCAAACCAATTACAATTCAGACATAACACGACCGTATAACACGTAACTTTTTTGTATGTATCGAAATTCAATTTATTTTTTTTGTTGGATCAAGGACCTCAATATCTGGTGCACTCATATTTTAAAAAAAAAATTGACAATCTTCTATTTTTCCACGTGTAGAACAAAGAGTTTGATTTTCGGTGAAAAACCTACATTCACAAGAAATAAAAAATAAATATAATAATAAAATTAAATTTATTTAAAATTATACTTTTTGGGAAGCTTATAATAAGGACTACATACTTACAAAAAATAATTTTTAAATGAATTCATTTGATCCCCCAAAAGGTAAATCAAAAGTTGTTTTTTATCAGCATTTTGATAGGTGTAAAGGAGACTCTGTTATAGGTATGATTTAAAACTAGCGGGGTTCTATCCAAGGGGGTTTGATCTAAGGTAGTTTGATCAAACCCTCTTCAATTGGAATGCTTTAAATGAAACTTTTAAAGGCTTAAATCATTATATTTTCTAAAAATATGTGATTTCAGCAAAAATTAGAATCTCCCAAAAATTGTAAATCAGAATGCCACCTCTCCACTAGTATGATCATCATTGCAAGGTGGGTCTTGAACTCAGACATGTACGCAATGTAGTATAAACCAATGGTACCCAAGAACTCATCCTCCTCATCCTCAATTTTTCTCAATCATGATAAGATCCTAGGTCTCCTCTCATGAGAAAGTAGTGGTTGAAAGCTCTCCTACATGAACAACACACACATCGTCTTGAATTTGCTAAAAATCAGAAAAGTTTCTTAGTCTAGAACCCTAAAAAAAAAAATGTGATCCTTTAAACAAGTGTATTGCTCTGTCATGTTTTCAAATGCATCACTAAAATGCAAGTGTCGCTAAAATGCAAGTGCATGGCAGAATAGAAAGTACATGTTTGGCAAGTGTGTTGGTCTGAAATTTCTCAAGTGTGTTTCCATGTCAAATTCAAGTGTGTGTGTGTGTTTTTGTGAGTACGTCGAGGTATACTCAAACCCTAGCATAGTTTCTCTGAAGCAACGCTCCAATGCAAGTGCGTCGTTGAACCTTGCAAGTGCATCACCAACCGCAACAACTACATTACTGAAATAGCGACACATTTGTTTCCTATATTTAATCCTACATTTATCTACATAAAAAATCATGCAAGAAAAGTTTGTTTGGGTACATACCAGTGGTCTTGTGTCGGCTAGCCATTGCAACTCATGGACTCGGTTTGCGCGATGTAGGGGAAGCACATGATCTACCATTCTATCAGCTACACTGCAGGGTCTCTCTCAAAATCACTCTAAGCTCTCCAAAATTTTGAAATGCAAGTGTGTAAATGAGCTTGAAAGTGACCCCAAACCCCTATATATGCATGGGAATTAGGGTTTTTGGCTTGAATGTGTGGTTTAATCCTAGGGTTTTGATCTCGCATCTTTGATTTTGAGTTCTACAGCTTGTTATAAGTGTTATATCAATGTCCCGAGGCTTATTTTTCATCCTCTTTATAGCCGAATTAATCTCATAGCCATGTCACAAGGCCGACTGAAAATTAGTCTTTTTCACTTGAACTCTCGAGGGGGCAGTATACCAGTATTCATTCCTTCCACTGGGGCACAGTAGAGCATCGGGAAAAATCAAGAAAATGTTTAATTTTGATTTAAGCAGCATCAGTTCTTTGAAACAACGCAACAAGTGCATTGCTTCAAAGAGGGGAAAAATGTAGACACTTAAAATTGTCATGACAATATCACATACTTGATTTCTCGTACTAACATCATTTCTAGTCTATTTCACATATTTCATCCATTTAATTAAATAATGTCAATTATTTGGTTAAATTCACCTTTTCTCCTATTAATTAAATAAATCAAATTTATTTAGTTAATTTACTATTTTTCATACTAATTTCATTCTCACTTGATTAAATAATGAAAATTATTTAATTAATTTTCATTCTTCACACTTTGATTAAATAATTCATAATTATTTAATTAAATCTTTTATGTTGTTCATTTGCACAATCAAATGGTTTTAATTAATTGTTAATTGGTAAATTTCTTTCAAAAATCTATAAATAGTACATTTTTCCATAATAATCATCCACAAGCTTTGAGTAAACTTACTCGCTTGAATTGAATCTCCAATTTGATCAATTTGAGAGCACTTGTGAGACATTTGAATTCATTCATTCATCAATTGCTTTGCATAATCATGGATTTTGTTTAGGTTGAAGCACTCCACATCCAACTTGGACATAATCCCACAATGGGATTAAGGTTTGTGTTTCCTAGTTAGAATTCAATTTGATTTACTTTGAATATTTCATGTGTTTGAATTCTAGTTTTGGTTTTGTGAACAATTTCATTGGATTGTATGATTAATTGATCAATTGTTTCATTGTTTTGGTTTAATTGATGTTATTTGATCATTCAATTTTATACATTCATAATTTTTATCACATCTCTTTACATTTCATGTATTTTTATCTATCTCTATCTATCTGGTTGTTCGAGGAAGTGGAAACACCAAAACAAGGGTTTGACTGAGACAAGCCCCAAAATAGCCCCCAATATTTTTCCCTCTTTGTTTATGTGTAGATGTATAAATTTGATAAGATGAACTCTACATATTTAAGGATTTTATTCTCTATTTTACTAGAGACGACAATGCAAGGTACAGACATCCCTACGGTGCACTGTCGTCCATAGTTGAGGCTTAATCCTCTTGTGGGTAAAATCTGTGAGTTATTTACTTCCTATTTTTGTATACTAGAAATTTTAATTTTGTTAGTAGTCCATGTTATTAAACATTTTTTATTATTCATTTCATTAGTAGTTTATTGTTTATTCAATTAAGTCATGCAAATACTTTTTATTCTCAATCTCGTCACCTGAGCTTTGATCCCTAAGGTAATCGAGGGCTATTTTCTCCTTAAGACCCCATCGTCTTGAGGGTAGTGAATCCCCTCCTTTACAATTACACATCTATAATATAAAAAAATCAAGTACCAAGGGACCTTCCTACATCAATGTTAGCATCAACAAAATTTAGGGTTAGTGAAGTTCATTGAATAATTACATAAACACTTTCAACAAAAACTAACAACCAAGTGAATCCAAAAATAGCTAAAGCATTTGAAAGATTATATGGTGCATCAAAACATCACTAACCCAATTCCTAATAATCATCTTAATCTTAGTTAGATCATGACCATAATTGAAGATGAAATCCATGCTTAAGGTGAGTCGCATAGAAATAATTCATGTGGTTAGAAAGTGGTAATAATAACATATATCTTTACTTTGATTTATGTGTCCAAATTAACTCTTGTTCAAAGAGGGGTTAAATCTATTTCTTTGTAATCAATTTATTGAGCATAAATAAACTATTAACATCATGTGCTAATTTAAACAATATATTATAAATCTAGCACTACAAGACAATCATAGTGAAGTTCACAAATCAAAGAATATAAAAGTTGCATGCAAAGTTTCATAATTATGTAGAATTAACAAAGTCACAAGGTATAAGAAGTGCAACTAGGGTCACTAAATAGTTAGGCTTTACAAAAGCATGTAAAATATTTGAGTCCATGCATGAGGGTACAAGACTCTCAGCAATTGTTAAATTGATATTTGATCTTTTTACCACTCCAACAAGAGTAGATGAAAAGCTATAAATTATCTTGTTGAATTGGAAAATATAACTTAATTAGATGGTTATAATTGTGACCTTATTTGATCCACACTTATCTATTTTATTATTCAAATGAACATACATGAAAAAATGGGACATAATTGGGGTAGGAAGACTAGACTATTCGTGTGATCCACTCTTAGAGCATAATAAACATGATTATAGCTAGGTTTGTGATAGTGTGTGCAATGTTGATTCAATAACAATACAAAATTTGATCATTAATCATAATCTAAAAAATCAACTATCAATTATCTAAAACAAAAAATAGAGTTGACCACATTCTAACCCTCTTAATCATTTACGCTTATTGGTGTCAACTCTTAATTTAATCTAATTATTATTTATCATTTATATCAATTAATTAGACTCTAGATTTGTGTAGGGTGTGTTTATTTCCCCACACTTTGTTAATGCAATGTACAATATTATTTTATTCTTATTTGTTCATGGTCCATCAGTTTATATGTACACGTGTAAGAAAAATAATCACATTGACATAAATAATTCCTAAGGTAAATTAACTATTGTCATGAAACAAAAATGACCCTAAAATTATAGAGTTGAGATTGTAAAAATGATTAAATAAATAATAAATTATGTGCACAAAATTTAAATAGATAAAATGATGTACTCATTTCTAGATTTTAAGATGATTTGGTTATGACATATGGTACAAAGTATTTTTTCCTTATGTCAAAACTCTCTAACATGTCAAACAAATAGTTTTGAATTGGTAAATCTATTACTTGGTGTTTTAGGTCAATTTGCACATGCAAAAATTATCTCTACTCCCATGAATTTGAATTATGTGTGCATATTCATTTTGACTATCTATACACTAAATATTCTTATTTACTTAAATATATTGACCTATAGTAAGTGAATGGTAGTGTTGACAAACACCTTTGAGAGATTTCAAAGCAAGGGTCTTCGCCTTGGTCAAGCACCTAGATCTAATCTAACAAATTTGAAAAGATTGAAGATACAATAAGCAATCAAGTAATATGTATGCCTAGCCATATGTAATTGTTGATATCATAGTTTGATGATGATATGCAATGTGTAATGAAGTTCTCTAGATGTAGTGATGCCAAAATGATATTAGATGTACTCAATGATTCCTAGATTATATTAGATGTACACAATGATTCCTAAATAAGTTCATTTTATACAACATCCTAATGTGTAGTTTGAATATTTCACACTCAAGTTAGCAAGTAATGACTAGTAAGAAAAAAGTTGATGTGGGTCCATTTTAAATTCAAAAATTAAAAACTTAGGGATCAAATCTATAAGAGTATTTTTGTGCCCACAAAATCAACCAAATATATGTAAAGTTAAAATTAGTTAACTCTTAAATAATTCACCAAACTTCTACACAAAATAAAACTAACTATAAAATAGTCATTTCACTTTAAACAAAAAACAAAAAAAGAAAAGTACAAGATATGTAATTTTTATTATTATACCATTATTTTTTTCAAAATTTAAAATATTAATACTCTTTAGAAACTAAATATTATATTACTCATAAGAAATAAAATATTAATAGGACTTGATTGAAATATTCATTTAACCTATATTTAAAATTAGTAAAAAAAATAATTAAAATATCAGAAATTAAAATTGGAAAAAAGAAAAAAAATTGAATATGCTTGGGTAGCTTTATTTCCGTTTTTTTCTGTTTAGGTTGGGGGTGGGAGGAATGCGGGTAAATCATGGGGACCCACTATAACATTCCAAGTCCAATATTAAAAGGGATAAATATATTTTTTTAATTATTTTTATTTTAAAAAGGGAACTAAGAGGGGGGAAAAGCATAAAGCAAATGCACGCGGACTTTGGGATATTTTTTAACGTTTTCCTTAATTGGTGTGGTATGAATAATTCGTTAAACCGCCGTAAGTGCACATGGAATTAGGTGGTATCTACTCTACTTCACACATAAGGGATTGGAGAAATGGCAAATGTGAAAAAGAAAAGTGGCCCTACTTGTCATAAACTCACCCATTCAACAAAGACCAAGCCTACTCATTCAAATATGCAAGTGCAGATTTAAGTCATTTTGACAATCATGGATCTAAATCTTGAACTTTTGAAATTCAAATTATAAATAGATCATCTTAACTACTTTCTATGATATTGTGACTTGAACTAGCACACATTTGTGTTGATTTATGTGTTTGGTTGTTGTATTTCAAGACATTCATTTGAGATCATCTAGGAGTGATGCAAGAACTTTTCATATAACCTTTATGAAAGCATTTTAGTAGTGTTATCAAAACATTATATCAACACACATCACCCTGCGTTCACTACTTGCTTGTGTGTTATCTTTGATCTTTCACTTAGAATTATAAAGCTAGTCCAGCTAGGGGTATAATTGAGTAGAATGTGACCCTAACAATTCAACGAACTCCTAAAGGTGTTCCTAAACAATTTCAATCCTTATGTAGATTCATATATCAAAATTCTAAAGTGAACAACTTTTAACAATCAATAATTTGCTTGATCAATTTTATGGGTATAGGTTCACACATCAATCCAATTTCATCAACATGGAGATTAGGTCCATAGGTGTGAACCTTAAATATAGTAGTGCATAGTTGGTTTGTATATTTTAAGACGCATATCTAACCAGGCCTAAAAATTCCAATCTTATCATAAATCAATTCAGAATACCTTTGACATCATTTTCCTATTTCTAAAGTCTAGCTAAGCATTACAATTTGATTTCCAAAGTCATCTTTTTTCTAACAAGATACATACTTTTCATGTCCTAATTATCCCCAAAAAGTTATCACATTATTGGACATACATGTCAAAAAGTGGTTGAGGGATATAATCTATTTGATTAATGGTGCACCAACTAAAATATCTCTCAACAATTTAATGCATTTGTCAGTGATGTTGATCCCCAAAATCACTGCTCCACAATCCTAGAACTCTTCTTACCTTCATTTCTAGAGATTTATCATCAAGAAGGTAAAATAGGGGTTCATTGCTAGATTGAGGAGGGTTAAAGGCCAATTCATGAAAGTGGTTAGTCTCTCTCGCACTTTGAGCTCAACTATGCCTAAGAGGGTATTCTTAGAGGTATCCTTAATAGGGTTTTAAACCAATTAAATGTGGCATGATTACAATAATCAACTATACCAAGTACTAATTCAAAGATAAACTAGAACTCCATAAAACCTCTCATATAGTTGATAAGACACCTTGTACATACACGTACAAATGTCAACAATATTATAATCCCCTTAGATTATTTCATTAATTATTTCATGCACAATGGCAAAGTACATGCATGTAAGACATGATCCTAATAAACTAGCTATTTGAGTTGCTTGAGATTGTTCCTTAGTTTGTATTATCGAACCATAAACATCATGTACATTCTATTGTACTCCTTATCTACTCTTGCTTCTACTATGGATAGATGATGTTTTGAATGATGAATATTTGGTCCTTCATCAATATAGGTTGATGTCTACTCTATTGAGCAACACAGTCATGAATAGCGAAGAAGATGGAGACACATCCAAAAAAGTATCAATAAAGTTATATTTCATTTACATGATAGTTAAATATTATCTCTATGCAATAAACCTACTTTATAATCCATGTAACCAAAACTACAATGATCCACATGTAATAATAAATGATCATTGCAAAGATTTTTTAATGCATTTGATGTTGTCATGCATACACTAAACCCTTGTTACATTCATTCCCATAAATGTGGTAAAAGGAAATACATAACTACAATTAAAATATCCCCCTAAATCATTACAAACAACTATGGTGGCATACCATTGCTAAAACATGTGCATTAAAATAAACTTCACTTTTCAAAATGTATTCCTTCACTTCTGATCCATACTTTATGTTTGATGCGCTAGAATCAACTACAAGCATTCACGAACCAAAAATTTAGCTTAGTCACCAACCATTTGCATTTAGAATAAATTGATATTTATAACACTCAAGTTTGGCCTTCAATAACTTGCATGAACTTTTGAGATGAAATATAACCCATGGATGTCACATGTGGAAGGCATCCAAGTCCGTGACACTTTCTAAATGAACAACAAAGAACCACACATGTGGATCCAGGAGAGAAGAACTCCAATAACCATATTAATGGTGTCATGGTTGGCTCTATTGTTTGTAATTAAATTTACACTTGAAATCATTCCATTAGGTTAAATAAAAAAAAATTGTGTGGAAGGATAAGTTGGTGGATGAAGGTCCAATTTGACTTCAATGGAGTGATACTAATGGGAAAGTTGTAGAGGTAGGTGAAATGACTTATCAAGGGTTTTTGGGTCAAAACAAGCCATTCAACATGTTTTCAATTCCAAGAGGAACCTTGGAACTGAGATCTGGAGTATAAAGGGGGTCAACAAATCTAACAAAATAAATGCAAGGAAGTATGATGGGAATTGGGTGGCAAGAGGAAACTAGGACTTGGGACCAACAAGGAAAGTCAAGTGTCAAGAGTTAGGAATAAATCTACACATAGTAGTTAACGAGAGGTACAAGGGTGGAGGTTTCACCCAAGGATCCAAGGTCTAAAGTGGAAGGATCAAATTCGGAGTCAAGTTCCAAGAAGGAAGAAGGATTATGGATGGTCAAGAGAAACAAGCCCATGGAGATTGGGTAAAACAAGGAACTTAGAACTAAGTTCCAAGGCTCTAGGTTCCTTTGATGACTCGTGACCAAAGGGGAAGGCTTAGGTAGAAGGGACAAGATTGGGGTTGGGAAAGGAATGTAGACCAACATGCATAAGAAACAAGGAAATACATAATGTGGGGACTAGAGAGCAAGGTGGACTTGGGACCTCATGAGGAGCAAGAATGAAGGGGAAGTGGGGGATTGGCTATACATGACACTTCTTTATTGGTTTGTGCTACATCTCCTATACAAGAAGTGGTTTCATGATATTTACATTTACATTAAATTGGAAGAATTTCCACCTAACTATTATAAAATGACTTGACCATATTTGTAATTCAATTGCTAATATTTTAAATTATTATGGAGAATTATATATATGTGGTTTTAATGGTGTATTGCGTAGATACGTCAAAATTCATGAGAATCTAGTTACTCTTCAATATGCTCACAATGTCATATGGGGGAGTCATATCAGTGTTGACTTATTGGTTCAAAAAAATTATGCATGACTTATTACTAGAGTAAAATAGAAAATAATTCATATGATTTTATTTAGCAATATTTAATGTTTGTACCAAACACATAGTAATACAAAACATGCACTTACTGATGAGCTTTACACATTTACCTTTCCTTGGCCTTTTTTACACAAGGATAATATTTGGTTGTTAAGATTGCCTTGATGTCTTCATAGGGATACACTTTTATTAGCATAACTATAGATTATTTTATTGTGGCTTGAATCCATGTCCCTTAAATCCACCATGACATCCACTACTTGTGCTTTTTATCTTGGATAATCTTATTTCTAAACATTATTCACCATCCACTATTATAACTAATAATCTTACATCTTTTGAGGATAAAGAAGCAAAAATGTTTTACAAAATTTTCCATATTCAACAATACTTTCTACCCCTTACTACCCATAAGGTAATAAACAAATAAATGCTACCAATAAGACAATAGCCAAATAGAGGCTACTAATAAGAAAATTTAGTAAAATTTTAGAAAAATAATTAATAAATACATTGCTAATGCATATAACATATTATTAATTGCACTCCTACTAGATATACACCTTATTCATTAGTTTATAACAGTGAGGTTATTGTTCCCCTTAAACTTAAGATTACCTCCTTATGTGTTTCTCTTTATGGCATTATTAAAAACATTATGTATGGGGGGAAAATATCATAGGAACATAAACCACTTGATGAAAAAATAGTTGATGTATTAGATAATCTTCAACTGTATCAAGGAAGATCAAATAATTTTTTTAATAAAGGCACCATCGACAAATATTTTTGCCTTGGTGATTTGTGTTAGAGTAATCATGAATTAGCTAATGATTAATTAATTTTTAATTAATTATTAGTCTAATTTATTCTCATGCACTTAAACTAAACTTAGGAGTTCTTTATTCAGTTAACTAAGTGTTTTTCTATGTTAACTAAAGTGATCTATTATTAGATCATTATGTTTCCTTGCATGTGATGTTGACACTTGTCTTAAACTAATCCCTTTACCATTTAGGGTTGCTCCTATATAGCACTCAACCCTCATTGTATTATCACTCTTCTACTCTCTGGAGATTTCTCTTATGATCTCTCGAATTGTCATCCTTTGAGGAATTTTGTTTTCCTTGAAGATTCTTGAGGTTCATTCTGCAGCTTTTTCTTGTTGAGGAATATTGCACATATTATTTGTAGATCTCTTTCATGGAAGGTGTCTTTGTTCGTTGTTGGATCTTGTGGCTCGTGTTTTTCACAATTATAACATGGTATTAGAGTCTTGATTCAACAAACCCTTTCTCAATTTATGAGGTTTTTTTCTTCAACAAGGGTCACAGGCTTCAGGTCTAGAATCCCCTTTGCTTTTTCTTGCAAATTTTGGAGGTGGGTGATTTTTAAGTGCATTTTGGCACAAAAAGGACTTCACCATTGGATTTAGAGTTGTCGAGAAAGTCAGATTTGACTTTTGTTTGGCCTCATTTAGACTCCTAAGGTTAGATCTGTGAGGGTTTGAAGCAGTTTTTTTTCCAGATCCGAAGGGTAGCTACGATTTTGGGGCATTTTGGGTCAAAAAGAACCTCACAGTTGCATTCAGGAGACCCATTCCATGAATTTTGATATATAATTCAAACTATTTTGGTCTTGGGAGATTCTAAGGAAAAAAAAATTGCCAAGGAGATTGTATGGCCTCCCTAGCATGTGAATCAAGGTACAATTTCACAGAAATCATTTTAAAAAGTATTATTTTAAAAGTTTTTTTTAATTATTATTGATGAATTTTTAAAATTAAAAAAAAATCTCATAGGTACTGTGTCAGGCACAGTACCTCGGCCCACCCATTTATGGGCGCAATACCTTTAATGGGCCACCAGCCATTAAATGGGTGACAACCCATTAAAGGCCCAACCCCCTTTATTAAGCGGTGGTCATGGGGGGAATAACCCCATTTTTAATTTTATTTTTTAAAACAACAGTTTTTGCCTGCCCTTGGTCACATGGGTGACCAGTGCCCAGGCCAAGGGGGGCTAAAAGAAATTTGATTTTTTTTTAGCAGAAGTACTAAATTTGGAGGATCTCTATTTTTGGAGATTTTTTTGACAAATTTGGTTGAGTTCCTATTTTACCCAACCTAACCCCTCTTTGTTGGGTTTTTCAGTTTTGCACCTTATCTTCCAGAGGCCATATCTTGGCCATACAATGGTTTTTTCTAGTGCATTTTTTTTTTGAAATGGGGTAGAATTTTGTGCTCTTTTTAGTGGTGTAGGTGGTTTTTAGTTTTTACTTCTAGTTTTTTCCAGAATTTAGTTTTCTTAGTGTTGTTGTTCAATTCTCGTTTTGGAGACTTTGACGGGCCATATCTTCTGCATCCAGACTCCTTTTTGGGTGCCATTTTTTTTAAAGTGCATGTTTTTTCATGTACTTCATCATGGTGCTACCAATTTCCTCATTATCTATCTAAGAATTTTATTTTCAGCATGTAGTTCTTTTTTGGACTTTATGGGCTTCCACTATATGTTTTTTTCACTATGTAGATGCACTAAGATAAAGTGCCATTTTGGTGTATATTTTTTGGGGATTTTTCACATCCTATTGTGCCTTTTGTATTCACACTATGATATAAAGTGCCATGGGGGGTTGATGTTTTCCTTTGGTTTTCCATCACATCTTTGTCAAGTGAGTGTCCCTTCCACGACAACAGTGAATCCTAGTGATTCTTTCCTCATGTGTGTGTGCCTTAGTTTTCACACCCTTTTATTTGTAAGTTGTTTCTCCTTAATGCACTTCTTGGTTTCACACAGTTTTAGTGTACCTAACTTGGCTCTCCCTTTTTAGTATTATTGGGGGGTTTCTATTGTTGGTGCTAATGCTTCCTTGGTTTCACGAATTTGAGTGATCTACGTATCTAGTTCTTGTTCCTATGTACTTTCAGATGAAGTGTGTACATCAGTGGTTGGTTACATGCATTTCAGTGAGATGGATCATTTACCATATGGACACTCTTGCAATCCTATTTCTAGAGGTGACCTTCCATTTTCATTTGATCAGAGACTACTGGTACCTGTATTTTTGACTTGAAATTTTCATGCATGTTGAGTAGTGTCATTAGGGTCACTCATGTAGATTCATGTACCATTTGTATCTTTAAGTTCCAGATATTTTTCCTTTGTTTTCCATTTCATTCAAGTAGTGTTGTTGGGGACACTCATGTAGATTATTGTCTCTCTCTTGATTAGTGTTCTTCAGACTATTTGGTACCTATATTTTTGAATTGCATCTTGCATGTTGAGCAGTGTCATTGGGGTCACTCATGCAGATTCGTGTACCATCTATATCTTCGATTTCAAATGTTTTCCTTTGTTTGCCATCTAATTCAAGTAGTATCATTGGGGGCACTCATGCAGATTATTGTCTTCTTGATCTTGACATTTGTATCTTCAAATTCTAGATGTTTTCTTTTGTTTGTCATTTGATTTTAGTAGTGTCATTGTGGGAACTCATGCAAATTCTTGTTGTCTTGATCCTGATCATCATTTGTTTCAGAGGAGATTCTTCATTTCAACACCAAATCAATCATCATTCGATAGCAGTCTACAACTTCTTCATGCTTCAACGATGTTCTTATTGTTCCTCTTATTTTTGGGATATTATTTTGGTTGGAGGCTCCTTAGCCCTTCACCCTTGATTTGGAGGCTTTTTTAGTCCTTCATTCATCATTCTCTCTTTTGGAGAGTATTTTTCTCCCACTGTGGTTTTCTCCTTTTTTTCCAATTTTGAGAGATCTTTTGTTGTACATGGGTACCTTACCAGGCCTTGTTTGTCGAGAACTATCATGCATTATTTTTTAGGGTTTTTATCTACTCCCTAAGTTCATCTTAAGGGGGGCGTTAGAGTAAGAATGCATTAGAGAATGATTAATTAATCTTTAATTAACTATTAGTCTAATTTATTGTCATGCACTTAAGCTAAACTTAGGAGTTATTTATTTAGTTAACTAAGTGCTTTTCTATGTTAATTGAAGTGAGCTATTATTAGATCCTTTTGTCTCATCACATGTGATGTTGACACTTGTCCTGATCTAATCCCTTTACCATTTAGGTTTGCTCCTATATAACACTCAACCCTCATTGTATTATCTCTCTTTTACTCTAGAGATTTCTCTTTTGATCTCTCGAAACTCTCAACCTTTGAGGACTTTTGTTTTCCTTAAATATTTCCCTATTTTACCATCAAGACCTTCTGAGGCAAAAAAATTGTATAGGGGAATGTACGGCCCCTGTACAAATTCCTTACACGTAAATCAAAAAAGGTGAATTTAAAAGGAGGTCTACGTTTTTTGGTTTTTAAAAATTACTTGTTTTTAGAAATTAAAAAAAAAACTAAAAACTAAAAGGGGCATTTTAATTTTATGTCTATGTATTTTATTAAGGGCAGTGTTTTTTACAAAAAAATAATATATTAATGAGGGGTATCCACAGTACCTACATTTGCAGGCCTATGAGCCCCTTCCTCCAGTGCCAACGACTATGCCAACCATTGGCGATATGTGTGGACCAACTGACAGCTTTTATTGCCACCAACAGCCACCACACAATTGTCTGTTGACTGGTTTTAAAACTCCAACAACTCCTCCATATAATGGTGCTTCATAAAAAACCGTCCCCTGCTTGGCTTTTCTAACCACCATTGCTGATGTCAACACAAATTTCTCAATAAGTTTTTCACTTTTCTAGGGTAGGTGATTTTTTCAAACAATGAACAGAAAATTCTGACTACCGACAAGAATATGTTGATGAATCTTATTTTTGGTGAGTAGATTTTTTTCCTGACCACTAGGGAATATTCTTGCAAATATTTTGTTGATTTTAGCCATATAGACGACCCCTTGCCCCCTCCTAGCCCTTCATTTGGCTTTAGAGAGCATTTTTCTTTTTGGCATAACTTGGGCATACAAAGTCAAAATCAAGAAAACAAGATATCATCGAAAAGATGGTTCCACCAACTTTCTAGTGTTGTGGGTCTCATCACTTTTTTCTGCTGCTAGTGCATTATACAACCTATTGAAGTTAAAGGTGTTGTTTTCAGTCCTGATCTCGTAAAATTTGACCTATTTCTCTGTTTTCCACAATTCTAGTGGCGTTGGGACCATCTTTCAAAGCTCTTCATAGTCATCCATGCAATTTCTCCAAATTTCCCTCCAGTTACATTTTATTCATTTTTTTTATGTTTTCGCACTTTGGTGAATTACTTGGACATCTTAGCTCCTGGAAACTTTTTGTTTGTGTGGGATGACTCGTTTTTGGTTGTTCTACATGTATTTCTAGTCTTTTTTCCTATTTGGGTATTGTAGACATCTTTTTTATGGACATTATTTTTTGTAGACGCATTGAGATAAAGTATCATTTTGGTGTATATTTTTTAGGGATTTTGCACATCTTGTTGTTCCTTTTATACTCACACTATGATATAAAGTGTCATGGGTGGTTGATGTTTGCCTTTGTTTTTCCATTACACCTTTGTCAAGTGAGTTTCCATTCCACGACAACAGTGAATCCCAATGATTATTTCCTCATGCGTGTGTGCCTTAGTTGTACACCCTTTTATTTGCAAGTTGTTTCTCCTACATGCACTTCTCGATTTCACACAGTTTCAATGTACCTGTCTTGGCTATCCCTTTTCAACATTATGGGGAGTTTTTACTGTTGGTGCTAATGCTTCCTTGGTGTCATGTTGGAGTTACCTACATATCTAGTTCTTGTTCCTATGTACTTTTGGATGCAACATACAACAATAGTTGGTTACATGCATTTTAGTGAGATGGATCATTTACCATATGGACACTCTTGCATTCCTATTTTTGGAGGTTCTTCATTTTAGCACCATATCAGTCATCATTCGACAACAGTCTACAGCTTCATGCTTCGGCGATCTTCTACATGTTCCTCTTTTTGGGGCATTATTTTGGTTGGAGGCTTCTCAGTCCTTCACACCTTGATTTGGAGGCTTTTTCAGTCCATTCGCCTTTCTCTCTTTTGGAGAGGAGTTTTCTCCCAATGTGGTTTTTTCCTTTTCTCCAGTTTTGAGAGATCTTTTGTTTGTACATGGGTACCTCACCAAGCCTTCTTGGGACCCATAATGCATTTTTTTAGGGTTTTTAGCTACTCCCTAAGTTCATCTTAAGGGGGGGTGTTAGAGTAATCATGCACTAGCTAATAATAAATTAACCTTTAATTAATTATTATTCTAATTTATTCTCATACACTTAAGCTAAACTTAGGAGTTCTTTATTCAGTTAACTAAGTGCTTTTATATGCTAACTAAAGTGAGCTACTATTAGATCATTATGTCTCATTACATGTGATGTTGAAACTTGTCCTAGTCTAATCCCTTTACCATTTAGGGTTGCTATTATATAACACTCAACCCTATTGTATTATCTCTCTTCTTATCTCTAGAACTCTCAACCTTTCAGGACTCTAGTTTTCCTTGAAGCCTCTTGAGGTTCATTTTGTAGCTTTTTCTTGTTGAGTAATATTGAACATATTGTTTGTAGATCTCTTGTGTGGAAGGTGTCTTTGTTCATCGTTTGATCTTGTGACCTATATTTTTCATAATTCTAACAACTCTATTCTTCATTCTAACCCTAGAAATCCATATGCTAAAGAAGATTCATGGGGTAAAATTATCCTAATTGATTAGGTCCCTTCATTATCACTTCTTGGTTTTGAACTAGTTTATTTTGTTTATCCAATCCTAAAGGAAAATTGATGAAAGATCTAGTTAATATCATGCATTTTTATTGTTATTACTATTTCCTATCAGCTTAATGATATAGGGGAAACTACCAAACATGCTAAAATATTTAATCCTTTACCCTTTACCTACACCTACTATCCATTTTCATATTTTTCATCATAGAAAATCCTATCACTTGACTATCTTACATGGCTTCATGGTCACATCTTTAAATGATTGTCTTGCATATTGTTATTATTTACATCTTACATGACATGCTACTACCAAACCTATACAATTCATCTTTGTATGTTATATATTGCCACTGGGGACAAGCTAAGGGGCATATCATCCTCTTGAGCTTATGTGCTTACATGTAAATCCCATTTCTTTACATACTTGTTATACTTATATGATGTTATTTATATAAATTTATCGTATGCTTGTTATGCTTACATAATATTATCTATTGTCATCCTTGGAAATATTACTTGTTTGATTTGATTACACAATACTATGATTTTCACCTTACCTCCAACTCCTTGTATCTTTTACATGTATTAAATTGGAGGATGCATTTATTATCAATAAAATTTATTCTTGACTTTGATTATATTGATGTAATTATGAAATTTGTGGTATTTTTTGTACCAAAAATATATTTATGTGTATCTAGAATTTTGTGTAGTTATATTCCTTATTGTGCAATCCATAGAAAAAAAGCATGTTTTATATTTGTAACATACCCAAAGTTTTACCCTGATGTTTTACCTAAGTTTTAACTCAAAATGTGAAGTTCAAGTTCTCAAAAATATGGAAATAAAAATTTACCTTTTTAATAACACATTTGTACATTGGAAATAAACCATTTCTCATTACATTGCATAAATGATATAACATTACATAATCCCAAGTGATGAACTCATCTTTCAAATACGATTTACAAGTAGATTCAAGATTGTATTTACAAATTTATAGCTTGCAAGAGCTTAATGGTACAAGAGTATAATGGTCAAGATGTCCACATCTAGAACACACATCTTCATCTTCTTCTATTTCACAAGCCTCAGCTACCAACTGCAAGAGGGAGAGCATCACCCAAGTGTTTTTTCTCCAACCACAGATTTAAGCGGTCCCCCACACATCTCCTAACTGATAGATGGCCCTACCCTTCAACAAATATTTTGGCATGGAAAACCTCTAGAAATGACTACCTGAGTATGGCATTGTGTCCTACATAACTAGTTAGTGTTAAACACTATGGATACCCGCCAACTATGCATGAGACTCTTGACTAGCTATGCAATCCTGACTCATAGTGAACCGACAAAGTGTATACATTGACTTCTTCGCATACTTTGGCCAAAGTTTTGATACATATATCAAATACACTTTTCTAAGACGCGGTGTCGTATATTCACCCGCCCCCTTACTTAACTTGGAAACTCTATTGACCTATGAAAACTATTGTCTTGGTTTTGACCTCAAGATCTAAATAATATAAACAAGATTCCATTCCAAAAGTGATAACATGCTTAAATTAATCTAACTAAACAAATAGGTTTAAACAAACCTCTAGTTCACCATAACCCAAGTAAATAAACTATCCTCCTACTTTTAGGGAATATGAGCAGTTGAGAACGTAAGTTCTCCACTCATAATTAAACTACCAACATAGGTATTCATAGCATCATACCCTAGATAATGATGACATAATTACTTCTATCACGATATCAATCCTTTTAATTTCAAATCAACATAAATTATTCAAGCAATACATATACCATATTGTATTATAGATATTATCATAATACCTTATATTTAGCTTCACTTTACTACGTCAATCAAATATTAAAATCAAGGTAGCTACTTATCATGTTATTGAGATTCATTAAGACAACTTGTAGATAATCTAGCTATGTGTATAAGCACTATTCAATGGCTATAATAAGCCAACAATGATTGTACAAACACTTCCTAAATAGTAATAAAACATAGTTTCAAAATTATAAAGAGAAATAGTTAAGAATATATAAAGCATGACTAGTATAAATAGCTCCAAATAAATCTCTTGCAACTCCTTTCTCAATGCAAATGGCTCAACTTGTTGCCTCCCCTAAACTAAACCTATCCCCACTCTAAAATAAGTATTTTATGCTCTCAAAACTCATAAAATAATCTTCTCTTAACTCACAAAATAAACTACTCTCAACTCACAAAAAGGAATACAAATGAACAACACGAATGCACTCAAGAATGAATATCCAAACACTAAGCTATTGTCCTCTATTTATACAAAAATGGAAAGTTGTTTCCAGCTAAAAGAAAGCTAAGTTTCATGCCACCTCTTCTCTCTTTTCCAACCATGGGCTTGCTAATCAAAACAGTTGCAAAATTATCTCTTGAAATCACTGAAATGCCTTTATCAAATGCCACGACCTAGCTGATTATTTTAAATTATATTTTTTTGTTCATTATCCCAGCAAAAAACTCCACTAACCTAACACATATGGAGTCCAAATCATAATCAATTTGTACTTCTACCTAATTCATGGCTTAAACAAGCATATCTCATGATATTTTACCAAGTCAAAGCTCTCTTTTAGGTTGTGTGTGGGCTTTATAAACTCCTATTTACATACTACTTCATCGTGGCCTTTTACATTCCTTTTAAACTTGCAATCTGGGAACCTATGTTCACGGCTCATGTTTTCATAATAGATACTTTTAAATGCTTCCAAACAACAATGAAATATCCACACAACCTTGCCTTTTGGCGTGTCATTTTGACTCATTCAATAGCGTGGTTACTTAGCCAAAACGTGGTTACCTTTACATACTTTATAATAGCAATAACATGCTTATATTACGTTGTATTATTTCTACTTCCATTGCATTATAATATGTGTATAACATTTCTTACATATATATATATGGGTAAGTGCAAAAAGATGGGGGGCCAAAAAAGGGTCTTAAGTGGCCACTTTTTTTTTTGAAATTAGCAAATATTGACCTTGGATGTGAAATTGAGGATAGTTACATTCAAAAAAATTAGATGCAACAAAAGAAAGGATCGTAGTGCTCCGAGTCCACTTTCTAAACTACTAATTTTTTTGGAAAATGGTAGAGATTAAGGGGTTCAAAAAAAGGAGCCACATAAATTGGTGTTATTTTTGTCAAAAAAACATAACATAGCAACTTTTGTGGCTCCCTCAAAAGGTTAACTTTTTTTGGTATTTTTAAAATCGCTTCAGTGAGAAATTAGCAAATAGCATGTAGTTTATGCCCAATTTTTCTGAATTTTTTTAATGAATATTTGATTTTTACTAATTTTCAAAGTGGACACTTCCTAAAAATAGAATTTTGGTCGTGCTACCCCTATAAATTTTGAAAATTAATTGAAAATCATTTTTTTTTCAATATGTGTAGAATGGAGTCTAGTTTCTAAAACTTTAATTTATTTGAAATTTCGATGAATAGTTAATTTATAAAGAAAAAAATACCAAGCACTGGTTTTTTCCAAAAAACAAACACAAACAAAAGAAATTAAAGATGAAAGGTTTAACATTGTCAAAATGTGAAAAAAAATATGTCTTTAGATAGTTAAGAGAGAGCCTAACATTACCCAGGTGTTTGATTTGTTCAACCTTGAAACACGTGCAAACCTGATGCTTGGCATGAACGCAATTATGTGAAATATTGTAGAATTTGCAAAAACACGTCTTTGGACATTGGGAAGGCACTCCAAGCCTTTGGGTTGGTATTCCGAAACAAATACCAAGCCTAAGGCTTGGGGATTCCCAAAGCAAGAAATAATGCAAGCGTGTTATAACACGCTCATGTTATTTGATAGTTTTGGCATACTTTTTTGCATTTGTGCTTGATTTTCCTAGCAAGACATAATGTGAGCGCGTTATAATGCACTCGCATTATGTCTTGGTTTGTGTGAAATTCTAGTCTACTAAATGTATGTATGCATGATTGTATGTAAGTATGTACACTTGTATGTATGTATGCATGTATGTATGTATGTATGTATGTATCAGTGTATGTATGTATGTATGTATGTATGTAATATTGTATGTATGTATTCTTGTATGTATGTATGTATTTAGAGGGAGGGAGAATTGTAAGAGAGAGAGAGAGAGTTGTATAGGTAGGGTGGGAGGGAGAGAGGGGTGGTGAGAGAGAGAGAGACCTGAGAGAGGGAGAGGGGATGGGAGGGAGAGATAGAGAGAGAGTGGGAGAGAAGGGGTTGGAGTGAGAGTGACTTATCTAGGTAGAGTGGGAGGGATAGAGGGAGGGTGGGAGAGAGAGACCTGAGAGAGAGGGAGAGGGAGAG